>JABWTJ010000845.1:128026-194235 GCA_016801875.1 Solanum sitiens
GAGGACGATTCCGCGTGCTCCCATATCCTGCTATTGTAGTCGTACAAATGTAGAAAAGAGCAAGGGGCGTTGGAGAAGAAAATGACAAAATGGATACAGCGTATACGCTGGTTTGATGCGCGCGTATCGTTGCCAGGACGCGATTCTCGCTTTTTTTGGGAGTTCTGGGTTTTGACGCGCTTGGGGATGAACTTTTCTTTTGTTGGAGGGGAAAGGGGAGTGGGCCGGGTCGATTGAAAAAGAGAATAGTCTGGAAAAAGATTTGGGACGATATTCTCGGTAGGTTCTCTTTTTTTTGGGCTGAGATGTGAATCTAAGAAAGAGGTGGGCTGGAATTGTCTAAAGGGCTGCTGGAATTGCAACAAAAAGACCCAAATATGATCTTTTAACAAATGACTTTGGAGAATTTTGGTAAAAATAAATAAATTAAGTAGGACGAATCAATATAATTAACTAACGAGTTTTCTTAATTTTAACAAGACAAAATAGTTAACTTAATTATAAACTGAGGACTTAAAAAATGAAAACTAACAATTTTGACAAAATCAATGTAATAAAGTATTAAGTACGATCAAAATCCTTTGTGACGATTTTCGTATAATTTAAAAATAAACCAATTATATACAAAATTATATAACACAATGTATTATTTTAAACTATAACAAGATAAAATAATAAATTTCACTATAAACTAAAGATTCGAACTACAAGTTACTAAAATTAATTTAATAAAGCGTTAAGCAAGAGTAAAATCTTTTGAAACAATTTTCAAATATTTCATAACGATGGGATAATTATAAGAAAACATATATAAATATATATCACTTCAAAACTAAAAAAAAACGACTAAAGCTATTTTAAAATTATTTGAAAAATATGAAGTCGACTATTTCACTTGTTGGGAACTTAAGAAGCTCGATAATTAACTATTTCAGAGAGGGTCAAAATTGGGTGTCAATAACTCTCCCTCATTTTCCTTGGATTGATGAAAGAAATTTGAGGAAAATGAAATTGGCTGAGCCAATTTCGACTGACCACACATTCATCTTTTAGGAAAGGGATTTTGGTACGGACTTTTAGGAATTATGACCGAGCCCCGGAAATGGGTTTCCTACATATCTCAAGCTATATGAGAATTCAGTCCACTTGTAGTTCGATACGCTTGATTTAACGCACAATTTTGAAAAAAAATTATAAGCCATATCGGTACCAGATTATGAAGGGATCAGAATGCTCGAGAATAAGACTTAAAGGCAAATGTTGGAATACAGCCGAGTTTCGGCACTGAGCTCGCCTACATATCCTTAAGCTCAAGGAATTAGGCTGCTTGTAGTTCGACTCAATCGGTTGAAAAGGAAATCTGTTATGCTAGATAACATTTGGCTCTGGACGAGTGACAAATTAAGTCGAGTATGAAAATAAGCTTGCAACCTCTTAGCCATGAAGGTGGAGCTCTTCACTTCCATGGGTAAGAACTTATACTTACATAATTTCCAAAGCTCTTGGTGTATTACCACTCGGGTTGGAAACTTGCTTTCGGGAACTACGAAAATTCCCGGATGCAAAATCGAAACTGACAAAAGCCAAAGAAAAACCCACATGCCTTCTGATGTGGTTTGATTGTGGTGGAAGTCGCTCCTCCGCTCGCGTCCTAAGAGTTTGACATTCTTCTTTGTACTATGTCCCAGTTCGCTGCTAAGAAAGAAGTTCCACATTGTGTTGTATCCTTTTTAATGTCGTCCGCACCTGTGGCATTTTTTTTGGAGAATTCATCCTTTTGGATGCTCTCGAGAAAGACTGAGATAAACTTGTCAGCATAAAAAATGTAATTAAAATAGGAGACAGTGTCTTTTACCGTATCAACACTTAATTGACCTCCTTCAAAATTTGACGTCAACTTCATCGGTTTGACGTAAAGCAAATAAAGCTTATGTCTTATGTTTGCAATATAATCTTCAATGTACTCTTCATCTGATGTCGAGATAAATAAAACTGATGCAGTGTGCTGATATTTCTCTTGACGTCGTCTTCGATGCTCTTCTTGATGTTTAATTTTGTCAAGATAAAAGAGTGCAATTGATGTCGATGGGTAAATACTTCTCTTGAGATGCACGATTTCCTTATATGGAAGTGCATGATTTCTGTGGGGCATGAATATCTTTCCGCGGTGCATGATTTTTTGCAGGGCTTCAATATCTTTTCGCGATGCATGATTTCTTGCGGGGTATGAATATCTTCCTGCGATGCATGATTTCTTGCGGGGTATGAATATCTTTATGCGATGCGTGAATATTAACTCGTGATGTATGTTGTTTCGCGATGCATGAATATTGACTCGCGATGCATGATCTTCCGCGATGCATGACTTTCTGCGGGGCATGGATATCTTCCCATGATGCGTGATTTCTTGCAAGGCATGAATATCTTCCAGCGATGTGTAAATATTGACTCGCGATGCATGAATATTGACTCGCGATGCATGAATATTAACTCACGATGCATGATCTTCCGCGATGCATGATCTTCTGTGGGGCATGAATATCTTCTCGCGATGCATGATTTCTTGCGCGCATGAATATCTTCTCGCGATGTGTGAATATTGATTCGCGATGCATGATCTTCTGTGATGCATGAATATTGACTCGCGATGCATGATCTTCCGCGATGCATGATTTTCTGCGGGGCATGATCCTTTGCAGGGCATGAATATCTGCGGGGCATTAATATCTTCCCGCGAGGCATGCATAATTTCTCTTGATGTTGTCTTTCGCGATACATGATCTTCTGCGGGGCATGAATATCTTCCCGCTATGCGTGATATTGATTCGCGATGCATGAATATCTACGGGGCATGAATATCTTCCCGCGATGCGTGAATAATTTCTCTTGATATTGTCTTTGGTACCAAATGAAGAAAGTGCTTCAATTGAGCAACATAGTTATCTTCTGGGTGCCTTGTGGATAATGATATCGTCTCAATTGACAATATGGTAAGATGACCCTCCAGGTAGTGTATCGTCTCAATCAGCAATACAAAAAAATGACCCTTCGGGTAGTGTATCATCTTAATCGACAATACAAATAAAATAACCCATCCGGGTAGTGTATCTTAGTCGATGATAGAAATAAAATGACCCTTCTGGTAGCGACACTATCATGTTTGATAATGTGATGCAGATGACGTCCTTGACGAAAACCGTAAACTATCCTTTCTGGGGTTTTCATTTGGTTCATCTTTGAACCTAGCTGGACGCTCCTTATAGACTTCATGTTGTTGAGAATTGAATGAAACAATAACGTAACACCCCAAGTCTTCGACATGTGCAATATAAAATAATTCTTGTATCCACAAAAGAGTTGTGAATTTTTGGGAGAGTCTCTCCAGATTTCATCTGATTCATCTTTGAACACAATTATATCTTCATTATAGCCTTCATGTTGTTGGGAATTTTAATGAAACAATAATCTTAACATTCTCAAGTCGTCGATATAAGCAACGGAACAATTCCTGCATCCACCAAAATTGTTAATATTTCCTGCATCCACAGAAAAATCATCAGTTTTGAAATGAACTGATCTGTGTCGATGTCTTCAGTTGTCTGCTTCTTGTCCAACTATCTCCGGTTGATTTTCTAATCTCCCGAATCTTGATAGGTAAGACAAAATATCTTATGCCAACACAAATAAAATACAAATGGAAAATATTAAGAAAAAATAAATTTTCGAAGAGTGGCATTTTGAAAAGGGTTACCGCCAAGTATCATGTCACGTCCGGCTTAGCGAACTTATTTGATTTTGATGCTTGAAGGTCTATATGTGTATTTGCTGGGGAGCATTCAGAGTCACTCCAGACTGCCGATGAAACCATGTTGAAATTTTGAGGTCATTCTCAAAAGTTTTGTCCCGGTTACATGTCTCGGCCTATTCTTAACTGTTGGTGTATAAATCCTGAAATTTTTGAGATCCTCTAACAAATTCTGTCCCAGTTGAAAATCTTCAAGTATCTTCAGTCTTGAATTTCTGAGGAAAAATCTCCTTTTCGAGAATTTTTGAGTCCCTCTAAAAAATTCTGTCCCAGTTTCTATTGTAAAGAAAATAGAAATCTTATGGGAGATACGACCGAACCCTTGTGGCGCCTACGTATCCCGTTGAGGCAGAAATCAGGTTAAACGTAGTTCCCCTCAAGGTTAACAACAATAAAAATTACAAAGAACACTGATCGAGGCCGACATAGGCCGCCTACATATCTCATTCTTGAGAATTCAGGTCGAACGTAGTTCAAATACACAAAAATATTAAAAGGGATAAACGGGGTGACCTAGGTCGCCTAGGTATCTCATTCTTGAGAATTCAAGTAAGACGTAGTTCATTACAAAGAGGATAAAATTTTAAACGAAACAATTACAAGCTAATAGAACAAATAGAAAGAAAGGACTGAAATACAAACTGACTTCACACGTAGTATCTCTTGACAACATCTAAGTTGATCGGTTTCGGCCATGCGGTGCCATCCATCTCCGACAGGACCAAAGCACCTCCAGATAATACTTTGCGAACCATGTATGGTCCTTGCCAATTTGCTGCAAATTTTCCTTTGTACTCATCTTGGTGAGGAAAAATGCGCTTCAGGACCAATTGACCGATTTCAAAAATTCTGGCGCTTACTCTTTTGTGGAAAGCACGAATCATCCTCTGTTGATATAGTTGACCATGACACACGGCAACCATTCTCTTCTCATCAATCAATGTCAATTGATCAATCCACTTGCTGCCCATTCAGCATTACTCAACTCAGCTTCTTGGATGATTCTCAAGGACAGTATTTCGACTTCAACAGGTATCTTCTTGATGTTCTTGTTGGCGGCCTCTACAAGTCCATTCATTTGAGGACGATAAGCGGTTGAGTTTCGGTGAGCGATCTTAAATTTCTCACAAATATCTTTCATCAAGTGACTGTTGAGATTTGCACCATTATCAGTAATGATGGATTCTGGAACTCCAAACCTGCATATCATATTGTTGCGAACAAAATCAGCTACAACTTTCTTGGTTACCGACTTATAAGAAGCTACTTCCACCCACTTGGTGAAGTAATCAATAGCAACCAAAATGAATCTGTGTCCATTAGAAGAGGCTGGCTCTATCGGACCGATGACATCCATGCCCCAAGCCACAAATGGCCAAGGTGAACTCATAGGATTGAGTTCGTGAGGCGGCACTCGAATCAGATCACAGTGCACTTGACATTTATGACATTTCTGCACAAACTTGCAACAATCATTCTCCATAGTCATTTAGAAATAACCAGCTCGAAGGATATTTCTCGCCAAAGTGAGCCCATTCATATGCGTGCCACAAACTCCAGCATATATTTGTTCGATAAGCTTCGCAGCTTCAACAACATCGACACATCTGAGGAGACCCAAATCTGGAGTCCTCCTATAAAGGGTTTCTCCACTTAGAAAGAAATTGAGAGCCATACGGCGTATCTATTTCTTTTGGTTGGATGTAGCATCTTCCAGATAGATCCCAGAATCCAAATACTTCTTTATATTAAAATACCATGGCAAACCGTCTGGTTCTGCTTCAACATGTGAACAATGGACTTAGATGTTCTTTCATCTCTATATCCAGGGGTCAATATAATCAGTATCTGGATGTTTAATGATCGACGCGATAGTGGCAAGAGCATCAGCTAACTCATTTTGTATTCTTGGAGTATGTCTGAACTCGATCTTACAAAATCTTTTGCACAACTTCTGCACATACTACACGTAAGGTATAATCTTTGGGTTGTTCACGGCCCACTCTCCTTGAACCTCATGAATCAGCATATCTAAATCTCCAATAACCAACAACTCATGGACATTCATGTCGATGACTATTTTCAAACCAAGAACACAAGCTTCATATTCAGCCATGTTGTTCGTGCAATTAAATCGGCGTTTGGCTGCCATGGGATAGTGCTGACCAGATTCTGACACTAAGACTACTCCGATACCTTTTCCTTGGTGATTTGCCGCTCCATCAAAGAATAACCTCCAACCAGGATATGCTTCAGAAATATCTTCACCCACAAATGATACTTCTTCATCGTGAAAATAATTCTTGAGTGGTTCATATTCTTTATCAACAGGATTCTCTGCAAGATGATCAGCCAAGGCCTGTTCCTTTATTGCCTTCTGAGTCACATACACAGTATCAAATTCACTCAACAACATTTTCCATTTGGCCAACTTTCCAGTGGGCAACGCCTTCTAGAAAATGTACTTCAATGGGTCCATCCTGGAAATAAGGTATGTAGTATACGAAGACAAATAATGTCTCAATTTCTTAGCAAGCCAAGTCAAAGCACAACATGTTCTGTCTAACAGAGTGTAACGAGACTCATATGTCATGAACTTCTTGCTTATGTAATAGATAGCTCTTTCCTTCTTTCCTGTCTCGTCGTGTTGACCAAGCACGCATCTGAATGCACTATCTAAGACGGACAAATAAAACAACAATGGACTCCCTTCTCGCGGAGGAACCAATACCGGTGGATTGGATAAATAGTTCTTGATAGCATCAAAAGAAGTCTGACATTCTTCAATCCACTTTGTCAAATCATCTTTCTTCAACAGCTTGTAGATAGGCTCACATACCACAGTTTATTGGGCTATGAATCGACTGATGTAATTCAACCTCCCTACGAAACTCATCACTTCTTTCTTTGTCTTCGGAGGGGGCAACTCTTGAATCGCCTTAACCTTGGGAGGTTCGAGCTCAATACTTCTTCTGCTGACTATAAATTCCAACAACTTGCCAGCTGGCACTACAAAAGCACATTTGGCGGGATTTAACTTCAAGTTGTAACGACGCAGACGATCAAAGAACTTCCTTAGATGTGTCAAGTGGTCTGAACTCTCGGGGGACTTGATTATGACATCATCCACATATACCTCGATCTCCTTATGAATCATATCATGAAATCTGGTCGTCATAGCCCTCATTTAGGTAGCACCCACATTCTTGAGGCTAAATGGCATCACCCTATAATGATATACACCCCAAGGTGTAATAAAAGTTGTCTTTTCTACATCTCCTTGTCCATCAAAATCTAATGATAACCTGCGTAACAATCCACAAATGACTGCATTTCATGCTTAGCACAGTTATCGATCAAAATATGAATGTTTGGAAATGGAAAATTATCCTTAGGGCTGGCTTTGTTGAGATCCCTATAGTCGACACAAATTCTGATTTTCCCATCTTTTTTGGTGACCAGAAAAACATTGGCCAACCAAGTTGGGTATTGCGTCACTTCCACCAGTCGAGACTCGATCTTCTTGGTGATCTCTTCTTTTATCTTTAAACTCAATTCAGGCTTGAACTTCCGAGCCTTCTGCTTCACCGGACTGAACCTTGGATTAATCGGCAATTTGTGAGACATAACATTGGTACTGAGCCCTAGCCTGTCGCTGACTTCCCAGATGAACACATCAATGTACTCAGTGAGTAAATGTATTAGATCCTTTCTCTAAGCTACATTCAAGTGAATGCTGATTTTGACCTCTTTGACACACTCTTGGTCCTCCAGATTTACATTTTTATTTTCCTCTAAATTAGGCTTATGCTGATTTTCAACCTACAGAAATTCTACAGCGACATATTCTGGTGCCTCATTTTTTTCTTCGTACTCATCAGCCTCATCATCCCCTGCCTCATTTTGTTCGTTCAGCTCGTGACATGACATGACATTGGCAGGTTTAAAACTTATATTACTGAAACCATAAATAAACAAAGTTAGGGAAATAAAATATAGCAAATACGTAAACAAAGAAATTTTCAACAAAAGAGGCTTTCATTCAAATTGGGAAACAATGCAAACTTTGGCCATGGCGAAGGGTCATGTTGCCTTTTTCAAACATCACGGGGGAATTTTAAAATTCAAGCAATTAAGAAAAAATGCAAAATGGTGGGTCTCGGGCCTCTTCCGGACTACCACCGATTTAGATATGCATAAATGATGCCCTTCTACCAAGTAGTTCGGGGAATCAGAATCGGCATGGAGGTCCAATTCTGCAGCGTCTCTCTAGGCTCAGCATCGCGGAATCCTGTCAGCTCGATCTCATCCTCAATGACAACATCGATCTCTTCGAAAAGGCCACAAATTCCTTCCCCAAGGTCGTCATGCTCGGCATACTCCCGGACTGGGTATGATTGATATAGATAAGGGATTGGCTTAGACAATGCTTGATCATTTTTATCCTTCGTCTTCATATCATCATCTGTGGGGATGTACCCCAAACCATATCTTGCTCCTTTGACGGGAACTTGAATAGGCTCAATAATTCTTTGGGAATCCCTTCCCAATCCGAAACCTGGCTCAAATCCACTCTGCAACATCACAGTGGCGATCATCTTGTACACGACAAGCATAGGAGGCTGTGGGTCCAAGTCCTCACCGGTGGCATTTACCAACTCCACCATGTAGAAATCGGTACCTCGAGACACTTCATTGATAATTGGCGCCTGTCTGCCGGAGTGACTCCCTTCACCATGAATAACCAACTCTTCGCTCTTCCAAACGAGTTTCATCATCTGATGAAGAGTAGAAGGCACAGCTCCAGCCATATGTATGAAAGGCCTTCCCAGAAGAAGGTTGTAACTGGTGTCAATGTCTAGGACTTGAAACTGTGCGCTGAATTCTGCCGGACCAATTTGGATGACCAGATTTACCGCTCCCAACGTGTCTCTCTGAACCCCATCAAAAGCTCTCATGTTGACTTGGTTTTGTTCTAACTTCCCCAAGTCAAACCATAACTGTCTCAAAGTCGACAATGGGCAAATGTTCAGACCGGATCCATCATCCACCAAGACACGATTTATGACTTTCTCACGGCATACGACAGTGATGTGCAACGCCTTTTTGTGTGACTTCCCCTCAAAAGGTAACTCGTCATTACAAAAGTTGATTCGGTGCCCTCGGATAACCTGGTGGATCATAGCGGCCATGTTATCGCTGCTTGTGCCCACTGGCACATACGTATCATCAAGATCCTTCATCAAGGCCTGCTTGTACAGCTGGGAGATCATTAATAGGGCCCACATAGAAATCTGGGCTGGAGTATTTTCCAAATGCTTAACAATCGAATAATCTTTTGGCTGCATCTTTCTCCAGAATTCCTCTGCCTCGCCTTCGCTTATCGGCCTTTTAGCCTGATCCTTCTTTTTCCCTCCAAGATCCATCTCTTCGGGAGTGTAACATCTCCCAGATTGGGTCATACCCTGGACGGCAGCAGTTTCAATCATAAATTTTGGCCTGACAAGAGTTTCTGATGGCACCAAGGCAACAACCTTTGCGGGTGTCAGGATAACAAACTCTCTTTTCTCTTTGATGCTCAACGAGGCCACAACCCTTTCCAACTCGTCATGAACAATTGGATTTGTCACTTTTGTCATGCACCAATCATCATATGTCTCTATCATATTAATATTGCCTCCTCCATGATTCAGCAAAGGGTTGGTGTTGACATTAGGTGCGGCTGGTTGAAGAGAGACCACCTCCTGGTCGATCAGGTCTTGAATTTTGTGCTTGAGGTTGATACAGTCCTCAGTATCATACCCAATACTGTTGGAATGATAAGCGCACCTTTGATCAAGCTTGTAGAACTTAGAACTAGTATCCACCAGCTTGGGCCCCACTAGGTGGATATATCCGGCCATAGCCAGGCGCTTGTACAACTTTGTTCGGCTTTTGGCGAGCACAGTAAAGTGTGTGGGAGGCTTCTTCTCGAATCTAGGTCGAGGTGGATCATAACTGCCTTGTGGAGGAGGCATCTGTTGATAACCTATGTTATTGGGACGGGGAGCTTGATTTCTGGGATAGGGATTTGTTTGGTAGTTTGACGATGGAGCTTGGTAATTCGGAGGGGGATTTTGGTAAAGTGGAGCTTGGACTTGATAAACAGGAGGGGGTGCTTTGTAGCTCGACTGCACGTTAGCACAGTTAGACAAACACCTTGGTAGTGGGGAGATGGAATTTGGTAAAGTGGAGGAGGATTTTGGTAAATAGGAGATGGATTTTGATAATTTGGAGGGGGAGCATTTTGGTAGGAGGTAGCATTTTGATAGATTGGAGGAGGATTATTTCGATGACTAGCTTGCGTGTAGCAAGCTTGGTAGGAGTTTTGAGAAGGTCGAGAACGACCTTGGGAGGATGATGACCTCCTGGGGTTTTTCTTCCCCTCATAAGAGACAACAGCCACGTCCTCTCTCTTCTTCTTCAACAATCCTGAAGATCCGGGCGACGCGGATACATGGGCTATCTTTCCTGTTTTCAAACCATCTTCGATAGTCTCACCAATCTTTACTATCTCGGCAAATTTAGCTCCAACGAGCAACATGATTCTGTCATAATATTTGGGCTCTTGCACCCGTACAAACACTTCGACAATCTCTTTCTCATACATAGGCGGCCTTACTCTTGAAGCTTACTTTCTCCACCTATAGGCAAACTCTCTATAGCTCTCACTTGATTTCTGCTTCATCTTTTCCTAGGAGTATCGATCGACAATGATTTCCACGTTGTAAGCAAACCGATCAATAAAATCCTTGGACAGGGCATTCCAGCTGGGCCATTGCATGGTCTCGTGGGAGGTGAACCACTCCAAAGCCTCCCTACATAGACTTCGGCTGAAGAGACGCATCAACAGAGCTTCATCCCTACCAACTCCAACAAGCTGGTCACAGTAGCCTCTCAGATGAGCCATAGGGTTCCCTACTCTTCCAAAAGTATCAAATTTCGGAATCTTGAATCCTTCTGGAAGGTCCAGATTTGGATGAATGCACAAATCCTCATAGCTAAGACCAACGACATCAGCGATGCATTGGAACTCTTTCATGGCTTTCTTGATCTCTTCTTTTATATCCACATTTGCCTCTTCTGTAGCTCTCCATTCTCTTTCCTGTACCTCGTAATGGTCCAGCTCAGAACCGTGCACGTCGTGCTCAGTAGAGACGGGAATCTGGAAAGTTGTTCTTTTAGGTAGGGGTGGAGCTACGGAGGGACTCTGGGCATTTTGTGTGGTTTGGTAATTCTGTGGATAAATCTGAGGATTGGTATTCTAATTTAGGTGGTGGTGGGATGTTTGTGGATTAAAAGAGTTTTGGTTTGGATTTTGGGTTTGGGTTTGGGGAGGTGGAGCAGTTTGGGTATTTTGTGGATGTGGTGGTATTTGGGAATAGTTTTTTTGAGGGGGAGGAGTTTGGTAAGAAGCCGAAGCATATTGGGGGTTTTGAGCAGTCAGGTCTATAATAGGATGATTCTGTGCAGGTGGCACGTTCTGAGTTGGATCCAGGTTCGACGAAGGGAAATAGATAGGAGGTCTTCCGTCAGCAGCATTAGCAGTAAAACCTGGTGGAGACAGATCCTGCCTTATTTGCATCTCTATCCTCATATCTGCGATCTGTTGCATTAATTGCATAATTAGTTCATTCTGGTCCGCTATGGTGGGTTGAGCCACCACAACGTCGGTGAGTCTGACTTCTTAATTACTATCTCCCATAACTGTTTTTACTTTGTCTGAACCTTGTCTGGGGAAGGAGTTTGCGGGCCCTTTGGATCTGGTAAAGTAGGGATGATCTGCCAGCTTAATCAACATAGATCAATTTCAAAGTACCTGAGGAGGAAAACAACTCAAACGCAAATTTGTCAATTTAAGTTCAGAATACGAAACGCAAAATATCACACAGAGAGCAGATAAACACACAAGTTGTTTTGTTTGAGGATATCTTTAACCTATGAGTAAGGACGGAGACAGATTTTTAACAAGCAGGAGTTTGCTTGATTTTTAGTTTGACACCATCTCAAAAAGGCTAAATCACGTTGGGCTATGGTCTTCTTGCAGCTGTTCTTTGACGTCCGTTGATCTGGTCTTCATATTTCCTTGTAATATGTAGGGGGAATGAACAAAAATTTTTATAGATAGGGGCCGGGACTTGGAAGGCTGCCTACGTATCTCACAAGGAGAATTCAGGCCCAACGTAGTTCGAGTAAAAAATAAAATATTAATTTTATTCATTCAGGACGATTACACGGAAATTGAAAGACAGCGAAGCTTGAAATATAAATAATGACTACATCTCAGTCATTCTTCTTCTCTTGTAGCATCATTCACGAGGAGCAAACTCGATTCAAAATTTTCCAATGTTGACGAGGGTTTTGAGGTCGTAGCAAAAACCGAGACACCTTAAGAGGTTATGATCTATAGCATCGTGGTAAGAACAAGGTTTGAAGATTTCTCCTCCAACGGGATCGAGACCTCTGTCATCATCGTGGAGAGAGGCTAAGACCCCATTCTGGACCAAATTCATGTAGATATGCAACATTGATCCTCTAAACGGTGTGAAATAATGACAAAAAAACTGAGTGCGCTCAATTGTCTCCGACTGGTCATACGTGAGAACGGTATTATTACCCCACGTGTGCGGGATGTTCCCAATGTCGATCTGGCGGCAAATTCTCACCTTAAGTTGCACCATTCTTTTATAGTATGACCTCGCTGGTTCGGGTGGAAGGCACATACCTTTGAAGAGTTCTCTTGCCCAACGACTGAAGTTGCTCCATCATGATATTTCCACCCAAGATGTCCGTACAAAAGAGCGCAGGACATAACCTTCGCTCTCAGCTATGTGTTAGCTCGTAGGCCGGGAGGGTGATCCACTTGTCTCCTCCTCTCATACGGCCCAGGAATGGAGGCTTGTAGACGATTTCCTCGTCAATATCTTCCCAAGTCGCTCAGGGTGAGCATCATCGGAACCACTATCAGCTTCTTGCCCGCGGATAGAGTATTTTCCGCGAATTTTCTGCAGTTTGTCGATCATATTATTATGGAAGACTTTGTTCTTCTTCCTTAATGCGGCCATTCTTTCCCTCATGGTGGTGAATTCCGCCATCTCCGCCTTCAGTTCCTGATCCAATGACACATTTCTGGCTAACAGACTAGCGGTTTTTGAATCTATCTCCACTTCTCTCGCTTCCCTTTCTTGAACCCTCAGTCGAAGCATATCTAACTTCTTACTCAAATCTTCTCTCTCCTTCTCAATGTTCTTCTTCCTCTTCATTTTTGATGCCAAATCTTCATCCAGCATCGCAGTTGCGTCTTTGTAGATTGTTGTGGCAATTTTAACCCTGAGTTCTTCTTCTTTGACTTCCTGGATTTCTCACGTGATTTATTCTATCTCCCTTTGTAACTCTTCTCCAGTAAGTTCCACCTGGATACTCTTACCCTTTTCCATAGAAGTGATCTTGCTTTTCTTGAGACAGCAGAGTAGGGATTTAGGATTTGGGGTATGAGATGTGTCTTTTGAGTGAGAAACTTAAGACTCAAAAAATTTTGGTCAGACGTTTTGTAATAGTGACTTGTATGTATATTTTCTGGAGATTTCTAGAAAGGAGTGGGTTAACGATATCCTCATTCAAGCAACGTATCACATGAACAGTTAAACACATATATCGTGTCCTAATTATGCATGTGACCCTTTTATGCTAAGGGTAGGCCTAGCGATCTAAAGGATGTATTGCATCATTTAAACAGATTGTTGCATCCCCCAAAATAAGCTTCACAAATAATCATAGCATCCGTTACTAATTTCAATCAAACGGGGGGTACATTTTCGGGGAAGGGGAATACAATTGCGAATACAAATAGAAAACAATCCCACACAGGGGAATTAGAAGTTCGATGGTCCTGCTCCTACTCTGGATTTTTCTACCTCTTCGCGGATGATGCACTTTCTTGTTACCACATACGGCTCAGCGAACATAGCTTTGGAAGATGGAGGCATGACTCGTAGAGTGTTGAGCTGCTCATCCAGGGTTGCATCTACACGAGTCGAAGAGGTCCTTGCATCGGTCAGCTCTTGTGACATCACAGCTAAATCCCTCTGACTTTCTAACTCTCTAAACTGGTACTCTTGCTCCCTTTGATCCCATTCTTGCTGAAAATGATATGTGTGGATCTGGAGCCTTATTCGTAAGTCTTCAATTTCTCGACCCATGCGTGTTATTGGGTTCACTACGCCACACAAATCATCTGCAACCACGTCTTGTATTCATTGACATACCCAGCTTCATATCAGCTTTCAGTCATATCCCACTTCATGTTGACACGTCCGGACCATTCTTGGAGGATGATCTTGGCAAAAGGTATTTTAGTGCACCCGTTGTAATCGATGACGAAGGAGCTAGTATCCCCTTGGACAGGTGCGATTTGTGTTCTACCGAATTGCCGCATCATCCTAGCAGGGTTGTAGGGCTGCAATTATCGGATGCCGGGAAGGACCAAAAAGGGAAGTTTGGCCCCCTGCGCTGCTATCTTCTCTAACATGAAGTTCGGCAACATCTACTGTATGTCTCTTTCTCTTAGATCATAAAATACCCTCGCCCACGCATCTCTTGTGGTATAAATTAGGAACCTGCGGATGCTTAGATAGAATTAGTAATTATCAAGGGGACTCGTCTGGTTCGGCTTGGACAACTCTTGTGGCTGGGCGCCTTCCCTTTTGCAGAGATGTTCAATCATCCACCACTGAAGCAAAATGTTGCAACCTTTGAAAAATGGGAACCCGTTCTTACACAAGCTCAAATATCGATAGATGTCGGCCAGAATGACCGGGGCAAAACTGCAGTGCTTCTTTTTCTATTCTTCATCACCAATCCCTCTGAAAATGGCGTCTACTACCATCACAACCCGGGTATCAATCTTTTTTTTCATCCTGAGGGAACACTATCGTTCCTAAAAGTCATGCGGAGAATGCAATAGTCTGAGTTCGTCTCCAAGTACTGTGATCATGAAATTCTTTTGGAAATAATTTGAAATAGATTTCGTGCCCCATCTTTTCAAAAATCTCATTAATGGTATATCTTGAACACACAACCAGTCTGCATTTACTTACAACAATATGTCTTTCAACTTCTTACTAGTTGGCATATCCGGTAGAAGGATGTGATGATCTGGATATTTTTTTCTCTTACCACATATTCCGATGGGGTCCAAACATTCTTTTATCTCTTCTAGTGTTGGTGTTATTTCGACATCTCTAAATCAAAAAACTATCTTATTGTCATCCCAGAACCGAGTGATAACCTCGATAAACGTGGGCCAAACCTTGAAGTCCATTATCAAAGGTAAGTGGCCCAAGTGAATCAAGATTTCTCTCTTTTGACAGTCTTTGAGGTTGTCCCACTACACGCGGAGAATGTCTGGTGTCTTAATGGCCATATTGAAACTGTGGAACTAACTTGACATCCACAAAAACATACAACTAGTTAGTTTCCACCCCCTAGGACACAACAATTCATAAAACACGCAAACATCCTTCAGATAACACAAAAATATGATCGTCCTATTGAGCCGTGGGCTTTTTGGACTCAGGGCGGTCTTTCTAATGGGCCCAACACTCCTTGGGTGTTGGGTCATCTTAGGCCAATGCGCTACTTTTCGGGATTTGGTTTGGCTCTATCTTAGTTTGACTAGGAGTCGGTTTTATTTATAGTGGAAAGGGTAACTCAAGCGGACTACTTAGGCTGGGACAGTTAACAACCGTTGACTATCAAGTAGGCAACTACATTCGTCAGGGTGTCCCGAGAAAGATATGGTTAACGAACGACTGCGACCCGCATAATCGTCCTTTAAGTGGTAAATAAAAATAATCATCGTTTGACAGAGTTATGATATGCCATGAATGCAAAGTTGAATAACGCGATAAGTAAACAGATAAACAGTTAACTTCACATAGCCAAAACACGTTATTTTTAAGGTTAGAATCCTCAAGTCCTTAGCAGAGTCACCATTTCTGTTTTTAAAGTTTTTGGAAAAATAATATTTTTATAAGTTTTTTAACTTTTTAGAGTTTCCACTTAATTTTTAAAGAAAAATAAAGAAAACTATGCTTTCAAAAGACTTAAACAGAAAAATTGATTGAAAACTTTTATGGGTTCGGGGATTCATATTTATATTTTAGAAAGGTGTTTAAGGAACCTAAAATATCCGTTAATACGGTTTTCTAGTAACTAACTTATTTGGCTAAAGATTTAACTTAATTTCGTTTGGATCGAAAACCATTTATTTGGAAAACGAAGTGTTAACTCTACTATCCAAGTAAAATTTGGCTTGCAAGTTCATTTATCTTTTTAAAACCCATTTAGACTTGATTCAATTTTAGGTCGATAAAACCTTACGGTGTCTGCGGGGGATTTGCGAATTTCTAACCTTAAAGCTATCGGAAGGTAAACAAATAATTCTACGATGAAAATAAAGCAAGAGAGGGAGAGAGAGTTGGGTTCAAACCGGTTTCTGTCCGCCTGGACCAGTATTTGAACCCATTTTCTTTTTGGGTTTTTGACCCATTTCCACCTGTCCTAAACTAATCATACAGTAATGAATAATAAATACGTAAAAGGAAAGACAACAAGGGATTAGGACCAAAGATAACAAAATACGGTGCTCTAAAAAAGTGGGACTCCTTAGCCTAATTTTTTCAACTCTTTGATTTTCCGCCTCTCAACTTGAGATCTGTACGTCGGTTTTCTGTTGACTGACTCGATGAGAAAAGCAAGTTGGGCTTCCTTGGCCCAACGGAAAATGCGAGGGTGGGTCCAAGAGACCGGTTTCATGCAAATAAATAAATAAATAAAAAACAGTAAGTAAAGGATCATAACTTAGTGCTTAGAATAATGTTAAGTAAATTGAACCTATAAACTAACGAAATTCAGTATGGGTATTATAGAAAACTCTAGGTACATCACGAAAGACCCTAAATTGGCACAAATAATTTTCCAAAGACACCAAAATACCAAAGTTACAGTAGAAAATTTAGACTGGGACGACCAGAACATAAACAACTAGTAACAACAAAAGTTCTGAGAAAATGAATAGGCCAAAGCATGTTTTCTCATCGATCTTTGAAGGTAAGATAACTAACTCGAAATGATTCAGTTCGAAGAGAAGCAAAGGGGAAGTCCAAAGGGGGCCCGAATTAACGTCACGCAAAAATGTAAGTAGATAAAAAACAATTGTGAGTAACAAATTAGTAATTTATTAGGGAGTAGGGAAATATCACACGGGCCAAACTCATATATCGCTACTCATAGTGTTAAGGACTGTAATAATAATAATAATAACGATAACAATAATAATAACAGTAGTAATCACGGCAACATTTATAATAATAGCAAGAAAGTGTCACGCCTCAAAACCCATTAAGACGGACAGGCACCCGATGCCCTAAAGGCCCGAGAGAACCAACCTGCAACCTGTTCTTACTGAGCATATACTATAACAATTGAGACAAGTTAACTTTGGATGCAGCGATATAAACCAACATAAGTAGGTCCAAAAGTTATATACAAGACTTGGCTGTTTAGGCCACAACTCCTTAAGACACAACTGAACCATGTACATACGTCTACAAAGCCTCTAAAAGACAGAAGACTAGAGTAGGTCGGGACAGACCCCGCCTTACCCTTAACTACGATACAATACCAAATGAATTTACCAAGGACTTAATAAAGCTCCGAATCAACTTAGAGCTCACCAAAAGTAGCAGAATTTTGAGTGCTCCCACTGAGGAGGTCTACTAGCTGGAGTACCTGAGCCTGCAGCATGAAATGCAGCGTCCCCAATACGGGACGTCAGTACGAAAAATGTACTGAATATGTAAGGCAAATAGTATATGTAATAAAAAGCTCAAATGAAATCAAGTAGCAACATAAGGTGCATAGATTAGGAGAGAAGACCACCTTTGCTTACTGTTATGGAATCAAGTAAGCTACATTGTTTTCTTTACCTTGTTGTATGTTATAATCTTTGTTGGGCATGTGATACAAGTGACCAGCTGATCAGTGGTAGAAAAGGATGACCCATGCTAGGCGTATTATCCCCTGGGATGCGGTCCTCATAATTACACAACTTGGGATCGGCCCATGCTAGGCTTTCGCCCCTGAGCTGCCACCCTTCTATACCAATAGGGATCGGCCCATGCTAGGCTTTCGCCCCTGAGCTGCCACCCTTAATTATATAGATTTCTTTATTTAGATTCTTTAATCTTTGAGATTATTGTTAATCAGTTCATAACTCTTTTGAGATGTTATTTTGGTTAATCGCAACACTTTGAGATGTTGATTTGGTGGTCATAATCATCTTGGAGATATGAAATTACGGAACAGTAGTGGAATACATGAAAACAATACTTTGAGGCAGTAACAATGACATAAGGAGCTAAGAAACATCAACACCTTATTTTAAGACCTTAATGGCACAATTGACTTCAATTGGCTTAGGAGAAGGATTCATCAAACTTTCTTTTGCAAATACCATTTCTATAACAGCACAAGGGAAAATTACACAAGTATAGAATAGTGAACATATAATGAAGTAGTTCCATGTGCTTAGAATGGGGAAAGAAATATTGTTAGCTATTTGGAGATAGTACGCTGCCACTATGCTTCCTTATCTAGAAATAGAACTTATGGGAATCACTTCATTGATATCAATTGCAGGTGGCAGATTTCATGCCAAAAGGATATAGAATCGAATAGCCTTACATACCTTATTTTTTTGACCAATACCACTATCACGATTCAGCCTTCCTTATTGGGTGCTAATCTACAACATAAGTCATGATTAAGCTAACATCAACAGCTAATCACAATAAGGTCCTCCAAAACAGTAGCTAAAATATTTGATGGAAATCAGGCCCAAACAACCCTTACATAAATGGTGAACCACCACAACCTTCCTCTACACATTAATACAACTTCATACATCATCTCCCAAGCTACCCAAACAGCCCTCAACAACAATATTCATAAAGCAGCCACTATCAATCTCAAATCTTTCAGCATAATAGGAGAATATTGATTTATCACAATCCATGAATTCTTGATAAACATATACAAAATTCTCCACTCCAAACATTATCAAAGAGAGGAAAACAAATGGGTTGAAGTCTTACCTTAATTCTGGAAATTTATCCTCTAAACTTGTACTTCAAGAATTCAACCTCTCCTTCAAACTTTTACTTGAAAAATTAGACAGCACTCAAGAACTCTAAGGTGTCTTAGGGCTGCTAATTTAAGCCAAGAGAGACCAAGAAAGAACTTAGGAAATCTGAAACTTTTGCAAGTTCAAAATGGAGAATAAGACTTGATCCTTATCCTTCGAAAAAGGAGGTGTTATGGCCGACACTCTTGACCAATTTTGGGCCATATAATGTCAAGTAGGTGCCCCACCTGCTTGTCCTTTTAACTTAGGCCTTTTTGGACTTAACATTATTGGACCTTGGCTGTCCATTTTCCCTTTGTCCTTTTATTCCACTTGGGACAGATTAATGCAAGTAGGTGGTACACACTTGGCCCAATAACATGGTAAAACAAATCTTAGGAGGTCATGCACTTACCTAGTTTCACTTGGGCTTTATCCATAATGGGCCAATTGGCAGATTTGGCTGCTGGGCTTTCTTTCATTCACAATTTTCATTAATAGGTTTGGGCTTCAAATGAGCCCCTAAATATAAGACTAAATCTGGTCAATCAAACTTGGCCCCTTTAACTATAATATAGCTCAAGTAGGTGATGCAGCAGCTAGCTCAATTACACCTTACTATAATTACTTAAATACTTTCTATCAGAGTTAACTTGCAATACATATGCTAAAACGTGCAAGGCATTACATCACCTTCCAAGCTAGTTTAAACCAACACTAATCACATAAGAAACATGATCCCTCACCTACACTATAAGTCTATGTCAACTATAACATGAATAGAACTACCACATACAAAAATACAGGCCGTTACATCCTTCCCCCCTTGGAACATTCGTCCTCGAATGTTAGCATGGTTGTCCGGCCTAATCAAGTTCAAGCCTAAGTTAGTACTACTATTAATCACATTGAACATATAGACTTATACTTACTTGTCAATGCCTCCACTAACATTTTTATCATTCCCACCCGTGTGAAAGAGGTGAGGATACTTCAATTTCATTGCTTCTTCTGCTTCCCATGTAACTTCTTCTACTTGTTGGTTTCTCCATAGAATTTTTACAGAAGCTACTTCTTTATTTCTTAACTTCCTAACTCGTCGATCCAGAATAGCAATGGGTACTTCTTCATAGGTGAGATCTCCTGTAACCTGTACGTCTTCAGTAGGAGTAATACGAAATGGGTCACCTACGCATTTCCATAGCATTAAAATATGGAACACCGGATGAACTGATCAAAGCTCTTATGGTAGCTCTAACTCATAGGCTACTTGGCCAAATTTTCGGATAATCTTATATGGCCCTATATAGCGTGGACTCAGCTTTTCTTTTTTACCAAACCTCATTACCCCTTTCATCGGAGACACCTTCAAGAACACCCAATCCCCTATAGAAAATTCTAGTCCTCTCCTTCTAATATCTGCATATGATTTATGTCGACTTTGAGCTGTTTCTAGCCGCTGCTGTATCACTTTGACTTTTTCCATAGCTTGATGAACAAGATCTGGCCCAAATAACGCAGTTTCACCTATTTCGAACCAACCAATTGGTGATCTACACTTTCGACCATATAAAGCTTCATAAGGTGCCATTTTAATGCTCGAATGATAGCTATTGTTATAAGCAAATTTAATAAGTGGTAGGTGATCATCCCAGCTACCCTTGAAATCTAATATACAAGCTCGCAGCATATCCTCAAGTGTCTGAATTGTACGTTCTGCCTGACCATCCGTTTGAGGATGAAAGGTTGTACTTAAATTCACTTGTGTTCCCAAACTCTTTTGAAATGACTTCCAAAAATTTGCTGTGAATTGAGCTCCTCTATCAGATATTATAGATATTGGCACTCCATGTAGTCGAACTATCTCTTTAATGCACAACCTCGCATACTCTTCAGCTGTATAGGTAGTATTCACCAGCAAGAAGTGTGCTGCTTTGGTAAGTCTATCAACTATTACCCATATGGAGTCAAATTTCCGGAGTGAGCGAGGCAAACCAGTAATGAAATCCATGTTGATCATGTCCTATTTCCAAATTGGAAGTTCTATACGCTGCATGTAACCTCCGGGCTTTTGGTGTTCTACTTTTACCTGTTGACAATTTGGACACTAAGCCACAAATTCTGCAATGTTCTTCTTCATGTTACCCCACCAATACATTTCTTTCAAGTCATGATACATTTTAGTTGACCCCGGATGAACAGAGTATCTTGAATTATGTGCTTCCATCATGATCCTCTTTCTTAGTTCATCTACATTAGGTACACACAATCTGTTTTGACATCGGAGTACTCCGTCTTGCTTAAGCTCAAATGCCTTTGTCATCCCATGTAGTACATTCTCTTTAAGTTGTAAAAGAATTGGATCAGTGTACTGCTTCTCTTTCACTTCCACTATTAACGAGGATTCTGCCGCATTTTGCACAATAACCCCTTCGTCTTGAGATTCAAGAAGGCGAACGCCCAAGTTCGCTAGTTGGGACAGATCCTTAGTCATTCCTTGTCTTTTCGTAGACTTCCCATAAGTGGTTGCCATTATTTTACGGCTTAAAGCATCAGCTACTACATTAGCTTTACCGGGATGATATAAGATGTCAATGTCATAATCTTTTAATAGCTCCAGCCACCTTCGCTGCCTCAGATTTAAGTCTTTTTGCTTAAAAATATATTGCAAGCTTTTGTGATCAGTGTATATGTCAACATGAACTCCATACAAGTAGTGGCGCCATATCTTCAAAGCAAACACAACTGCTGCTAGCTCTAGATCATGGGTTGGATAATTTTTCTCATGTGGCCGCAGCTGCCTTGAGCCATAAGCTATAACTTTACCATTTTGCATCAATACACAACCTAAGCCCACTCCCGAAGCATCACAGTACACTACATAGCCTTCTGTACCTTCTGGAAGTACCAACACAGGTGTAGAAGTTAATTTACTCTTCAGCTCTTGGAAGCTTCTTTCACACTCATCGCTCCACAGAAACTTGGTTCCTTTGTGTGTTAGCTTTGTTAAGGGTGAAGCCATGGAAGAGAATCCTTCAACAAACCTTCTGTAATAACCTGCCAATCCAAGAAAACTACGGATCTCCGTAGGCGTTGTAGGTCTTGGCCATTTTTCACGGCTTCTATTTTCTGGTTATCAACCCTTATTCCTTCCTCGGATACGATATGACCTAGGAATGCCACAGATTTCAACCAAAACTCACATTTAGAGAACTTTGCATACAATTTACGATCACGGAGAATTTGTAAAACTTGCCGCAAGTGATTAGCATGATCCTCTTCCGATCTTGAATACACCAAAATGTCATCTATGAACACTATCACAAACACATCTAAGAATGGCTTGAACACCCTATTCATCAAATCCATAAAAGCTGCTGGTGCATTTGTTAGCCCGAATGACATGACTAAGAACTCAAAATGACCATACCTTGTTCGAAAAGCTGTCTTGGGTATATCTTTGTCCTTGACCCTCACTTGGTAATAGCCTGACCTCAGGTCGATCTTTGAAAAACACTTAGCACCTTGTAATTGATCAAACAGATCATCAATTCTAGGGAGGGGATATTTGTTCTTAATTGTTACCTTATTCAACTGCCGGTAGTCGATACACATTCTTAATGAGCCATCTTTTTTGCGTACAAACAAAACTGGCGCTCCCCATGGGGACACACTGGGCCTTATGAATCCTTTTTGTAACAAGTCTTTTAACTGCTCCTTCAACTCCCGTAATTCTGCCGGAGCCATTCTATACGGAGGAATTGAGATAGGTTGAGTATCTGAAAGAACATCAATACCGAACTCTACTTCTCGTTCTGGAGGCAAACCTGGAAGATCTTCAGGAAACACATCTGGAAATTCATTTACCACCGGAATGGATTGAAGGGTTGGTGGCTCTGCATCTACATTTTTCACTCTAACCAGATGGCATATGTATCCTTTGGAAATCATCTTCTTTGCCTTAAGATAAGAAATGAATTTACCTCTTGGCATCCCAATATTACCTTTCCATTCGAGGACTGCCTCTTTTGGAAACTGGAAATGCACTATCTTAGTTCGGCAATCTACCGTGGCATAACAAGAAGCTAACCAATCCATACCCATTATAACATCAAAATCTACCATGTCTAGCTCAACAAGATCAGCCAATGTATCGCGATCACAAACAGTTACAATGCAATTACGATAAACTCTCCTAGCTATAATGGATTCACCAATCGGTGTAGACACTTCAAATGGCTTCGTTAATAATTCTGGTGTTGTTTTGAACTTTCCAGCAATCAATGGTGTAACATATGATAGTGTAGACCCCGGATCGATTAATGCATATACAATATGTGAAAAGATGGACAATGTACCTGTAACCACGTCCGGCGAGGCTTCTAAATTTTGTCGATCCCCTAGTTCATATGTACGATTCTGACCTCCACTAGAACTAGCTGCTCCCCTAGCTCCTCTACCCCGACCTGCAGGCACATGTAGTCCCCTACCTAAAGAAGGGGTTGATGAGGTCGACGCAACAACTGATCTAGTTGGTTGAACAACGCCACCCACTCCCCTATAAGGACAGTTTCTCATCATATGCCCTGGTGTGCCACACCAAAAACAAACATCCATCCCAAACCTGCATGCACCTAGATGATTCCTTCCACACTGTTTACAAGGCTGTCGTGGAAGCCTTGATTAGCTCGTACTTCCTTGCTCTTGATGACTGCCTTGACTTTCACTTCTTTGCCCAAACTGATTACCCCTAAACCCTTGGAACCGTGGTGGAGCACTAGATGTAGAGTAGAAAGCTGATGGCCTAGGTGGTCTGTTAGATAACCGAGGCCTAAAATCACCTTGGGATGGTGTAAACTGCCCCATTGATCTGGCCCTCTTAGAATGCCCTGTTTCCAACTCTTGTGTTCTTCTTCTTTGCCTTTGATCCTCCAATTTTTGTGCAAAAGCCTGCATCCTTGCTATATCCATATCTTTATTTAATGAAGCAATTGTACAGTCTCTAACCAGATATGAATCTAACCTGTCCACAAAACGATGAACTCTATCCTCCATAGTAGCTACTACATTAGGAGCATACCTGGCCAAGGAATTAAATTTGAGACTATACTCCCTCACACTCATATTTCCTTGGTGGAGATTTAAGAACTGATCCGCACGGGCCTCTCGGATCTCCAATGGCAGATAATGATCAAGGAATGCCTTTTTAAACTCTTTCCACATAGCTGAAGGTGCATTTATTCCCCTAGATTGCTTCCAAGCTTCATACCACAATATAGCCACACCCTTTAATCTGTATGCAGCTAGCTCAAGTGCTTCTTTACCACTTACATGCATAATATCCAAAGTGCGTTGGATTTGATCTATAAAGTCTTGGGGATCTTCATTAGAATCTGACCCGGTAAATGATGGAGGGTCCAAGTTAAGAAAATCACGTATCCGTGTTCCAGCTGATCTAACTACACCACTAGTACCTGCAACTGGACCTTCTTGCCTTTGGCCATGACCAGCAACTATACGAGTCAATAATTGGACTGCATTCCTCAAATCTTGCTCGGTAGCATTAATGGGGGTTTCCTGAGGTTCATCTTCCCTTCTTAGTTCTTCAGGAGATGGAGGCGTCGAGGAAGTCTGCGATAGAGACTCATCTTGAGCCCCACTTTGAACAGCTTGACTTGGTGGTGGTTGGCTGGTCCCTTCTTGGGCAGCCACATCTACTCGTTTACTAGTACTTTTACTCTTTCTCGTAATCGGCATCTTTGGTATAATAAAACAATTGAGGAATTAGATATGATTCACCTACAACACAGGTTCTATCGCACGATCTAAGAAATGAAAGAAATGAGACAACTCCTATATGTCCCGTAGCCTCCTGTTTATAAATGTGGTGCACAACATATCCATAAGCAAGACTCTATACAGACACGGCTTTGTAGACTCCCTAGGATGACCTGCTCTGATACCACTTTTGTCACGCCTCAAAACCCATTAAGACGGACAGGCACCCGATGCCCTAAAGGCCCGAGAGAACCAACCTGCAACCTGTTCTTACTGAGCATATACTATAACAATTGAGACAAGTTAACTTTGGATGCAGCGATATAAACCAACATAAGTAGGTCCAAAAGTTATATACAAGACTTGGCTGTTTAGGCCACAACTCCTTAAGACACAACTGAACCATGTACATACGTCTACAAAGCCTCTAAAAGATAGAAGACTAGAGTAGGTCGGGACAGACCCCGCCTTACCCTTAACTATGATACAATACCAAATGAATTTACCAAGGACTTAATAAAGCTCCGAATCAACTTGAAGCTCACCAAAAATAGCAGAATTTTGAGTGCTCCTACTGAGGAGGTCTACTAGCTGGAGTACCTGAGCCTGCAGCATGAAATGCAGCATCCCCAATACGGGACGTCAGTACGAAAAATGTACTGAATATGTAAGGCAAATAGTATATGTAATAAAAAGCTCAAATGAAATCAAGTAGCAACATAAGGTGCATAGATTAGGAGAGAAGACCACCTTTGCTTACTGTTATGGAATCAAGTAAGCTACATTCTTTTCTTTACCTTATTGTATGTTATAATCTTTGTTGGGCATGTGATACAAGTGACCAGCTGATCAGTGGTAGAAGAGGATGACCCATGCTAGTCGTATTAACCCCTGGGATGCGGTCCTCATAATTACACAACTTGGGATCGGCCCATGCTAGGCTTTCGCCCCTGAGCTGCCACCCTTCTATACCAATAGGGATCGGCCCATGCTAGGCTTTCGCCCCTGAGCTGCCACCCTTAATTATATAGATTTCTTCACTTAGATTCTTTAATCTTTGAGATTATTGTTAATCAGTTCATAACTCTTTTGAGATGTTATTTTGGTTAATCGCAACACTTTGAGATGTTGATTTGGTGGTCATAATCATCTTGGAGATATGAAATTACGGAACAGTAGTGGAATACATGAAAACAATACTTTGAGGCAGTAACAATGACATAAGGAGCTAAGAAACATCAACACCTTATTTTAAGACCTTAATGGCACAATTGACTTCAATTGGCTTAGGAGAAGGATTCATCAAACTTTCTTTTGCAAATACCATTTCTATAACAGCACAAGGGGAAATTACACAAGTATAGAGTAGTGAACATATAATGAAGTAGTTCCATGTACTTAGAATGGGGAAAGAAATATTGTTAGCTATTTGGAGATAGTACGCTGCCACTATGCTTCCTTATCTAGAAATAGAACTTATGGGAATCACTTCATTGATATTAATTGCAGGTGGCAGATTTCATGCCAAAAGGATATAGAATCGAATAGCCTTACATACCTTATTTTTCTGACCAATACCACTATCACGATTCAGCCTTCCTTATTGGGTGCTAATCTACAACATAAGTCATGATTAAGCTAACATCAGCAACTAATCACAATAAGGTCCTCCAAAACAGTAGCTAAAATATTTGATGGAAATCAGGCCCAAACAACCCTTACATAAATGGTGAACCACCACACCCTTCCTCTACACATTAATACAACTTCATACATCATCTCCCAAGCTACCCAAACAGCCCTCAACAACAATATTCATAAGGCAGCCACTATCAATCTCAAATCTTTCAGCATAATAGGAGAATATTGACTCAAAGATTTATCACAATCCATGAATTCTTGATAAACATATACAAAATTCTCCACTCCAAACATTATCAAAGAGAGGAAAACAAATGGGTTGAAGTCTTACCTTAATTCTGAAAATTTATCCTCTAAACTTGTACTTCAAGAATTCAAACTCTCCTTCAAACTCTTACTTGAAAAATTAGACAGCACTCAAGAACTCTAAGGTGTCTTAGGGCTGCTAATTGAAGCCAAGAGAGACCAAGAAAGAACTTAGGAAATCTGAAACTTTTGCAAGTTCAAAATGGAGAATAAGACTTGATCCTTATCCTTTGAAAAAGGAGGTGTTATGGCCGACACTCTTGACCAATTTTGGGCCATATAATGTCAAGTAGGTGCCCCACCTGCTTGTCCTTTTAACTTGGGCCTTTTTGGACTTAATATTATTGGACCTTGGCTGTCCATTTTCCCTTTGTCCTTTTATTCCACTTGGGACAGATTAATGCAAGTAGGTGGTACACACTTGGCCCAATAACATGGTAAAACAAATCTTAGGAGGTCATGCACTTACCTAGTTTCACTTGGGCTTTATCCATAATGGGCCAATTGGCAGATTTGGCTGCTGGGCTTTCTTTCATTCACAATTTTCTTTAATAAGTTTGGGCTTCAAATGAGCCCCTAAATATAAGACTAAATCTGGTCAATCAAACTTGGCCCCTTTAACTATAATATAGCTCAAGTAGGTGATGCAGCAGCTAGCTCAATTACACCTTACTATAATTACTTAAATACTTTCTATCAGAGTTAACTTGCAATACATATGCTGAAACGTGCAAGGCATTACATCACCTTCCAAGCTAGTTTAAACCAACACTAATCATATAAGAAACATGATCCCTCACCTACACTATAAGTCTATGTCAACTATAACATGAATAGAACTACCACATACAAAAATATAGGCCGTTACAATGCATCACATGAAGTAACACTTTTATAAATCTCAACATATAATCACATTTGCAATAAAACATTTACCGCATAATCCTACCCAAACATAGTCATCCTAAGACTCATCTAAGCAAGATATGAAGAAGCCGCCCATATGACCTCTTCAATACATACCTAAGTGATCCTTATGGCTACCGAGGACAACCAAAGTTCATCTCAACTCAATAAGTATTCATTACCAAAGACACTAGAGGGAATATATTTATACTTAGGAACTTCACATAAGGAACCATCCTCCAAGACAACACCCAATTTAAACTTAGTGCAATGTGAAAGTAGCATCTCATACTACTACTTCCACCCTAGTGACCCTTAGAAATTTCCCTTAGAATACCTCACATTCATCATATACATAACTTTATGCATGCAAGACATGACATCAACATGCTTTCTTAAACATTAGATATAAAGTCACATTACTTCATTAACATCATATATTATCCCATTGATACATCTTCATATAAGAACACACCAAGACTTCCTCCAAATGCCTACTTGTGCAATAGATGGATAGAGTCCCATACCACCACCTACCTTAAGTAGTATACCCTTAAAAAGAGTTAGTTCATTTAACTTCACTTGTGGGGGATAACTTTAACCGACATAGACTATGAGAGACAGACATGGAATCCCGATATTAACCCTTACCGGATGAGGGACCCCCACTTCCCTAAGGTAGGGTCATTCTCCTGCCATTTACATGGATTATCCAATAGCTACACCTATGCTGGCTCATAGTTAAGGGATAAGGAGATTTCTTTTAAGTAACTCATTCTCTATTAACGAGGAGTACTCATCTCAAGAGGCATATGGGATACAATTTCTCAACTCGCGAAGTGTACCTACCCCTTCTTTGAATTGTCTCGGTGCTAAGCATAACTCCACCGTGGAGTCTTAACATTCATTAACTATATGTTAAGGGATAACTTTTTAGCACCACATCTCAACTAACGAAGGGTGCTTATCCCTAGAGGTTACAAAAGACACAACATCTCAAATCACGAATGATATCAAACGTCCTACCTATCTGAGAAAGCTCTTGGGAATAATGAGGTCCCTACAAAACGCTTCATCTAAACTCACCAACAGTGTTCACCTCAAAATCCCCTTTTTTATATCATAGGAATAGTAAGGGTGGTCTAGACACTTCATTTCTAATCACGAGAGTGTCTACCCTACAATCCCCTATTTACATTCATAAACTTCATCGATACATTCAAAGTGTGTGTGAATACATGTGACTACACCTTTAACATAATAACCATATTCATAAATGTACCTCGAAACATGTTCATACCTTTATTCATCATAACTCACAAACTAGCATGCTTCACATATACACATACTTCATTTAGACATAATCCCTATAAGATACATAATTCAAGCTATCTAAACATGTCCACATGAACATTATCATCATCACTTTACTTAACAAGTTATGCCTTCAAGGTCGTACTCTCAATACACACATATATACACATTCATATACTTCAAGTAAACACCGCCAACAAAGGGGGACCATACCACTCAAGATCATTTCAATGGAATCTAAACAAGTAAAACAACTTACCCTTCTATGCTTTCACCACCGTTTCTCAATAGATCACCAATACAACAATATAAAGCATATATAGAGGAAGTAGCTGAACCAAACTACAACATAAGAAACTCAACTCTAACATTATCTTGACAAATACAACAAACCCACTTCATAAGCCAAAAGTTGATAATATGCATAAACATGGTTTCATTGGGGTTTTGACATTAAAATCCTCAACTAACACTAAAAACAACATATTTCAATTCTTATAACGTTTTCATGCAAAGACCCATGCTTAGAGTCAAAGATAGAAGAAGTTGGAGTTTAAAACCCTTTTTGAAATCTCTTTGGAATGGCTCCTTCAATGAAAGAAAGTTCAAGGATGAACTACCATACCTCAATGTGAAGAAACCCATGAAATTTTTATGATGAAAACTTGCAAAACCTTCACTTATAGCCCTTCCTTGAGTTGTAGTTTCTATGGAGTTTGAGAGAGTTCTTTCTTGAGGGAGGGGTTTTGGATATTTGAAAATGAAGTTTTGTCTAGATCTAGGACTATAAAAAAACTTAAAAGACCCTAAAGACCCTAAAATAATCACCCAAGGTTCATGAAAGACTTGGGGGGAATATACTAAAACACCCCAAGTCTAGCTTTGTCCTTGACATCTTATTCACAGTGGCCATCGACGGACCCCTAGCTACGGGGCGTCGTTTGATCGATGGCCAGTCCTGCTAGGGAGTCGATTGGTTCAGAGGCTGAATTGTGAAGAAAATCTCCCCTCCAACAAGTATTGAGTGACGGACAGGATGATGGAGCGTCGATCCAAGCACAGCCCATTGATGGAGGGTCATCGATTACACAGTTTTGGCAGATTCTGCCTAAGTGTTAGGGTCCTCATCTAGGGTCCCTCGTGTGTCCTAGGTGGAGTTGTACCCAAATTTTTAAGTCTATGTATTAGTAACCTCCACCATCAATTTTAACTCCTACAACACTCCAAATATGTCAAGGCACACAAGAGCATACAAGAGCACATAAGCGTCTAGTCGTCGAACGACTTGGACGTCCCTTGACGTTTGACTTCCAAACTCAACAAAACCTTAAACACTGCCTACTAACATCCAAATTAACAATTTTAAAACATAATCAACTCATGAAACACATGTGAAGATCTAGTTTGACCTATATCATTTTGAGGGTCGTAACAGTCTCTCCCACTTAGAAAAACATTCGTCCTCGAATGGAGACTAAACACTTTCAAGGACTTCAATAATACAACTATAAGCATACCAAGCATATCATCAAGGTCATAAAATTCATTTTAAATGCACCAAACTCACAAGGAACATCAACCTCATATCATCAAGTATTATCAAGCAACACAAGAAAATTTGGAACTAGTTCCACAATTCAAAAGCATACACTTATAACTTCATCATTGTTATTTCATTCATGGAGGAACTACCTTCTCCAACATTAGACATGCTCATCATATCTTCATAAATCTCAACGTGTAATAACTGTTAAATCACACATTGGCATATAAACATGACAACTTGAGGCAATTAAGCAATATCATTAGCTACATCTCAACATGAGAATTATAGATTAACTAAAAGTCTACACATGAAACCATGATATCATCAAGAGCATGCAACACATTATACAATCTAAGGCACTCATAATCATAAGGACAACAACAACACATTCTATCTGCAAGACTCCAAAATAAAACCAACCTACTATGGATTTTGGTCTCTAGCCTGAGTTAGAATAGAAGGAAATGATGAGGATACCAACTACTCTTTTACTCAACTCATACTCCCCCACTTAGGGTATACTTATCTAAAGATATTAAACACACTCATAATGAATTTAGGACTTACCAAGGCCTTCAATAACTAAATTGGATCCTTCTCTAGCTTGAAGTGCATAGAAATGATTCTTCTTTGGAGTATTGGGATCCGCATGTTGTAAAAACAAAATAGCACCACAATTTAGTTGTAAAGATAAATATTATAAAAAACCTAGAAAATATAAAAATTATAGAAAAACTAAAACCAGATATAAATATAAAAATCCAAGAAAAAGATATTATGTAAAAAATTATAAAATAAAAGGACCATACAGACGAAAACCGATGAGCAAGCCCATCACGGTACTTTTTACTCCGAGGGAAACGCATGCACTGATGCAACACCGTGACTTTCGCATCGGTCGGTTCAAATGCATGGCTGAGCCATCACACAGGTTTTCACCTATGCTCTGATACCAATTTCGCCATCATCAAGCCCCTCAGCTATATTACCGATGAGCAAGCCCATCACGGTACTTTTTACTCCGAGGGAAACGCATGCACTGATGCAACACCGTGACTTTCGCATTGGTCAGTTCAAATGCATGGCTGAGCCATCACACAGGTTTTCACCTATGCTCTGATACCAATTTTGCCATCATCAGGCCCCTCAGCTATATTAAGGCAAGATGTTCCCAAAGGTAAAATGCAGTAATAAAGTGAACTCTAACGAGGATGACTTAAAGGGTTAGACTTAGTCTAGGTAGGGATATGAGACTCTACCTATACACTGCTCTAGTTATACTTGAGGAAAGTCTTAGATGGATGTTCTTATGTGCTCATATGCTTATAAATATAATGATATGTATATATTGATTTTACATCTTAATGACACTATGTGATATTGCTTTCACTTATGAACATGTGGTTGGTCTCTATTACTAAAGAAAGATGATGTCTACTCTTAATGATATAACATGTAAAGTTGGCATTTCTTATAGTTATTGTTGGGTTTACTTGGTTGATTAAGGTTATGGGGCCTTACTTAGTCATTGCACTAGTAGACTTAATGGGGGTTCGTGAGTAATGGTCTTGCTTAGCTTATGATGTCATGAACTCTTATGCATGCTTGTTGATATTATAATTTTATGATGGATTTATCTTGATTATGTGCTCAATTATGTTTATATGCATGTTGACTTGACTAGAGTTTGCATTGGTTGTCTTGTGATGTACATAGTCTTGACTTAAGGAACATGTGCTTATTGATTTGTATTGGTTCTTGAATGTGCATAAGGTATTTCCAAAGTGAGTTTGCATACTTTTGAATAAATGTCCCTCTATAGCATGGTTTATATGTTGTATGTGCATATGATTTTGTACTTAGTACAAGTTATGTGCTAACCCCATTTGTCCCTTTTTCCCCAATATTTTAGGTTTCGTCCGTTGAGTAGATTGTGGCCATTTGCAAAGAAGGCTTGGAATCATTCTCCAAGTGGGTATGTCCTCAAATCCAAGGATGATGCCTTGTTATTACTCTAGCTATGGTTCTTTGTTATAGTCTAAATACAATCATTTCAATCTAGTTGTTTCAAGATATTGTTGTAAGCCCTAAGTAGCATTTATACATTGTGTAAAAGGCTTGTGCCCATATGGTTTGATTCTATTTAGATGGTTTAATATGAAACATCCCTTTTAAGACTATATTGTGTACCTTATATATATATGTTCCATAAAAGTAGAAGACTATGTAATCTTCTTATACGAGGAGTCTATGTATAATCCCTATGAATATATTATGTGTAGGAGAGAGGTCAAAGTAAACGTCATGAAGTAGATGTAGATGAAAAGTTTTAAATTTTCCGCACTTTTTAACCTAATAATGTAATAATGAATACTAAGAGGCTAGTCCTAGTCCTCTCCGAGGATGACGACGCTGGTTACGTCTAGGGGGTATTTCGCGGATGTGATAAACTTTGTATTAGAGCATGAGGTTGAATATCCCTAGAAACGATGTCTCATTAAACCACATCTATGTATATTCTTATTCATAATTGTGAAGCGTGCCATACTTATGAATGAGAGACTATGTGATGCTTAAAAACTCTCATCTTCTTGTATTCCGATGTCCTGCCTCTAGAGTCTTATTATGTGTTATAACCTAAACCTTGTATCGTGGTTATAGGTATGAATAATCAAAGAGCAGCGTCTAGAAGGGTCGAGGATGAGATGGATATTTTGGGGGCTCATGACAACCAAGCGCCTCCACAAGACAACCAAGTGCCTCCACTTGAAGAAGTTGCTATGGGTGATCAAGTTCCGGTTGTTCCTCCACCGATGATTGATGGAGATATAAGGGCAGCATTTCTCAATTTAGCCCAAACCATTGTAACAACCTAAAAATGACTATGCTAAATAATGCTTAAACCTACCTAGAATGCCTGGATTAGACCGGGTTCACACGACTTGTTGCGCGTAGAAACAGACCTCTGAACCTATGCACTAGCCAAGCCAACCAACTTGGTGAGTTAGTTGGTCTAGGCAAGGTGAGAACCAACCATGTAGGGTACCCGAATTGAAGAGATTCACCCGGATGAGTTTTACCGAACTTAAAAGGGGTAATCTTAGGTTTGGAGGGTCTAGGGTAAAATGGTCTTTTGCAAGATAGGGGTAGTATTGTAATTATCCTAATTAATTAATTAATTAATTAACTAATTTAATTAGAGGAATGGTTTGGGTCGGGTCGACCCAAAATGACCCATTTCGCAATGGAGGCTTCACCCGGGTTCGAGCCTTGGTGGAAGCGACGTTTAGGTGGATTTAATTGATTTTTGTTACCTTGATTTGTAGGGGCATGGTGGTCATTTCACATAGCCTTTGAAAAAAATCAGATTTTTAAACAAATAAGAGAAGTCCTAATTTGACTAAGTCTCCACCTAATCTCCTAATCCTAAGCTAACACTAACTCAAGAACTTGAACGCTCAAATTAAAAAGAAAAATAAGCTTCAAAACAAAAAGCAAAAACCAAATTCTCGACGGATTGTGCTTATGATTTTAGTGGTGAGACGTCGGCTTAGTGGGGGGGTTTGTTAGCATGTAAGAACATCTTTGAACGACTTCCGGTATGGGTTTTCTTCCCTCTTGGTCCCTTTCCCAAGAGACCCCTAAGGTTCAGTCTATTCACAATTGAAAACTAAGGTTGTCCCCGTTGCATGCCTCTGTTATTAGATCCTTTGAAAGATTCAAGTATGCGTTGGTATGACTTCTGGTAGATGATTTTAGGGCTGGTTGTGATTACGTGTTTTAATGTGTATTCGGAATTATGTAGAAATGAAAGAGGTGTTCCGAAAATGTGAAGTTCGTTAACTTGTTTGTGCATGTGTGTGCCGTGAATTAGCCAAGGTTTGAATCTTGATATTGACATGTTAAAATGTTATGAATTATGTGTGTGCGAATATGTTAAAAATGTGATGTTCATATGAGTTCAAAGTTGCTGAATTGAATGATAATTCTTGACTTAAAGTAACCTTGAAAATGCACCTAAAGATCTCCCGAAAAACTACTCGAAATTTCTTAATGTTTAACGTGAAAGAGGTTGAGAAAATGGACTGCAAAAAGGTGAACAAATTTCAAGCATTCTGGAAATTTGGTTCGGCCACTTACTGTAAAAAAAATTAGTTTTTTTTTAAAATGCATGAGGTCATTGGGGATTGAACCCAAGACCTCACCATATACAAGTTATAAAAAATAAAATAATAAAAATGAGGTAAGGGGGATTCGAAATGGGGTAAGGCTCAAGTGAAAAGTTAGGAGAAAAATGAAAGAAAAATGAAATGAGGCGTGTGGGGTTCGAACCCACAACCTCTTGGATAGGTGAGGGAGAGAGGAGATAAAAATGAAATAAAAATAAAATAAAATGAGGCATGTGGGATCGAACCCACAACCTCTCAGATAAACAAGGAAGTTAAGGAAAAATTTAAATAAAGGAAAAAATGAGGTTGTGGGGAATCGATCCCACATCCTCTTGGTCTAAACGAAGGAATCAAGTAAAGAAATAAAATGAAAGGAATGTGGGCATGGGGATTTGATCTTGGGTCCCCATGCCGAAATATTTAAGACAAAACAATCAATAAAAGAAAGAAAGGAAGTGTAGGTGTGGGGGATGGATCTCGGGTTCCCTAGCCAAGAATTTTATGTCAACAAAAATTATAAAGAAAACTAAGTGTTATACAAGTGATTTGAAATAGGGTTCCCTTCCCCAATTCCGTATTGACACATAAGTCGTACGTGAATAAATGATTAAATGAATGCTGCCTTTAAGGATCGAAACTGAGATCATGGCATACTTACAAGATGCATAAGTCTTGTACCACATAACCTTGGGTAAGTATGAATCACTTAGACGAATTACTAATGAAGCCTCATGGATTGTATGTATGGATTCATAAGTCCAGCATACGTTTAAAAGTAAGTGAACATATGATGTTATGTAATGAATGATGTGACCCCAGAAGGGTTAAGTAAGAGTGTGAAACACACTAAAAGGCCAAGTACATTGGCATATGATGAAATGAACATTCACGTAATAAGGGGGTGAGTAATTATGAAGGGCAAATGTGCTAAGTCTAATGAATGTGGTGACAACATGATAAGAGGCTAATGTGAAATATGAGAGAAATCTCAAATGCGCCTAAATAAATGTTACCAAAATGTACTCACCTACTAGAGTGTAAAGTTAATGAAGAGACCAGTCTCTATGAACACTCTAATGAAAGTATTAAAGTTAATATATACTTAATACTAATAATGAGATGAGAAATCATCTAATGAGCTATGATGTCCTCATGCTAGAAGCCAGCTTCTATGATGTATGAGATGAATGTAATGGAAATTTATACTGAGCACCGATAGGCTAGCTATGAGTGGCGATTCCTTCTTTTAGGAAGGCAGAGGTTCATGTAATTCTCATGAGATAAGACTGTCCGTCCAGACAGGTATGGGTCTCCTTATATCTCCTAGTCTTTGAACCTATGCAACCAACATAGGGATCTAGCAGGTTTCAATTCACTATATACGCTAGCATGTTTTGGTTTCACTTTGGTCGTTGATTCGACCTCTTTCGGTGTAGGGTAGACACAGGATTTCATGGAGCTTACATTATCTATGTCAGTTAAAGTTAAAAGTTTCGAAAGAAAGAATGGTTACAGCCTCATGTAATGCACACAATGAAATGAACTATACCAAAGGTGTTTGGGTAGGATAATCAAGAGGTGAACTAGACTTATGTAATGACACTAGGTCATTCTTAGTCATTGCAGAGTGAACCCAATGAGAGTCTTCAACTACATCCTAGGTATAACTGGTGTTTACACTAGCCTATGAATGAAATGAAATGAAGTACGTATGAATGAATGAAGTAGACTCTGTGTTTTCTAAATAAGGCTCCCTAGTTGAGGTCCCATATGTTGAACCCTCATTTTGGGAAGTCCTAATGTTAAGCCCATGATTACAGGGTCTCATGGCATATGAATGAATGAAATGAAATATGATATGTGCTATATGAAATATGTTATGTGCTATATGCAATATGTTATGTGATGTGTGCAATATTATACATATGATGATGCATGTTACTCTCATGGCATGACTTTCCTAATCCAATTTTGGCAAGTCCACTAACTTGACTTTCCATAACTCATATCATTAGGAGAGAGATATTCTAAATCATGCATGTCCGTGGTGTGTGCTTGCATATACCCATATTTAGTACAACTGTGTACTAATTCCATACATTTATCTACTTTTAGGTGCAGGTGCAGCTGAACGTTAGAGCTTACGAGTGGACGAAGAAATTATCTGGACGTTGAGCTTTCATCCGGATTTGGTAGGCCCTCATACTTTCGAGGATGCTTACTGATTTATTCTAGCGTAGACGTAGGAATGAGCTAGTGGAGTATGTTACACTAGCATTTCTTTCGTATTTACTTTCAGACGTTGTATTGGTGCCATTTTGGAAACTCTATATTTATGAATATATCTTTCATTTGATTGTCTTGATTAGATGGTTGTTGTGAACGCTTATGAGTTTACGTAGATAGTATTATGCGAGATCAATATTTTCCAATATAAAGTTTAAGTAAACAAAAGTTCAAATTTTCCGCTAAAATTAACCTAGATAAAGTAACGACGACGTATGTAGGCTTGTATGCGACCTATGAGAGGTCATCGACGTCGATCTCGTTTGGGGTCTAGATTCTGATCGTGATAACCATGACCTCTCAAGCTAATATCATCACTTCTCAAGTCCAAGCCATGATAGCCCAAGTGAATAGGGAGGTGGGACCTCGAGTGCCTCAACATGCTAACACTATGGCCTCTCATTTGAGAGACGTTACTAGAATGAGTCCACATATGTTCTTTGGGTCGAGGTCGGATGAGGACCCTCAAGATTTCCTCGATGAGGTCTATAAGATTCTCTATGATATGGGGGTAACCTCAATTGAGAAGGCCGAGTTGGTGGCTTATCAACTCAAAGGTGTGGCCCAAACTTGGTATGTGCAATGGAGGGATAATAGGGAACTAAGGGGTGTTCCGGTGACTTGGCAGATATTTAAGAGGTCTTTCCTTGATAGGTTATTTCCTATAGAGTTTAGGGAAGCTAAGGTGGAACAATTCATCAACCTTCATCAAGGAGATATTAGTGTACTTGACTATTCTTTGAAATTCACTAAATTGTCCAAGTATGCTCTATCCTTGGTGTCTAACCCAGGGGATGAGATGAGTCGTTTTCTCACGGGGGTGTCAGAAGACTTGGTTGAAAAGTAGCGTTCGGCTATGCTAAATGATAATATGAATATTTCTCATCTCATGGTTCATGCTCAACAAGAGGAAGAAACTAGGCTAAGGAGAAAGAATAGGGAGGCCAAAAAGGCAAGGTCTTATGAAGGTGGTTCTTCTAAGGTAGCCTTGACATTTCAGACAAGCCTAGATTCAAGCAGAGGTTTCCTAATCAAGTTCCCTCCAAATTTTACAACGGTCGTGATGATACAGTGTCTAACCCTAAGTCTCAAAAAGGAAGAGGTACTAGCTCACTTAGCAAGAATCCAACTTGTGGAAAGTGTGGCAAGAAGTATTATGTTGATTGCCTTGTAAGGATAGACAATTTATTTGGGTGTGGCAAGAGTGGCCCCAAGGTTAGGGATTGCCCTAATTTGAAGGGGTAAGACAAAGGTGGCGGTCAAGCTCAAGCTAGTGGTTCTAATGTTGATGCTCCAAAGAAGAATTGCTTTTATGATCTTTGCTCTAGGGGTGAACAAGAGAGTTCTTCCGATGTGGTGACCGGTATGTTACAAGTCTTCTCTATTGATGTATATGTTTTACTTGATCAGGGTGCTACATTATCTTTTGTTACTCCCTTGATAGATAGGAAGTTTGATATTTTGCCCGATATCTTAAATGAACCTTTCATGGTAACTACCCCGGTAGGTGAGTCGGTGGTTGCAAAGAGAATATATAGAAATTGTCCTATAATATTGCCCAATATAGTTACTCATGTTGAATTAGTAGAACTTGATATGGTCGATTTTGATGTCATTTTGGGGATGGATTGGTTGCATGATTGTTTGTAGAACAAGAATTGTCAAATTCAATTTTCCAAATGAACCCTTCTTAGAGTGGAAGGGGGGAAATTTTATTCCCAAAGATCGTATTATCTCTTGTCTTAAAGCTTGCAAAATGATCTCAAAAGGGTGATTATACCATATTGTAAAAGTCAAAGATATTGACTTCGAGAATCCCCATTGAGTTACTCCACGTAGAGAGGGAATATCTGGAGGTCTTTCCTAATGATCTTCCCGTAATTCCTCCCGAACGGGAAATTGATTTTGGTATTGACCTGCTACCGGATACCAACCCCATTTTAATTTCTCCTTATCGGATGGCTCCAGACGAATCGAAAGAGTTGAAGGCTACACTCAAGGACTTACTAGACAAAGGCTTCATTAGACCTCGTATTTATCCATGGGGTGCTCCGATATTGTTTGGGAAGAAGAAGGATGGGTCCCTTAGAATGTTCATTGATTATCGCCAACTCAATAAAGTCACTATTAAGAACAAGTATCCTCTCCCTTGGATTGACAACTTGTTTGATCAACTCCATGGGGCAACCTACTTTTCTAGGATTGACTTGAGATCGGGGTATCACCAACTTAGGGTGAGAGGTGAGGATATACCAAAAATGGCATTCCGAACTAGATATGGTCACTATTAGTTCTTAGTAATGTCCTTTTGTCTCACCAATGCTAGACAGTGTTTATAGATCTCATGAATAGGGTGTTTTGAAGTTACTTAGATTCATTTGTCATTGTATTCATTGACGACATCTTGGTATATTCGAAAAATGAGGGTGAACACATGGACCATTTGAGAGTGGTGTTGCAATTTCTTAAGGAACACCAATTATTTTCAAAGTATAGAAAATGTGAGTTTTAGTTAAGGTCGGTGGCGTTTCTTGGTCATATCATCTCTAGTGTGGGGGTTGACGTTGATGTAAGGAACACCGAGGCGGTCAAGCATTGGCCTAGATAATTGACTCCAATTGACAAAATGAGCTTTTTGGGTCTAGGGGGATATTATAGGAGGTTTGTGGATGGTTTTGCGTCCATTGCATCTCCCTTGACTACTTTGACACAAATGAGTATGAAATTTGAGTGGTCGGAGGAATGCGAAATAAGATTCCAAATCTGGAAAGAGAGGCTTACCTTCGCTCCAGTGTTAACTTTCCCGGAGGGTACCAAGGGCTTTGTTGTATATTGTGATGCATCCCTAGTGTGCTTAGGGTGTGTCCTTATGCAACACGGGAAAGTAGTAGCTTATGCTTCTAAACAACTTAAGGTGCATGAGAAGAATTATCCAACTCATGATCTTGAGTTAGTGGCCGTAGTATTTGCCTTGAAAATATGGAGCCATTATTTGTATGGTGTCCATGTTGATGTGTATACCGACCACAAGAGTCTTCGATATGTGTTGACTCAAAAAGAGTTAAATATCCGACAAATAACGTTGTTGGAATTATTGAAGGATTATGACATAAATGTTCTCCAACACCCCAAAAAGGCCAATGTTGTTGCGGATGCACTAATTCTTATGACAATGGGTAGTGCGTCTCATGTGGAAGAATCCAAGAAAGACCTACCGAAATATGTTCATAGGTTGGCTTGTTTGGGTGTTAGATTGGATTATTCTCCAAATGGTGGTTTTATGGTCCATCATAACTACGAATGGTCTTTGGTAGTTGAGGTGAAGTCTAAGCAACACCTTTATCAACCATTGATGGAGTAGAAAGAGTCAATTCATGGTAAGTGTAACAACCCTAAAATAATGAATAAGCTAAATGCTTAAGGTGTCAAGAATGCTTGCGATTAGACCAAGGTTCATACGGATTGATACGCGTAGAACCAGACCTCAGAACCCTTACTACGACCAAGCCAACTAACTTGGGGAGTTAATTGAGCTTGGAAAGGTTGGAACCAACCATGTGAGGCTCGCGAAAATGAAGATTTAATTGAAAGAGTTTTTACCGGACTCAAAAGAATAAATCTTAAGTTTTGAGAGTCCAAGGGTAAAATGGTCTTTTCCAAGCCAAGGGTAATATTGTAATTACCCTGAGGAATTAATTAATTTATTTAAGGTATTTCGGGTGGGGCAACCCGAATTGACCCATTTCTCGCAAATGGGGTCACTCGGGTTCGAGCCCCACTAGAAGCAAGATTTAACTTGCTTTTATTTTGATTTGTTAACTTAATTTTTAATAAAGGATTAATATTAGCTGATTTAGGAAAAAGAAATCAGATTTTATTAATTTTAATTAATTATTAAGTTGACTAAGTCCTACCCACAAAGTCCTATTTCTACTAGACCACTATCTCCTATCTCCCATTCTCTTTTCACGTTAGTCTCTCTCTTTCACTCTCTTTTCTTGGCTGCAAACGTGATAAAACAATCAGAAAAATAAAAACCAAGTAAAGGCAAAAGTTCATCAAGAACTTGAAAGATAGAAAGACAAAAGAGAAAGCAATCCGGTAACGTTAAGCAAAACGTACTACACTAGTCGGGTAAGGTGTGACTTTGGGTGTGTGGACTGATTTGTGGAGAAGTTGTTGGGCAGCATTCTGAACATTTAACAAGAAAACAAAGGTATGGGTCTTCTTACTCTTGGTCCCTTTCCCAAGAGACCCCTAGGACTCAGTATATTCGTCTTAGAAACTAAGGTTGTTTCCCCGTTGCATGTCCCTGTCATTAGCTCCCAACGAATGTAGGTTAGTATGAATGCTGGTAGACTTAGGATTATGTGATGTTTGTACTGAATGTTAATGTGTTGAATGTACGTTAATTTATGAAAAGACAAACCATGTGTGTGTTCGAAATTAAGAAAAAAAAATTGTATGCCATATTTGGAGTCTCGGCCTTGAGGCTTAAAATTGCTAATGTTGTGTTTGTTAATTTACGTACCCAAACTCATGAAGATTGTGATGTTCATAAAGAAGAAATGTGGCTGACTTGAACAAGGATTTGATAGCCAATAAGTTCTCTGAAGGATGCACTTAAAAATACGTTGAAGTGGAATTATGAAAGAATTTATGAACTAAGTAAAACATTGATGTTATGAGTTAAAAGTAACTAAAATTTCCAGCATTGTACAAGTTAATATTGACTAAATATAAATGCTTTTGAATCTGGAAAATTTACAAAAAAAAAATATATAAAAGAATGAGGCCACTATGAATTGAACCCGTGACCTCATCCTTGGGTGAAATAGACACGGCAAAGGGTGCGGGCTGGGGGTTTTGATCCTGGGTCTGAGCAAGGGTATGAATAAGAGAAAAATTAATGAGGGGAGTGGGATTAGAACCCACTACCCCTCGGTCAGAATCCATGAAGAGTAGAATGGAAACTAAAAAGAAAAAGGTGTTGGGGCTAAGGGGATTCGAACCCCTTAGCTACTGCCCGCGAAATTAAATGATAAAACAAGTGAGGCCATGGGGGTTCGATCCCATGACCTCACTGTACATGCTACTAACTTAGAGAAAATATTAAAAATATAATTATGGGGCTGTGGGGGTTCGAACCCACCACCTCACAGCCCTTAGCGAAAATTTATTAAAAGAAAGGAGGCTGTGGGGGTTCGAACCCACAACCTCCTTACTTGGGCGAAAATAAGAGAAAAATAAAAGAGGCTGTGGGGGTTTGATCCCACAACCTCTTGGTTTAAGAAAGAATAGGAGAATATTATGCTAATGAAAAATAAAAAGTGGGGTTGTGGGGACTCGAACCCACAACCCATCGGCCAATGCAAGAGAGATTTAAAATAGAAAAGTAAGCCTTCAAATTAAATATGGTGATTTGACTTAGAGTTTAAAATGTTATGAATATTAGAATAAAATCAATTAAAAATGTAAATGATATCCAATTGATTCAAGACTTGGGATTCCTTGCCCAAATTTCCGTATTGATACATAAATCATACGTGAACAAAACATACAAGAATAAATGCCACCTACTTATATCTAATTCAAAATCTTGACATAAATACAAGATACATAAGTCTTGTACAACATAATCTTAGGAATAAGAATTACTTAACGAACTACGAATGAAGCCTCATGGCTTGTGTGTATAGACTCATAAGTCTAACATACGTTCAAAAGTAAGTGAACCTAAGATGTATGAAATGAAATGATGAACCTTAGAAGGGTTAAGTATGAGTGTAAATACACTAAATGACCAAGTGCATTGGCATATGATGAAATGAACAATGAAATGATGAAATGAACATTCACATAATAAAAGGTGAGTAACTATGAAAAAGCAAAGGGGCTAATGATAATGAATGTGGTGACAATATGATATGAGGCTAATGTAAATGATGAGAGTAATCTCAAATGAGCCTAAGTAAATGTAACCAACACGTACTCACCTATGAGGGTGTAAGATAATCAAAAGACAAGTCTCTATGAACACTCTAATAAGAGTATTGAGCTTAACACACTCAATACGAACGATGAGATGAGAAATCATCTAATGAGCTATGATGACCTCATACTAGAAGCCAGCTTCCATGACGTATGAGATGAATGAAATGGAACTTTATACTGAGCACCGATAGACTAGCTATGAGCGGTGATGCCTTCTTTCGGGAAGGGCGGAGGTTCACGTAACTCTCATGAGATGAGACTGTCCGTCTTGCCAGGTATGGCTCTCCTTATATCTCCTAGTCTTTGAACCTATACTGCCAATATAGGGATATGGCGGGGTTAAATTCCCATATACGCTAGCATGTTATTGGATCACTTTGGCCGATGATTCCACCTCTTTTCGGTATGGGGGAGACACTGGATTTCATGATGCTCACATGATCTATGTCGGTTAAAGTTAAAGTTCCCAATGAATGAATGAGGCCAGCCTCAAATGATGCACATAATGAAATGAATGAATACCAAAGGTGTTAGGATAGGATAATCAAAAGGTGAGTTAGATTCAAGTAATGACACTAGGTCATTCTTAGTCATTGCACAACGAACCTAATGAAAGTCTTAAACTACATCCTAGGTATAACCGGTGGTTACACTGGACTATGAACGAAATGAAAAGAAGTACGTATGAATGAATGAAGCAGACTCTGTGTTTGCTAATGAAGACTCTCTAGTTGAGGTCCCATATGTTGAGCCCTCATTTCTGGGATGTCTTAATGTCAAGTCCATGATTCCAAGGTCTCATGGCATATGAATGAATGATATGAACAAAATTATGTGCTACATGCAAAATATACTGTATACTATATGATATGTGCTATGTGTAAATGTTATGTGTTGTGTGCAAATGTGAAAAGTATGATGATGTATGTTATTCTCATGGCACAACTTTCCTATTCCAAATATGGAAAGCTCACTGACTTTCCTAATCCAAATTTGGAAAGATCATTTACTTTCCTAATCCAAATTTGGAAACTTTCCTAATCTCAATTTGGCAAGTCCACTGACTTGACTTCCAAAAATCATGTTGTTAGGAAAGAGCTATTCTTTCTCATGCATGTCCTTGGTGTGTGCTTGCATATACCCATACTTAGTACAAGTGTGTACTAACCGTATACAAACTCTACTATTTTAGGTGCAGGCACAGGTGGACGGTAGAGCTACAGGATCATCGCTGTAGTTATCCGGACGTCCAGCATTCATCCGGTTTTGGTAGTTCCTCATGCTTTCGAGGATGCTACTGTTTATGTTCTAGCTTAGTTTAGGAGTTGAGCTAGTGGAGCATGTTCCACTAGCGTTTCTTTCTTATTTTATTCAGACTATGTATGGATGCCATTTTGGCAATTATACGATTATATTAGTGGACTATTTCTTTCATTTGATTATCTCTTAATGTTTAGATGGTTGATGTTGAACGAATTACGAATGTATTAGAAATTTTTAGTAAGAAATGTTTAGAAACAAAAAGTTTCAAATTTTCCGCTAAAAATTAACCTATGTAAAGTAAGAATGACGTAAGTAGGCTTGTCTGCGACCTCTGAGAGGTCAACGACGCCGGTCTCGTCTGGGGTCTAGATTCCAGTCGTGACGAAGTTGGTATCAGAGCACTAGGTTAAATTTCGAGAATAATGAGTTCACATCAACCACATTGAGTAGTTTCTAAGTCATGGTAGTGAAGTGCACCACTATCCTGGATTAGAGACTGCATGATGCATAGGAAAATTTCCCTTTTTCTGATCTTATCGTTCTTTTCTGAATGTCTAAATTCTTGGTGTTACGAGCATGTCTAACATCAATCCTTTTTGTTTTTCCAGAGAATGAACACTAGGAGAGGATTTGGTCAGAGGAGAGGAGGAGCAGCTGCTAGGGGTAATCAGGATCTACCCCAGGCTCCAGCTGAAGGAGTGGCCATGCCAGTTAACCCAGCTGGGTTGACTGATGCTGAGGTGCGGGCATCTTTGGCCCAAATGGCACAGGACATTACTATGCAGGCCCAGGCTATGACTGCCCAGGTCAACAGACAGGATGTTAAGAGGGAGAACCCACCGGTTTGTAGCATGGCTGACAGGCTGAGGGATTTCACGAGGATGAATCCTCCCATTTTCACAGGGGTTAAGACATTGGAGGATCCTCAAGAGTTTGTAGATGAGGTGCATAAGATTCTGGTGGCTATGGGGGCTACTGATATTGAGAAGGCTGAGCTGGCTTCCTATTAGCTCAAGGATGTTGCACAGACTTGGTGCAAGATATGGCAAGATAGCCGTGTCTTAGTTGGAGTACCAGTCACATGGGAGCTGTTCAAGACAACATTTCTGGAGAGATTCTTTCCCAGGTAGATGAGGGAGGCCAAGGTTGAGGAATTCATCAACCTCAGGCAAGGCTCTATGATAGTCAGAGAGTATTCCCTGAAGTTTGTTAAGCTGTCAAGGTATGTTGTTTTCCCTAGTATTTAATAGCAAGAGTAAGGATAATACTGAACCTTGTTGAAATCACCCAGGTATGCTACTTCCCTGGTTTCTAACAGCAGGGATAAGATGAGCAGGTTCCTCACAGGAATCAATGGAGACCTGGAGGAGGAGTGTTGATCTGCTATGCTCCATGATAATATGGATCTTTCCAGGTTGATGGTGCATGTCCAGCAGGTAGAGGACAACCGTAGAAAGAGAGGTGTTCGTGATGCTAGGAGGCCTAGACCTCAAGATCAGGCAGGACCCAGTCATGGAGGCCACAGGAACAACTTTGGCATCCGTGAACAACCCAGGTTTAAGAAGGGACACTCCCACCAAGGGGAGTCAAGTTCATCCAAGAGTCGCTATGATAGGGATTCTGAGTCCAGAGTTAAGAGAAACAATGGAGTAGATACACCTCAGGAGAGGCCACCTTGCAGGAAGTGTGGCAAACTGCATGGATGAGAGTGTATGATGGGCTCTAATGCATGTTATAGCTGTGGAAAACCGGGCCACATGGTGAAAGATTGTCCGAATAGGAGAAGTCAAGAACAAGGGAAGGAGAGAGTTCAGACTAATGGCCCGAATGAAGAGGCTCCAAAGAGACAACGATTCTTCGCACTCAAGTCCAGGGGTGCAGGGGAAGGCACTTCTGATGAAGCCTCGGGTGCGTAGCCTTAATTAGCCTTTCATATATTTGACAGTATATGGTGTTTATGCCCTAGTATGAGGTTAATAGGTTTGAAGTCATCATATTGGTTGCTGATTTATATGATTTTTATGTTGACTTTGTGTTGTATTCTTTGATGAAACTAGTTTAGGGAAGAATTCTTTAGTCTATTAATGTAAAGCTACTAGTAGGTTTCAAGGAAGTGTACCATCATGTTAATATGTGAATAAGATATTCACCAGTGGAAGTATTGAAGTACATATGTATGCATAGGTTCTATAGATGACATACTTATTGTTAGTAAAGAGTAGTGTCATTCGGGGACGAATGTTCCTAAGGGGGGGATAATGTAACAACCCTAAAATAATGAATAAGCTAAATGCTTAAGGTGTCAAGAATGCTTGCGATTAGACCAAGGTTCATACGGATTGATACGCGTAGAACCAGACCTCAGAACCCTTACTACGACCAAGCCAACTAACTTGGGGAGTTAATTGAGCTTGGAAAGGTTGGAACCAACCATGTGAGGCTCGCGAAAACGAAGATTTAATTGAAAGAGTTTTTACCAGACTCAAAAGAAGAAATCTTAAGTTTTGAGAGTCCAAGGGTAAAATGGTCTTTTCCAAGCCAAGGGTAATATTGTAATTACCTTGAGGAATTAATTAATTAATTAATTTATTTATTTATTTAAGGCATTCCGGGTGGGGCAACCCGAATTGACCAATTTCTCGCAAATGGGGTCACCCGGGTTCGAGCCCCACAAGAAGCAAGATTTAACTTGCTTTTATTTTAATTTGTTAACTTAATTTTTAATAAATGATTAATAGTAGCTGATTTAGGAAAAAGAAATCAGATTTTATTAATTTTAATTAATTATTAAGTTGACTAAGTCCTACCCGCAAAAGTCCTATTTCTACTAGACCACTATCTCCTATCTCCCATTCTCTTTTCACGTTAGTCTCTCTCTTTCACTCTCTTTTCTTGGCTGCAAACGTGATAAAACAATCAGAAAAAGAAAAACCAAGTAAAGGCAAAAGTTCATCAAGAACTTGAAAGATAGAAACACAAAAGAGAAAGCAATCCGGTAACGTTAAGCAAAACGTACTACACTAGTCGGGTAAGGTGTGACTTTGGGTGTGTGGACTGATTTGTGGAGAAGTTCTTGGGCAGCATTCTGAACATTTAACAAGAAAACAAAGGTATGGGTCTTCTTACTCTTGGTCCCTTTCCCAAGAGACCCCTAGGACTCAGTATATTCGTCTTAGAAACTAAGGTTGTTTCCCCGTTGCATGTCCCTGTCATTAGCTCCCAACGAATGTAGGTTAGTATGAATGCTGGTAGACTTAGGATTATGTGATGTTTGTACTGAATGTTAATGTGTTGAATGTACGTTAATTTATGAATAGACAAACCATGTGTGTGTTCGAAATTAAGGAAAAAAAATTGTATGCCATATTTGGAGTCTCGGCCTTGAGGCTTAAAATTGCTAATGTTGTGTTTGTTAATTTACGTACCCAAACTCATGAAGATTGTGATGTTCATAAAGAAGAAATGTGGCTGACTTGAACAAGGATTTGATAGCCAATAAGTTCTCTGAAGGATGCACTTAAAAATACGTTGAAGTGGAATTATGAAAGAATTTATGAACTAAGTAAAACATTGATGTTATGAGTTAAAAAGTAACTAAAATTTCCAGAATTGTACAAGTTAATATTGACTAAATATAAATGCTTTTGAATCTGGAAAATTTACAAAAAAAAAAATATAAAAGAATGAGGCCACTAGGAATTGAACCCGTGACCTCATCCTTGGGCGAAATAGACACGGCAAAGGGTGAGGGCTGGGGGGTTCGATCCTGGGTCTGAGCAAGGGTATGAATAAGAGAAAAATTAATGAGGGGAGTGGGATTCGAACCCACCACCCCTCGGTCAGAATCCTTGAAGAGTGGAATGGAAACTAAAAAGAAAATGGTGTTGGGGCTAAGGGGATTCAAACCCCTTAGCTACTGCCCGCGAAATTAAATGATAAAACAAGTGAGGCCATGGGGGTTCGATCCCATGACCTCACTGTACATGCTCCTAACTTAGAGAAAATATTAAAAATATAATTATGGGGCTGTGGGGGTTCGAACCCACCACCTCACAGCCCTTAGCGAAAATTTATTAAAAGAAAGGACGCTGTGGGGGTTCGAACCCACAACCTCCTTACTTGGGCGAAATTAAGAGAAAAATAAAAGAGGCTGTGGGGGTTTGATCCCACAACCTCTTGGTTTAAGAAAGCATAGGAGAATATTATGCTAATGAAAAATGAAAAGTGGGGTTGTGGGGACTCGAACCCACAACCCATCGGCCAATGCAAGAGAGATTTAAAATAGAAAAGTAAGCCTTCAAATTAAATATGGTGATTTGACTTAGAGTTTAAAATGTTATGAATATTAGAATAAAATCAATTAAAAATGTAAATGATATCCAATTGATTCAAGACGTGGGATTCCTTGCCCAAATTTCCGTATTGATACATAAATCATACGTGAACAAAACGTACAAGAATAAATGCCACCTACTTAGATCTAATTCAAGATCTTGACATAAATACAAGATACATAAGTCTTGTACAACATAATCTTAGGAATGTAAGAATTACTTAACGAACTACGAATGAAGCCTCATGGATTGTGTGTATAGACTCATAAGTCTAACATACGTTCAAAAGTAAGTGAACCTAAGATGTATGAAACAAAATGATGAACCCTAGAAGGGTTAAGTATGAGTGTAAATACACTAAATGGCCAAGTGCATTGGCATATGATGAAATGAACAATGAAATGATGAAATGAACATTCACATAATAAAAGGTGAGTAACTATGAAAAAGCAAAGGGGCTAATGATAATGAATGTGGTGACAACATGATATGAGGCTAATGTAAATGATGAGAGTAATCTCAAATGAGCCTAAGTAAATGTTACCAACACGTACTTACCTATGAGGGCGTAAGATAATGAAGAGACAAGTCTCTATGAACACTCTAATGAGAGTATTGAGCTTAACACACTCAATACGAATGATGAGATGAGAAATCATCTAATGAGCTATGATGTCCTCATACTAGAAGCCAGCTTCCATGACGTATGAGATGAATGAAATGGAACTTTATACTGAGCACCGATAGACTAGCTATGAGCGGTGATGCCTTCTTTCGGGAAGGGCGAAGGTTCACGTAACTGTCATGAGATGAGACTGTCCGCTTGCCGGGTATGGGTCTCCTTATATCTCCTAGTATTCGAACCTATACTGCCAATATAGGGATCTGGCGGGGTTAAATTCCCATACACGCTAGCATGTTATTGGATCACTTTGGCCGATGATTCCACCTCTTTTCGGTATGGGGGAGACACTGGATTTCATGATGCTCACATGATCTATGTCGGTTAAAGTTAAAGTTCCCAATGAATGAATGAGGCCAGCCTCAAATGATGCACATAATGAAATGAATGAATACCAAAGGTGTTAGGATAGGATAATCAAAAGGTGAGTTAGATTCAAGTAATGACACTACGTTATTCTTGGTCATTGCACAACAAACCTAATGAAAGTCTTAAACTACATCCTAGGTATAACCGGTGGTTACACTGGACTATGAACGAAATGAAAACAAGTACGTATGAATGAATGAAGCAGACTCTGTGTTTGCTAATGAAGACTCCCTAGTTGAGGTCCCATATGTTGAGCCCTCATTTCTGGGATGTCTTAATGTCAAGTCCATGATTCCAAGGTCTTATGGCATATGAATGAATGATATGAACGAAGTTATGTTCTACATGCAAAATGTATTGTATACTATATGATATGTGCTATGTGTAAATATTATGTGTTGTGTGCAAATGTGAAAAGTATGATGATGTATGTTATTCTCATGGCATAACTTTCCTATTCCAAATCTGGAAAGCTCACTGACTTTCCTAATCCAAATTTGGAAAGATCATTTACTTTCCTAATCCAAATTTGGAAACTTTCCTAATCTCAATTTAGCAAGTCCACTGACTTGACTTCCAAAAATCATGTTGTTAGGAAAGAGCTATTCTTTCTCATGCATGTCCTTGGTGTGTGCTTGCATATACCCATACTTAGTGCAAGTGTGTACTAACCCTATACAAACTGTACTATTTTAGGTGCAGGCACAGGTGGACGGTAGAGCTACAGGATCATCGCTGTAGTTATCCGGACGTCCAGCATTCATCCGGTTTTGGTAGGTCCTCATGCTTTCGAGGATGCTACTGTTTATGTTCTAGCTTAGTTTAGGAGTTGAGCTAGTGGAGCATGTTCCACTAGCGTTTCTTTCTTATTTTATTCAGACTATATATGGATGCCATTTTGGCAATTATACGATTATATTATTGGACTATTTCTTTCATTTGATTTTCTCTTAATGTTTAGATGGTTGATGTTGAACGAATTACGAATGTATTAGAAATGTTTGTTAAGAAATGTTTAGAAACAAAAAGTTTCAAATTTTCCGCTAAAAATTAACCTATGTAAAGTAAGAATGACGTAAGTAGGCTTGTCTTCGACCTCTGAGAGGTCAACGACGCCGGTCTCGTCTGGGGTCTAGATTCCAGTCGTGACAGTAAGCATAATGAGTCATTCTCCTTAGGGGTTATGGTATTCTGAGGTACCAAAGAAGGTTGTATGTTCCCAATATTGATGATTTGATAAATCGGATTCTTTAGGAATCGCATGGTTCCCATTATTCCATTCATCCGGATTCTACAAAGATGTATCATGACTCTAGAGAAGTGTTTTGGTGGGAAGGCTTAAAAAGGGACATAGCGGAAAAGGCATAGTGGAATTTGTTGCAAATTGTCCAAATTGACAAAAAGTCAAAGCCGAGCACCAAAATCCAAGTGGTTTACTTCAAGAAATCCAAGTTTCCGCTTGAAAGTGGGAATACATAAATATAGATTTCGTGGTAGGTTTGCCTCAGACAGAAAATCAACATGACTCTATATGGGTGGTTGTGGATAGGTTGACTAAATCTGCTCATTTTATACCCACTTACTCAGCGGAGGATTATGCAAGGATCTTCATATATGAGACTGCATGTCTCCATGGTATTCCGTTATCCATCATATCGGATAGGGGTGCACAATTCATATCTAGGTTTTGGAGGTCATTCCAAAATGGGTTGGGCACCGAGGTGAAGCTAAGCACCACTTTTTGTAACGAACCTTAAGTACACCCTAGAAGTTAGAGCATCCTTGAGTCGTCACACGGGAAATGAGATTTCACAAAGTCTCACTTGAGCCACTCGTACCATTCATTGCATAATAAATATTCTAAAATGAGTAAGAATTTAAAACTTTCTTCACACAAGAAGAACTCTTTCTATAATGAATACGCAAGCGAAAGACTTTCACCTAAACATTAAATCTTTACAACATCACATTGAACCATCAAAACTTTGGAGTATACAACACTTGGGACGAAGCCCATACAAGACAAAAAGTAAAGACTAAAACATAAAGGAACATGTGGATATTGTCAACGAATTGATGAGGACTCACCAATACATCATCTTCAACCCTTAGAAACCTATCCATCCTTCATGGCACATAAAGAGTTCCAATTCCCTACACTTTAGTCAAAAAGGGAAAAGAATGGGTTAGCACATTATATGTACTAAGTATGGAAGCAATGCAAAAACCATGAAAAAGGGACATTTAGTAAATAACATGTTTTTCATATATTTTTATTAAAATAGCATACTATAAGCATAAGAACAACATTTAACATCTTAGGAACACATAATGAATCATTTAAGCAATTAATCACATTTTTAAGAACACTTTACAGTGAACTACTTCACTGTACAGTGAACTCCTTCACTACTACAGTGAAGTTCCTGAATGTCACCTTAGACATTAGTTAACATGTAATTCCCTCACTAAAAGCTATCCTAAGACTCACTTAAGCAATGCAAGGAGATACCTCTCATACACCCTCTCTAAGCATGCCAAAATGATCCTTAAAACCACCTATAATGAGGTAGACACACTTACAATACATCAAGCACATGAACATGAGATCTTCCTACCAAAGGTGATTCTAATGTTCACTTGAGTGAGTTACGAAGCGACCGCCCATGCATTCCCTTTCACACACACTCAAGGGATCCTATAGACTACCTAAGATAGAGTCATTCTTACTTAATATGATATAATTCATAGAATGTGACATTCTCCTTTCAAAGGTTATCAAAAAACCTACACAAGTAACTCAAGAAGAGAATGCCCATAATTGACCTCTTCAAGATTACCTAAGTAATCCTTGAGACTTACCTATGTTTTGATCATGTCTACTTAATCAATCAACTTCCTTAACTAGAATCATTCTTAAGACTCATCTAGGTAAGATACGAAGTGACCATTCCTATACCCCCTTCATTCCTTAACTAGACAACCCTTAACTACTCTAGATAAGTACTTATTCTTTTAACATGATTTATTAAATTAAATCATTACATTCCCTAGTTCATTAAAGATACATTTATCACATAAGGACATTCAATTAATGGTCTTGGAGAAGACCAAGGGACTCTCACTAATATCTTCAAAGCCTATTGTATAATGTCTAGATAGTGTCCCATACCACCACCTAAACTTCATAAAACTTCGCCAATACTAGTAGGTATCCCACATGATGAGAATAACCAATAACCGACATAGACCATGGTAGCAAAGCATGGAATCCGGAGTTGTAACCTACTCCAATGGAAGGTGTTCTACTTGGCAATGGTACAACTTGGACACATCCCATGTAGGCACATGGTTAAGGAATATGAAAATCTTACTTTGTACTCTAGCCTCATCCATTAACTAGAGATACTTCCCTTACCATACTCACTCGTTGCTAGCCTTTGTTCTTATACAGTAATTCAAATTAAAGGTTCATACAAAAGGGTCCCATATCAAGTTCAAAACCCAATTACATTTACCCTACCAAAGAGGTCCACTAGAGCTGCCTTACAATGGCGACAAGAAGCTCATGATGACTTTCCTAATGATTTATATGATGACATTCCAGCCAACCATCCTTAAGTCCATCATTCATACAAGAAGGATACCATTACGACTTTCGACTTCAAGTTTCATAACCTTACAACTAGGTTCAAGGTTTCACATAAAAGACCTTCTTATCATTATTCAAGGTCTCACATATCATTCATACACTCAAGAATAAGAGGCTTTAACATCCTAAGTCAAGACATCTCATATTCATATTCATATATGCATCAAGAACAGGGACTTAGTCTACCTAAACAAGACACATCATTACTTCACTTTATCACATATATCATACCATATTCAAGAAGCACATAGGCACAACCTTCATCATCTTTTAGGTCACCCTATACAAAACTATAACATCATCAATATAACCATCATAGACTCATATAGTCATGTAGGAGTAATCATGTATCAACTCTAAGACTACACACATAAAGACGTAGTCATAGTCTAACATGATCACTTAATATCCATAGAAGAAACACATACTTTCACATTAAGTCAATATCAATCCAATAAGCTTAACATACGATAGATCTAAGAGTATTCAACACTAAATTTATCAAATTGAAACAACCTATATACCATAAAATCATAATCTATACATCAATCAAAAGATCATAACAATCTACACATGAATTCATTAATATCAAGATGTCTTCTAATCTAGTGAGGACATACCAAACTCTTTACTTGAATGAACACTAATCCAAGCTTCAACTTCGAGACTCCTCTCAAATGCAACCTACACCTTTAGAGATAGACAAAATGTATGGAATTAGTACAAACACTTGTACTGAGTATGGCATAATGCATAATATCATGATAAACAGATATTTGTATAAAACATGCTCCTTTTGATTAAAACATCATAGTATAAGCATAAGAACAACATTTAACACCTTAGAAACATATAAGATATCACATAATCATTTTATCAAATATTGAAGAATGTTACAGTGAACTATGTCACTTTACAGTGAACTAAGTTCAACTTCACAATGACCTCTTTTATATTACAACCCTCTCACCAAAGGTTAGACGAAGAGAGACCGCCCATAAACCCTCTCTAAGAACACCTATATGATCCTTAAGACTATCTAAGATAAGATCATTCTTACGTTATTTGTTAAACTTCCTACCTAGAATTACTCTAAGACTCACCTAAGTAAGACATGAAGAAACCGCCCATACACCCTCTTCAAGCCTACTTAAGCAATCCTCAAAGCTACTCTAGATAAGTACTTTTTTCCTTAACCTTCTTTTACTAATGTCATTATGTTCATAAGTCATTTAGAAAACATTCATCACGTATGGACATTCACATAATGGTCTTTAAGAAGACCTAGGGCACTCACAAACTAATATATTCAAAGCCTAATTGTGCAATTTCTAGATAGAGTCTCATTCCACTACCTAAACTTCATAGTACTTATCCAACACTAGCATGTATCCCACATGATGATAATAGGCAATAACTGACATAGACCATACTAGCTAGGCATGGAATCCGGAGTCATAAACCTACTCCGATGGAGGGTGTTCCACTTGCCAAGGGTAGAACTAGGACACATCCCATGTAGGCACATGGTTAAGGAATATCAAGGTCTTTTATGCACTCTAGTCTCACTCTCAAGTAGAGATACATTGTACTCTAGTCTCCTTCTTAAGTAGAGCTACAAACCATAACCTATTCACTCGGTGCTAGCTTTTGTTCTCATAGAGTAAGTTCAATAAAAAGGAGCATATGAAAAGTTACCATCTCTTAGTCATTACCTAGTCATAATGCACCTACCAAGGATGGGTCCACTAGGGCTTCCACTCAATGGTCTATAAGGATAGCTCATTCTTAACCTTCTTTCTATATAGAAGGTTCCACATAATAGACATACTTAGAAGGGCACCATCTTAGGTCTACCGATCCTAGACTTTCCTTCAAGTTCATCCATACAAAGACAAGACAAAGGTGCCTAAGCCTACTAAGTCAAGATTTTCATATTCATAATTGTACATGTATCAAGTAAGGGACACAAGTCTACCAAAAAAAGACACAACATACTTTACTTTATTTCATATAGCATATCATTCTTTGAAGCACTTAGGAATAACCGTTATCATCTTTAAGTCATCCTATACACTACTATACATCATCAATATAACCATCATGTACTCATATAGCCAAGTAGGAATAATCATGCATCTACTCTAAGACTACACACATAAGGACATAGTCATAGTCTAACACGATCACCTAAAATCAATAGAAGAACACATTCTATCACCTTAATCACAAATACATAGATATGATCATACTTCACATAATTCATATATACAAATAATCATTATATATCAAGTAGTTATCGACAAGGCCATGATCATCATAATACATAAAGTAACGCCGACGAGGCCACATAATTTACAAATAATGCACATCACACCGCAATGATAATTGGACCATACAAATCACAACATAATTCAAGTTTTACATTACATAAAATAAAGAAAATTAAGGCAGCGTACCACCAATCCATTCTCACCACTTCAATCCATAGCTAAATCATCCAATACAACACCAATAGGCCCTTACCCATGGTCATGATCATTAATTCAATACAAAAATCACAATACTCAATGAATATAAGTCAATTCAATATATATTTATCAATCTAAGATAGCCTATTCGTCAATTCAATTCAGTTCTTACATCATTCAATAGCCCATAGAAAACTACACTATATTTCATAAGCATTGGGACATGTTCATCACATCCAAAAATATAGCCAATTTGAAGAGATTATGTTTTGCATGGGTTCATGAAGAATTTAGGTTAAAATAATCTAACTAACATCAATTCAATCATAATACAATGTTTCAAAACCTTTAATGCAAGAACCCATGGCTAGATTATACAAGTAGACAATTCATGTTTCGATCATCTTTGAAATCATTAGAACTAACTCCTTGAAGAAAGATATTTCAAAGATGAATAACCATAACTTAATTGTGATGTAAATCCCACAATATTGATCTAGAAAAACTTGAGAAACCTATCTTCTTCCTTGGAGCTTCAAAGCTTCAACAATGGAGTTTTGGAGAGAAGAATGCAGAGGTTTTGTTTTGAGTTGAGGGTTTTGATTTGATTGGTTAGTTTAGCGGTTTAAATAGGTCCTATAATCGTCCGTAATTAACCCCTAAATTACCCAAAAGACCCCTACATTTATTGGACAAATTAACAAACTCAGATTTGACTTAAAAACAAAGCTATGAAATCTGCAACATTACTGCGCGTCGCGGAGACACTTCCAAATCTTACTTCTCGAAAATTCTTGGACATAATGATTCTTGACATCCCCGCGTCGCAAGGAAAAACTTTTGCCTACTGCATGAAAGTTGCGCGTCGTGCAGCACCATCCTAATTCTTTGCTGCTTGGCAGCTTCGCTGGCCCATGTTTGGGTCCTCCTCGAGACCCTTTTTATGGTCCTTGGGGCATCGTTCTTGGACGTTTTTACCCTTTGTATGTCATGATACGCCTAGGAACCCTAGGTACTGAATTTCATCCTCAAAACATCCCTCAAAACATCACTACAAAACACTACGACACACTAGGTCAACTTCGACTAGTTTTCGAACGTCTTGGACGTTTGACCTCCAAACACTTCCAAACTTTATATACTGCCTAAGAACACTATTATTAACAATTTTATGACTTTAAAAAATCATGACACAAGTGTTAGGCTCTAGCTCAACCTAGCTCATTTTGAGGGTGTAACAATACTCTCCCACTTGGACAACATTCGTCCTTGAATGACACTTGCTATTATTTTTAGACACTATCAAAATATAAGAAACTCAAGACTATCAGCACATAACCATACCACACAATACACAATACACACATCTAGGAGAGACATCGATTTGACATACTTTAAGAGACCCAAACACAACAAGAAGGTAGGAACTACTTCTACAACTTATCATGCAATAAAACAAACATTTTTATTTCATATAGGAGGAACTTCCTTCTCCAAATGTTATGATGCTCATATAAAACAGTTCTATACGCATCATAACATTTTTTCATGAAAGAACAATATAGTCAAAATCTTAAAATCCTTACGGTGAACACCAAATTCTTTACAGTGAAACATGCTCAATTTTCCAAAAATGCAACTCTTAAGCAATTTATGATGTAATAATGACTAATATTAAAGATAAAACCATATAAACTCACTTTAAAACATAATCATAACTTCACGAAATGCATAATTCAAGGAATCAATGAAATTCAATTTCAACTAGACTCCTAAACACAATGCAACATGCAACATGCTACTATGACATTCTATCTCTCAAGCTTGAATTGAATAGAAGAGATGAGACCACAATCTACAAATCAACTACTCGCCATACTCCCCACTTAGAAGGACCTCATATAACTAAAGAGAGAAAACTATAACTTACTATCATCTTCATCATCATCCGATTTTGTTCCTTTGGCTCGGAGAGCATAGAAGCGATTCCTCTTTGGAGCAGCACCATCCAGAACATTAGGAGGAACTTGCTTGGCCTGTTTTCTTCTAGCCACAATAGTAGGACAATAACTCACCTTGTGATCATCCTTCACACAACCAAAGCACCCACTAGTACCGGCTAGACACTTTCCAAAGTGCTTCTTCCCACAAGTAACACAAGTAGGCTTAACCACTTGAGAACCACCACCTCTCTCATAGTTAGACTTAGGAGCACTAGAACCATCTTAATTTGGAGCCCTCTTCTTAATCTTAGGTTGAACTTCCTCCTCGGTTCTTTCCCCCTTAGAATCTCTACTTCTCCCCCCAAGTTTAGACTCTTCAATGGATTGAGAATACACCATAAGCTTAGATAGAGTCATGTCACCATGGAGCATGGTTGTATGACACTCTTCCTTCACAATACCCGAAACACCGGTCAAGAACCTACTCATCTCATCCCTACGGTTATACACCAATGATGGAGCATACTCAGAGAATATGATAAACTTTAAGGAATACTCCTCAACACTCATTCTACCTTTCCTAAGGTTTATAAATTCCTCAATCTTAACCTCCCTCTTCTCACGGGAAATGTACCTTTCTAAGAATGCTTCCTTAAAATCTTCCCACTCTAAGGGACCCGATTCAATCGGCCTCCTATCCTTCCATTGAGTAAACAATACTTGAGAAACATCTTTCAATTGATACAAAGATAATTCCGCTTTCTCCCTAGAAGTCACTCCCATAGCATGCATTATCTTATACACCTCATCCAAGAAAGCTTGGGGATCTTATCCTACCATAAAACCAAAGAAGAAAGGAGGATTCATCCTCAAAGTCCCTCAATCTAGAGGTCATAGTACTCTCCATAGAATTCACTCTAGGCCCAATGTATCTATTCGTTTGAGTTGTCATAGCTTGGGCTAGGGTAAGGAGAGCCTCTCTAATCTCCCCATTAGCCATTTCCGGGGGAACCACCGGAACCTCATTACCTCCATCTAGAATAGGGACGTTTTCACCTTGAGACCTTGAACACCTTGAGGAACTTTCTCAACTTGTGGAACATATCCATCTCGGGGAGGAAGTCCCTCATTCACATCATTCTCCTCAACCTTCCTAGCCGGTCTCCTCCTCGTATTCATCTTCCTAGAAGCACAAGGAAAACAATAAGAAAAGGACACTCATAACTTTTAATCTCTACGGCATGACATAGGAGTAGAAAATAAGGGAAAATCAATCGTCCTATAGCATCTCGCCCATATATGTGTCGCGACTCACACCGATGGTCAAGACTCTACTAGACGTGACTTTTTGATACTTTTTGATTCCTAAGTACTACTTCATAACCTTATGCTATGATACCAAGCTTGTCACGACTCGAGAGTACCCCCTAGAAGTTAGGGCATTCTCGAATCGAAACTCGTTGTACTCGACCTCTCGGAGGTCTTTTACAAGACCTTTCATACCATTCATTGCATAAAACATATGTGAAAAGTAATGCGAAACTAAAACTTTTCACACGAAATAATAATAATTCAAAATATCTCTTTGATAGAAAAACATAATGAAAGTCTAAGTCTCAATGTCTCCATTCTAGACCTACGAATATATTGGAACACACCCATACTTCATCATATAGAAAAAAGCTAAGTCTATTACAATACTTTCAATTAGAAATTCTAAACATCAAGATGTCAGCGAATCTAATGAGGACATACCAAACTCTTTACTTGAATGAACACTAATCCAAGATTCATTTTTGAGACTCCTCTGATATGCCACCTACACCTTTAGAGATAGATAAAATGCGTGGAATTAGTACAAACACTTGTATTGAGTATGGCATAATGCATAAAATAATGATAACGGACATTTTTATAAAACATGCTCCTTTTGATTAAAACATAATAGTATAAGCATAAAAACAACATTTAACACCTTAGAAACATATAAGATATCACATAGGCATTTTATCAAATATTGAAGAATGTTATAGTGAACTATGTCACTTTACAGTGAACTAAGTTCAACTTCACAGTAATCTCTTTTAGCTTGCAACCCTCTCACAAAAGGTTATCCTAAGACTCACTTAAGTTAGACGAAGAGAGACCGCCCATACACCCTCTCTAAGCACACCTATATGATCCCTAAGATTACCTAAGATAAGATCATTCTTACTTTATTTGTTAAACTCCCTACCTAGAATTACTCTAAGACTCACCTAAGTAAGACATGAAGAGACCGCCCATACACCCTCTTCAAGCATACCTAAGCAATCCTCAAAGCTACTCTAGATAAGTACTTTTTTCCTTAACCTTATTTTACTAATGTCATTATGTTCATTAAGTCATTTATAAAACATTCATCACTTATGGTCATTCACATAATGGTCTTTAAGAAGACCTAGGGCACTCACACACTAACATCTTCAAAGCCGAATCGTGCAATGTCAAGATAGCAACCCATTCCACTACCAAAACTTCAAAGTACTTATCCAACACTAGCATTTTTCACACATGATAAGAATAGGAAATAACCGACATAGACCATACTAGCTAGGCATGAAATCTAGAGTCATAAACCTACTCCGATCGAGGGTGTTCTACTTCCCAAGGGTAGAACTAGGACACATCCCATGTAGGCACATGGTTAAGGAATATCAAGGTCTTTTTTACTCTAGTCTCATTCTCAAGTAGAGATACATTGTACTCTAGTCTCCTTCTTAAGTAGAGCTATAAGCCATAACATATTCACTCGGTGCTAGCCTTTGTTCTCATAGAGTAAGTTCAATAAAAAGGAGCTTTTGAAAAGGTACCATCTCTTAGTTATTACCTAGTCATAATGAACCTACCAAAGATGGGTCCACTAAGGCTGCCACTCAATGGTCTATAAGGATAGCTCGTTCTTAACCTTCTTTCTATGTAGAAGGTTCCACATAATAGTCATTTTTAGAAGGGCATCATCTTAGGTCTACCGATCCTAGACTTTCCTTCAATGTTCATCCATACACATACAAGAAAAAGGTGCCTAATCCTACTAAGTAAAGAAGTTCATATTCATAATTGTACATGTATCCAGTAAGGGATAAAGTCTACCAAAACAATACACAACATACCTTGCTATATTTCACATAGCATATCAATCTTTAAAGCACTTAGGAATAACCATTATAATCTTTAAGTCATCCTATGCACTATTATACATTATCAATATAACCATCATATACTCATATAGTCAAGTAGGAATAATCATGCATCAACTCTAAGACTACACACATAAGGACATAGTCATAGTCTAACACGATCACCCAACATCAATAGAAGAACACATACTATCACCTTAATCAAAAATAGATAGATATGATCATACTTCACATAAATAAACTATACAAATAATCATTATATATCAAGTAGTTGCCGACAAGTCCATGACCATCATAATACATAAAGTAACGCCGATGAGGTCACATAATTTACTAAAAATGCACATAACACTGCCACAATAAGTGGACCATACGAATCACAACATAATTCATGACCTAAATTACATAAAATAAACAGAATTAGGGCAGCGTACCTCCAATCCATTCTCACCACCTTAATCCATAGATAAATCATCCAATACAATACCAATAGGCCCTTACACTTGGCCATGATCACCAATTCAATACAAAAATCACAATACTCAATGAATCTAAGTCAATTAAATATATATTTATCAATCTAAGACATCCTGTTCATCAATTCAATACAATTCTTACATAATTCAATAGCCCATAGAAAACTACACTATAATTCATAAGTATTGAGACATGATCATCACATCCAAAAATATAGCCAATTTGAAGAGATTATATTTTACATTGGTTCATGAAGAACTTAGGTTAAAATCATCTAACTAACAACAATTCAATCATAATACAATGTTTCAAAGCTTTTAATGTAATAACCCATGGCTAGATCATAAAATTGGACAATTCATGCTTTGATCATCTTCGAAAATCATTGGAATTGACTCCTTGAAGAAAGAGACTTCAAGAATGAATAAACATACCTTAATTGTGATGAAAAGCCCACAATATTGATGTAGAGAAACTTGAGAAACCTATCTTCTTCCTTGGAGCTTCAAAGCTTCAACAATGGAGTTTTGGACAGAAGAATGGAGAGGTTTTGTTTTGAGTTGAGGGTTTTGATTTGAATGGTGACTTGTGGGGTTTAAATAGGTCCTATAATCATACATAATGCACCCCTAAATTACCAAAAATACCCCTACATTTATTGGACAAATTAACCAACTCAAATTTGACTTTAAAACGACACAACAAAATCTGGAACTTTACTGCGCGTCACAGAGACACTTCCAAATCTTATTTTTTGAAAATTCTTCGACAAAATGGTTCGTAAAAGACCCGCATTGCAAGGCAAAACTTTTTCCTACTGTGTGACAGTTCTGCGTCGCGCAGCAGCATGCCGATTCTTGGCTGCTTGGCAGCTTCACTGGCCCATATTTGGGTCCTCCTCGGGGACCCTTTTGATGGTCCCCAGGGCATCGTTCTCGGACTTTTCAACCTGTTGTATATCAGGATACGCGTAGAAACCCTTGGTACTGAATTTCACTCTCAAAACATCCCTCAAAACATCACTACAAAACACTACGACACACTAGTTCAACTTCGACTAGTTTCCGAACGTCTTGGACGTTTCACCTCCAAAAACATCCAAACTTTATATACTTCCTAATAAAACTATTATTAACCATCTTATGACTTTAAGCCATCATGAAACAAGTCTTAGGTTCTAGCTCAACCTAGCTCATTTTGAGGGTGTAACAACGTTTGACTTCCAATGCACCTAAACTCTTAGACACTGCCTCTACACAATTTTATATACCAATTTAGGACCTTATACCATCATTACAACCACGTTAGGATCTAGTTTCACCCTAAGTCATTTTCGAGATCATACACTTTTCATCCTCAAATGGATGGTCAAGCAAAGCGTACTCTTCAAATCCTAGAGGATATGATTAGAGCTTGTATAATTGATTTCAAGGGAAATTGGGATAAACATTTGACTTTGTTTGAGTATTTTTATAACAAAAGTTACCATTGAACGATAACTATGGCTCCTTTTGAGTCCTTGTATAGTAGGAGATGTAGATCTCGAATTGGATGGTTTGAAGTGGGCGAGTCTTCCCTCTTGGTTCCCGAATTGATCTATAAGACTTTAGAGAAATTTTATATAATAAGGAACCAGTTTCAAATAGACTATAGGCGGAAAAAGTCTTATGCCGACCATAGGACAAAGGACTTAGAATCTGAAGAGGGTGATAAAGTGTATCTAAAAATTTCACCCATGAAAGTAGTGGTGAGATTTTACAAGAAAGTGAAGTTCAATCCTTGTTATGTGGGTCCTTATCAAATTTTTTAAAGGGTTGGAAAGGTTGCATATGAGTTGAGATTACCTAGTGAATTAGCTTCGGTTCATCCAGTATTCCATGTCTCCATGCTTAATAAGTGCATCGGTGATCTCGAGTCCATTCTTTCTATTGAGGGTCTAGGTGTGAAAGAGAACATCTCCTAAGAGGAGGTTTCGGTTGAAATCCTTGATAGACAAGTAAAGAAGTTAACGAACAAGGATGTGGTTCCGTAAAGGGGTTATGGAAGAACCACCTAGTTGAGGGTGCAACATAGGAGGTTGAGGTCGACATGAAGTCTCGCTACCCTCATCTCTTTGATAATTATGGTTAGTTGTTCCTATTAATAATGAAAATAATGAGTTGATTTGAATTTGACTTATTTTGAAGAGATATGTGTATTAATGATATAGATTTTTGCTAAAAATAAGTTTCATGTGAAAATGCTCTTTTGCTTGTTGTTGCAGTTATTGTGTACTTGGTATGTTGTTGCCTTTATGAAATGATATTGAGCAAGTTTATAGGTTGAATTTTTGCGTAATTAACTCTTTAATGATATGTTGAACCATTTTATTGTGAGAAGGAAATTCCTCATGTTGTGTTGTGAGCTCTTATGTGTTGTAATTGATACTTCGAGTTACTTTGTGTAAATGCCATGTTATTATGATTTGACTTGTAAATCATATTGATTTTGCATGTTGTTGGTTAGGCTACTAGTATTGAGTCTATCCTTTCCCTTCAAAAGATTTTTAGTGTCATTCGGGGACGAATGTTCCTAAAGGGGGATATTCTAACACTCCAAAAGTTCAAAAGCCTAATGTAGAGCCCCACATGAGTGTCTAAGGGTTTGAACACTGTTATAAGGTCAATAATAATGTATAAAAGCCATTTAGTAAGTTTTAGATTCAAAACATCAAGGAACGTCCACGATGTCCAGAGCCGAGTGCAAAAGGTGCTACTATGACTTAGCCTATTTGACAGTGTTTTAGGAGTCAGAATTTGATGATATTTGGTGGTAAGGTGTATAACATGTATTAGAGTTACTTTAGGTTCGAAAGGTATGGGTACGAATCTCCAAGGACCACCCTAAGGGTCCTTGAGGAGTACCCTTCCAATTTGGCCAAAAGTTGTCTTGAGATAGTGTCTACCAATGAAGGCAGACGACGAGGCGTGGTGCAATCAACGGGGAATCGATGCCTCCATTGATGAAGACTTATCCATTTTCCAAAATGGCCAAAAACAGTCTTAGCTGCAAACAATTGATGTACAGCACGGAGGGGGGCATGGTCATCGACTAACATACCGCCTGTAGGTCGGGGTCTCGTACGTCAAGTCTGCATTTTCTATGAAGTTTTAAGTTGGTTCATTTTATTAGTTAGTTGGTTAGTTAATTAATTAGGGGTTAGGGGAGGTCTAAATAAGTTAGTAAATGACTTATATAAACACATAAACGTAATTAAACTAACCAACTCCCATATTTCCCAAAACACAATTGCTCTTCCTTCTCTCTACATTCTCTCTCCCAAAAAGAAGAACTCCATTGAAGGGCTAGGTCAAGGTATTAGGGAATCAAGAATGGTACTTTTCTCCGTCAAACTTCAACAATTAACAAGGTATGATATACTTTCACCTTTGGGATTTCTTTCCCCAAAGGGTTCTTCCAAAATTGATTTCAAAAAGATGAGTTTCAGGTGATTTTTGTTCTATTACGAATTTGATCTTTTAAATTGTATTGTGTATGGTTTCTTTTTGGTATTATACTTAGATTATGATTTATTAAAATTCAATAATGCTAGTTCTTGATGACTTAACCTAGTATGTGAAGTAGATCATGAAATTGACCCAAGTCCCTAACCCTAGGTTATGAACTGGGGATGAATTTATGTGTAGTGATTCAATTGACTTCATTATTGTTTTAATTACTATTGTGTGATTACATTACACCCATTGTTGGGTTGAACTAGATTGTTGATGGTAAAACCTTGGATGATGTCTTTTGAAGGAGATGGGGTAACTCTTGTGATCTCAATCCTTTACTTCAATTATGATTACTTGTGTTTACTGATGAAATTATATTGAAGTATATATTATGAAAAAAAATTGTATGATGTTGAATTGAAATGTTTTTATTTATGGCTTGTGAGTTGTTGGTTAGGATGTAATGAAATAAGGATTGTGATGAATTGCTTATGTGCCTTCTCATAATATAGTTATGTAAATGTGCCAACCTCACATGTGTGAATTGTATTGAAAGGACATACTCATACAATTCCTACTGAGCTATGACTATGACTATATAAGGGGTAGACCCCTATGACCTAAAGTAAGTTATGATAATTAATGAAAGACATTTCAAAAGGGACTCTAGCTTAGCACCGAGTGAATTAGAAGTAAGGAGTGTCCCATCCCATATAGGGAAGGTAGGATCACTATTATACTCATGAGATTGGAGACTATAATGCATTTAACATAAAGAGGGTCACAACTACATCTCCTAGTTCTTGAATTATATTGCCCCCATAGGAATACTAGCTAGTGGATCCACCTCGATGCTATGTTCATGTTTTGGCACTACCTTGGCAAGTAGTCCAGCTTCTTTTGGTGTAGGGTTCCATGACACCGGATTCCACATTAGCTCATGTGGTCTATGTAGGTTAAGGCAAGATGTTCCCAAAGGTAAAATGAAGTAATAAAGTGATCTCTAACTACGATGACGAAGGGGTTTGACTTTGTCTAGGTAGGGGTATGTGACTGTAATTATACATTGCACGAGTTAGCCTTGAGGGAAGTCTTAGAAGGATGTTCTTATGTGCTTATATTCTTTAAAATGTAAATGATATGTATATGTTGATCTTACATGTTAATGACACTATGTGATATTGGTTTCAATTATGAACACGTGTTGTTCTCTATTTCTAAAGTATGATGATGTCTACTCTTAATGATATATTATGTAATGTTTGGCATTTCTTATAGTTCTTGTTGGGTTTACTTGGTTGAGTGAGGTTATGGGGCCTTACTTAGTCAGTGCGCTAGTAGACTTAATGGTGGTTCATGAGTAATGGTCTTGCTTAG
>JABWTJ010000845.1:194245-218481 GCA_016801875.1 Solanum sitiens
TGGTTGGATGAGAATTTTTATATATTTTACAAGATTCCATGGATGAAAATCTTTGATCTTTGAGTCAATATTCTCCTATTATGCTGAAAGATTTGAGATTGATAGTGGCTGCCTTATGAATATTGTTGTTGAGGGCAGTTTGGGTATCTTGGAAGATGATGTATGAAGTTGTATTAATGTGTAGAGGAAGGGTGTGGTGGTTCACCATTTATGTAAGGGTTGTATGGGCCTGATTTCCATCAAATATTTTTAGCTACTATTTTGGAGAACCTTATTGTGATTAGCTGCTGATGTTAGCTTAATCATGACTTATGTTGTAGATTAGCACCCATTAAGGAAGGCTGAATCGTGATAGTGGTATTGGTCATAAATATAAGGTATGTAAGGCTATTCGATTCTATATCCTTTTGGCATGAAATCTGCCACCTGCAATTAATATCAATGAAGTGATTCTCATAAGTTCTATTTCTAGAAAAGGAAGCATGGTGGCAGCGTACTATATCCAAATAGCTAACAATATTTCTTTCCCCATTCTAAGTACATGGAACTACTTCATTATATGTTCACTACTCTATACTTGTGTAAATTCCCCTTGTGCTATTATAGAAATGGTATTTGCAAAAGAAAGTTTGATGAATCCTTCTCCTAAGCCAATTGAAGTCAATTGTGCCATTAAGGTCTTAAAGTAAGGTGTTGATGTTTCATAGCTCCTTATGTCATTGTTACTGCCTCAAAGTATTGTTTTCATGTATTCCACTACTGTTCCATAATTTCATGTCTCCAAGATGATTATGACCACCAAATCAACATCTCAAAGTGTTACGATTATCCAAAATAACATCTCAAAAGAGTTATGAACTGATTAACAATAATCTCAAGATTAAAGAATCTAAGTGAAGAAATCTATATAATTAAGGGTGGCAGCTCAGGGGCGAAAGCCTAGCATGGGCCGATCCCTATTGGTATAGAAGGGTGGCAGCTCAGGGGCGAAAGCCTAGCATGGGCCGATCCCAAGTTGTGTAATTATGAGGACCGCATCCCAGGGGTTAATACGCCTAGCATGGGTCATCCTCTTCTACCACTGATCAGCTGGACACTTGTATCACATGCCCAATAAATATTATAACATACAAAGAAGGTAAAGAAAAGAATGTATCTTACTTGATTCCACAAGAGTAAGCAAAGGTGGTCTTCTCTCCTAATCTATGCACTCATATGTTGCTACTTGATTTCATTTGTGCCTTGTATTATATATACTTTTTGCCTTACATATTCAGTACATTTTTCGTACTGACGTCCCGTATTGGGGACGCTGCATTTCATGCTGCAGGCTCAGGTACTCCAGCTAGTAGACCTCCTCAGTAGGAGCACTCGAAATTCTGCTACTTTTGGTGAGCTCCAAGTTGATTCGGAGCTTTATTAAGTCCTTGGTAAATTCGTTTGGTATTGTATCGTAGTTAAGGGTAAGGCGGGGTCTGTCCCGACCTACTCTAGTCTTCTATCTTTTAGAGGCTTTGTAGACGTATGTACATGGTTCAGTTGTGTATTAAGGAGTTGTGGCCTAAACAGCCAAGTCTTGTATATAGCTTTTGAATCTACTTACGTTGGTTTGTATCGCTGCATCCAAAGTTAACTTGTCTCAATTGTTATAGTATATGCTCAGTAAGAACAGGTTGTAGGTTCGTTCTCTCGGGCCTTTAGGGCATCGGGTGCCTGTCCGTCTTAATGGGTTTTGAGGCATGACAGAAAGTCTTTTCTATTGATGTATATGCTTTACTTGATCCCGGTGCTACTTTGTCATTTGTTACTCCTCTAGTAGCTAAAAAGTTTAACATTTTGCTGGATATCTTGAATGAACCTTTTATGGTGACTACCCTAGTGGGTGAGTCGGTTGTTGCTAAGAGAGTATATAGAAATTGTCTTATAATGTTGCCCAATGGAATTACTCATGTGGAGTTAGTAGAACTCAATATGGTTGATTTCGATGTTATCTTGGGTATTCATTGGTTGGATGCTTGTTTTGTGTCAATACATTGTAGAACAAGGGTAGTGAAGTTTAACTTTCCAAATGAACCCGTTTTAGAGTGGAAGGGGGCAAATTCTATTCCTAGAGGTCGTATAATTTCTTGTTTGAAATCTTGTAGGATGATCTCTAAAGGGTGCGTATACCATATAGTAAGAGTCCAAGATTTAGAATCCAAAATTCCTCCCATTGAGTCGGTACCCATAGTGAGGGAATTTCTGGAGGTCTTTCCTAATTATCTTCTCGGTATTCCTCCCGAACGGGATATTGACTTTGGTATCGACTTGCTCGAATACAAATCCCATTTCAATTCTGCCTTATGGGATGACTCCAGCCGAATTGAAAGAGTTGAAGGCTCAACTCAAATACTTGCTAGTTAAGGGATTTATACGGCCTAGTATTTCTCCATGGGGTGCTCCGATATTGTTTGTGAAGAAGAAGGATGGGTCCCTTAAAATGTGTATCGATTACCGTTAACTCAACCAAGTCACAATCAAGAACAAGTAACCTCTCCCTCGGATTGATGATTTATTTGATCAACTCGATGGTGTGATTTACTTTTCCAAGATTGGCTTGAGATTGGGATATCACCAACTTAGGGTGAGAGGTGAAGATATTCCCAAGAAGACATTTCGGACTAGATATGGTCACTATGAGTTCTTAGTAATGTACTTTGGTCTCACTAATGCTCAGTTGGCGTTTATGGACATTATGAATAGGCTGCTTTGAAGTTACCTAGATTCATTTGTCATTGTGTTAATTGAAAACATCTTGGTATATTCTAAGAATGAGGGTGAACACATGGATCATTTGAGAGTGGTGTTGCAAGTGCTTAAAGAATACCTCTTATTTTCCATGTATAGCAAATGTGAGATTTAATTGAGGTCGGTAGTGTTTCTTGGTCATATCATCTCTAGTGAAGGTGTGGAGGTTGATCCAAGAAAGATCGAAGTGGTGAAGAATTGTCCTAGACCTTTGGCTCCTACGGATATTAGGAGTTTCTTAGGCCTAGCCAGTTATTATAGAAGGTTTGTCAATGGGTTCGCATCCATTGCTTCCACTTTGACATACTTGACTCAAAAGAATGTTAAATCTGAGTGGTCGGAGGCATGTGAAAAGAGTTTCCAAATGTTAAACGACAGGCTTACTTCCGCTCCAGTATTGACTCTACCGGAGGTTACTAAAAGTATTATGGTATATTTGATGCATCCCAAGTTGGGTTGGGGTGTGTTCTTATACAACATGGAAAAGTTATGGCCTATGCTTCTAGGCAACTCAAAGTTCATAAAAATAATTATCCGACTCATGACCTCGAGTTAGCGGTCGTGGTATTTGCCTTGAAAATATGGAGGCATTATCTTTATAGGGTTCATGTTGATGTGTATACGGACCATAAAAGTCTCCAATATGTATTCACCCAAAAGGAGTTGAATCTCCAACAACGGAGATGGTTAGAGTTGTTGAAAGACTATGATATAAGTGTTCTCTATCACCCCGACAAGGCTAATATGGTAGCGGATGCTCTAAATCGATTTTCCATGGGAAGTGTGTCCGATGTGGAAGAATCCAAGAGAAACCTAGTGAAATATGTTAATAGGTTGGCTCAATTAGGGGTTCGAATTGAAAGTTCTCCAAATGGTGGTGCATCATAACTATGAGTCGTCTTTGGTGGTTGAGGTGAAGTCTAAGCAACACCTTGATCCATTGTTGATGTAGTTGAAAGAATCTGTTCTTGGTAAGATGAATGAGTTATTCTCCCAAGGGGGGATTGTGTTCTTAGGTACCAAGGGAGATTGTGTGTGCCTAATGTAAATGGTTTGAGGAATAGGATCCTTGAGAAAGCTTATGGAGCCCGTTACTTTATTCATCCGGGTTCTACAAAGATTTACCATGACCTTAAAGAAGTATTTTGGGTGGATGGACTAAAAAAGGATATTGCGGTGTTTGATGCAAAGTGTCCCAATTGTCAACAAGTGAAGTCCGAACACCAAAAGACGAGTGGTCTACTACAAGAAATCCAAATTCCTACTTGGAAGAGGAAAGAAGTTATTATGGATTTTGTAGTAGGTTTTCCTCGAACTCGAAAGCAATATGACTCTATATGGGTGGTAGTGGATGGATTGACCAAATCCTCTAACTTTATTCCCGTTAAGTCTACTTATTCGGTGGAAGACTATGCAAGGATCTATATTGACAAGATAGTGAGTCTTCATGGGGTTCCTTTGTCCATTATATCAGATAGAGGTTCTCAATTTACATCCAGGTTTTAGAGTTCTTTCCAAATAGTTTTGGGTACTCAAGTGAAGTTAAGCAGTGATTTTCATCCTCAAACGGATGGTCAAGCGGAGCGGACTATTCAAACTCTTGAAGATATGCTTAGGGCTTGTGTCATCAACTTCAAGGGAAGTTGGGATGAGCACTTGCCTTTGCTGGAGTTCTCTTATAACAATAGTTACCATTCATCCATATCCATGGCTCCTTTTGAAGCTTTGTATGGTAGGAGATGTAAATCTCATGTAGGGTGGTTCGAAGTTTGTGAGTTTTCACTTTTTGGTCCCGACATGGTTTATGATGCTTTGAAGAGTGTCAATTTGATATGGACCGATTGAAAACAACCTATAGCCGGGAAATGTCTTATGCCAACAATAGGAGAAGAGAACTAGAGTTTGAAGAAGGTGATAAAGTTTCCTTGAAAATTTCACCCATGAAAGGGGTGATAAAGTTTGGAAATAAAGGGAAGTTGAGTCCTCGTTATGTGGGTCCCTATGAAATTTTGTAAAGAGTGAGCAAGGTTGCTTACGAGTTGAGATTACCTAATGATCTACTTCGGTTCACCCAGTTTTCCATGTATCCATGCTTAAGAAGTGTATTGGTGATCCCGAGTCCATTCTTCCTATTGATGGTCTTGGTGTGAAATAGAACCTCTTCTATAAGGAGGTTCCGGTTGAAATCCTTGATTGTCAAGAGAAGAGGATGAGGAACAAAGAGGTGGCCTCCATAAAAGTGTTATGGATAAACCACCTAGCTGAGGGAGCAACATGGGAGGCCGAGGCCAACATGAAGTCTCGTTATCCTAATCTCTTTGCTAATAAAGGTTAGTTGTTCTCCTTAATATTTAAAATAATGAGTTGATTGCATTTTACTTGTGTTGCAAAATTATGCGTAATTAAGGTAAAAAGGTTTTTGCTAAAATCAATTATCATGAAAAAATATGCTTTTTTGCTTGATTTGCACTAATTTATGTATTTGGTATATTGTTGCCTTCATGATGCGATAGTTAGCATGTTGATAAGTTGAGAAAGGAAGTTTGGCATAATTGACTCTTCAATGATATGTTGAGCTCATGTTGTTATTATGAGAAAGAAAACTCCTCCTGTTGTGGCTTTGAGCCTTATATGTGCAAAAATTTATATTTCGAATCATTATGTAAATGCCATATTGTTATGCTGAATTGATTTGTAACTCATTTTAAAGTTGTATATTGTTGGTTGGGCTGCTAGTCTTGAGTCTAACCTTTCCCTTTTAGAAGTTTAAGTGTCATTCGAGGACGAATGTTCCTAATGGGGGATAATGTATCACTTTGAAAAGTCAAGACCTAATGTAGAGCCTAAAATGAGTGTCTAAAGGTTTAGAAACTGTTTTATGACCTAAAAGAATGTTTAGAAGTCATCCGATAAGTTTTAGAGCCAAGACATCAAAGAACTTCCATGACGTCCGGAAACTAGCCTAATTGAACTAGTTGATTTCTCTAGGTTTGGGGATTGTTTCGGAGGGCCAAATGAAGTCTAAAACTTTTAAAAAGACTTTGGTTAGGTAGAGTGTAGTATAGAGGGTCTAAACGTCCAATATCGACGCCCCAAGGACCACCTGAAGGATCATGGAGGAGGACCCCAACATGGGTGGGCAGGCTTCCAAAGCAGCCTGCGAAAGTCAAGAATCAGTGGGCTACTGCGCGATGCGCAGCCCACACAGACCTCACTATCCCAAAATTTATTTTTGGGGAATATAATGCGTGTTGGCCCTGCGATGCAGAGCCACTTCCCATATTTAGTAAAATCATATTTCTGACATTTTCACTTCACAAAAAGACCCATTTAAGTGAGAGGTGATTTGGGTAATTTAGGGGGTTATTATATATAGCCTAAGTCATTTTAAGTGATTTTCACTCATTTAAACCCAATTCCCAAAACAAAACCCAAAAACTTTCACCTTTCTCTACTTGTTCTCTCATGTTCCTCCATTGAAGAAGCAAGAAAGCTTGAAGAAGAAGGTCGATTTTTTTAGGATTTCACTTCAATTTCGTGATACTCCAAATTGTGATACTCTTATCTAGATGGTTTAATATGACACAATGTTATAGACTTCTTATGAGACTATCTTATATTATGCATGTGCAATAAAAGTAGAAGACAATGTAATCTTCATATACGAAGGGTCTATGTATACTCGATAACCATATATTATGTGTAAGCGATAGGTCTAAGTAAATATCAATGTAGAAGTAATCAAAAAAGTTTTAAATTTTCCGTATTTTAACCTATGAATGTAATGATGTAAGCTAAGAGTCTAGTCTTAGTCTTATTCTAGGACGACGACACCGGTTATGTCTAAGGGGTGCTCCCCGAATGTGACACCAAGAGATTTCTAAGATAGGTTGGAGGTTGGATACCCTTCGTGAGTTGAGATGTGGTATTCCAATATAACCTCTAGGGATAAGTACACTTCATGAGTTCAGATGTAGTGCAAATTAGGCATCCCTTAACTTATAGTAATGAATGTTTAAGACTCCGTGGGGGAGTTATGCTTAGCACCGAGAGGATTTGAAGAAGGGGTGGGTGCACATTGTGAGTAGAGATGTTTTACCCAATGTACACTCCTCGTGAGTAGAGAGTGAGTTACTTAGTAGTAATCTCCGTATTCCTTAACTATGCATGTGCATAGGTGTAGCTATTAGAAAAGCCATGTAAAAGCAAAAAGAATTACCCTACCCTAGGCAAGTGGAGATCCCTCATCCGATAGGGGTAATATCAGGATTCCATGTCTAGCTCTCATGGTCTATGATGGTTAAAGCTATCCCCTGCAAAAGAAGAATGAACTAAGTCTCCTAAAAGAATGTACTATTTAAGGTAGGTGGTGGTATGTGACACTATTTATCCATTGCACTAAGTAGACATTCCAAAAGGGGAGTCTTGGTGTTTTATATGAAGTGTATGAATGAGTTATCATGTGTTGTAAATGAAGTTAGATTACTTAAGGTCTAACGATTAGGAAGCAAGTTAAAGTTAAGCTTTATATAACGAAGTTATGAATGATGCATGTAGTGTACTTGATCCAATGGAATCCTCAAGGAACAGTAAGTGGGGGTAGTAGTATGGGATTCTACTCTCACATTGCACATAGTGTAACTTACAAGTCCCATTAGAGTAGGGCACTTACATGAAGTCCTTAATGTATGAATGTTCTTCTAATGTCTAGTCTCGAGTGTGGACTTGTTTTCCGTGCTAGGTAAGCCTATTGTTGATAGTCTTAGCAATCACTTTGATGTGTATTCAAAGGGGTGTATGGGCGGTACCTTCATGTCTTAACTTAGTGAGTATTAGTATAACTTGGTTAGGGAAACCTCAAATAAAACGAGTTCACTATGTTGTGGTATGAAATGGGTTCACTGTATAGTGGGTTTCACTGTAAGGTTTTTGAAATTCACTGTAAAGTGACTCTTTATGCTAAAATTATGGAAACCTTATTTATGTGCTAAATGATGGTTCTTATGGTATTTTACTTCAATATTGATGAAGGTTTTACTTAATTGGCATGAAAGCTTAATTTTACTAAAATGTCCCTTTTTGCATGTTTTTGCATATGCCATACTTAGTACGTTGTTTTGGACTAACCCCATACTTTTCTATATTGTATAAGTATAGGTTGGAGGCAAGAAGAACTCTATAAATCAATGCTTGGGAATCTACTCTCTCAAGACTAAGTATGTCCTCATATATTCCAGGGCATAGTTCTGTTTCTTAGTTTCTATCATTAAGACTTATTATGTATTTTCATTTAATGTAAAGGTCATGTCTCTAAGATATTTATGGCTTGTGAAGACGAGTTCACTCTTTAGTATTTATAAAAGAGATTTCCTTTTTAATATCATTGTCGTGAAAAGTTTTAATTACGTACTACTTTTCATCTCTTATGTAATCAATGATAGCAAAAGGCTAGTACAAGACCTCTGAAAAGTCAAGTACGCAATTGTCCGACATAAGGGTTGCCCTAAATGCTAGGGGGTACTTTCGGGTCGTGAAATTTATGCAATTATCTCTTATGATCATGTCTATTATTGACTAACTGTTGAGATATCTTATGTTTTGTATGTTCGATTTCACACTTGGTACATTTTGTACTAACGCATAATTCCTACATTCTAATACAATGTAGGGTGTTGAGGAGATTGAGTTGCTTTGAAGGGTAGAGTTTCAATGGCTTTCAAGAAGTGAAGATTAGTGAGTCCTCATAGCATTGAGGATAGCCCCTTATGATGCCTTTATATCATTTACTATGTTTTAGACTTTTGTGGGTTGTATCCATAGACATTATTACTCATGTATTACGTAGATGGTTTTGAGATATATGTTAGAAAGACTTCTGTTGCTATGAAATTATTTTTGTATTATGTTGAAACAAAAGTTTTTAATTTCCTCCATTTTTGCATGATGTTATGTAATGAACCTAAGTGGATTGTAGAAGACCTCCGAGAAGTCAAGTACGCTATGTCACTTCTAGGGGGTGCTCCTTTGTCGTGATACTCGACTTCTAGATAGATGCCTTGTTTATTAGGTTGCTTGTTAGGTATCGTGTTGTTGGTACTTATCTCCTTCTTGTATACTTGTGTAGGTTCTGATCATGATCCATGTGATCTTTTTTTTTTCTCCTTACTACGAGGCTTGTAGAAGGACTTGAGATGTAGTTGTTTTTCATTTCGCCCAGTCCTCTTTTCTTTTTATCATGTTATGTTCTATTTGAGAAGGACAAACATTTAAGACTTATATATATTTTCTTATTTTGTATTTACTTTAATGGCGTGTATACGTGACAATAAGATTTGGTGGTTCTAATAAAAAGAGTAAGTTTTTCAACATTATCTTGTTCTCTGTTCATATTTCTGCATTTCTTCATTTTCCCTTGGTTGAGGCTGAATTTTCTTTGTGGGAATGGAAAAATGTCATCACGTTTGATTCTGGGTCGTGACATTGAATGTTTAATAGATTTTAAGATTGAGACATGATTATCGTGTTATATTTTGTAATACAAATATATATGCACGATATATGTTCTTTGAATAATAGAGTTTATTAGATTTTATTTTGTTAAAGTTGTTTTGCTATGCTAATTTTTATTTTTTAATTTTTCGGTTATAAGATCGTTAATTCATTTTTATTAATATAATTGTGGTATTTATGGAAAAAGGAACTAATATCTAATTTTCATTTAACAATAGGTAAATTATAAATGCATACCCCGCATTGTAATTATTTCATTATATAACATAGTTTTAATTATTTTTTAAAAATATTATGTAACAATGTAGATGAAATATACGGGCAAATCACATGCCCAGTAAGTAGTATATTATTAAAAGTGTGAAGATTCAACCTCCAAATTGAGATTACTAAATGTAATTAAACATCAAAATAAATGTTAAATAGTAATAAATCTGACAGTTGCACTTTACTTATTATTTTTACGTTCCAAACCTTTTCAATTTCCAACTTACATTCTTTAAGCTTTCAATAGTAACATATTATTTTTGTTTTCACAATCAATTATTGTAAGACCCTAAAAATGAATTAGGTGACACTAGAGGCTAACATGTGTATAATGAGTTTTTAAAGTCTTAAAATGGTTAATGATGGAGTTAGTCGGTAGTGTTTAATGTTTGGAAGAGTTTTGAAATAAAATGTCAAGGGACGACCAAATCATTCGACGACTCGACGTCTATGTGCTTATGTAACACCCCGTATCCAAAATAGACCAAAAACCAATTTTTCAGAAAAACCTGCACGTGCAACCAATGTGGCCATCGACTGACTGTAGCCTGACCCACAGTCAGTCCTGCACATCCGTCAATGGGGTCAAAAACCACCAAAGTCTCAGCCCAGGAAAAATTTGGATAAGTCCTGATCGACGGACGAACCTACGGTTCGTAGTCTGTGACCGTCGATCGACACCTCATTCATCCACTCTTTCACAAGAACCACGATTGACCAGCACGGTCCGTAGTTCTGACCGTAGGTGGGAATTAGCAGACAGTTAGTGGGGAAATGCAGTTGGATCAACTTCAAATGATCATAACTCTTAGCACAAAATGAATTAGGTAGACCATCACATACCAAAATATATATTATTAAATTAGCTTTCCATATCCACCGACCTTGCTAAAATTAGACCTTCGAGTAAAAAGTTATGCCCGTTTTAGTAAAGGTCTATCGAACAGACCCAACCTACTGACCAAACGATGGACCATTGATTGAGCGACGGACCGTTTGTCTAGGTCATCATTTGGTCAGACAGCAACTAACCCAGGGGTCTTTTGGTCTTTTCCAACTTTGTTTAAACTCTAAGATATGTCATTTTGACCTTAAATCATCATATTTTATTTAATTTAATCCTAGAAACATAACAAGAACTTACCTAAGTCAAAATCATAAATCAAAACTTAGAAAATTAGAAGCAAGAAAGGAGAAAAAGGTCAAGAACCCTAGTTCAAGAACGCAACAAAGTTCCAGCAGTTCTAGCCCCAAAACCTAAGTGTTTTTTCATGAATTTCATCACAAGGTTTGTGGGATTTCACTAGTGGGTTCCTTTCACCCATTGGGTCCCTAGTTTTCAGTCACTTCTTGATTCTCTTATCATGATTAAACCTAGGGTTTCTAGAACTTTGATAGAACTTCATGAATTTATTAGTTATATGTTCCAAATCAGATATACATGTTATTACTCAGTTTATCGCATGAATTTCAGAACCCTCGATTTGTATTTCTTTAGTTCTTGAATTACACCTGCTAGGTCAGATATTTCAGTTATTCAGTTATACATGCCTCAGTTATTAATGCATCATTATCAAATTAAATGTTTCATTCTTAGTTTGCATGCTCAATTTGAGCTATCCATTATTTATAGAAATTCAGACATAATCAGTTAACTACATAAATCAATGGGAGTAGCATAATATCGAGTTGGACTAGGGTTTAGCGTACCCAATTAGTCCCAGAAATACTAGCCAAGTAGGTTGTAAGTCCCATCTGTGGGCAATCAGTTTAGTGATCACGCCAGCATGCCTTTATACCTTTGGCAGGGTATATTGGGTCCTCTCGATGGGGCGTATACATCGGACTCCACATTTAACTCATGTGGTTTTATTATCAGTTATTAGTAGGTCCCACAGTTCCGTCAAACTCTCTTGCATTGACCATTTATCAGTATATTAAGTATTCAGTTTCAAGATGTTATAAATTGGTCATTGCATCCAGTTAGCTCAGAATTTAGTATATCATGTTCAGATTTTTATACTTGCTTTTGTGCTTGTTCAGTTATGTTTTATTTCAGCTTTATTCTATCCTACATGCTCAGTACCCTTCATGTACTGATGCATACGTGCGCTACATCTTCTCGTGATGTAGGTTCAAGTTCTCAGAATCTAGATCACGCACAGATCGATTTCCGATATCCAGTTCAGCAGATTCAGTGGTGAGTCCTCGTTCTCCAGGGACAACAGTCATGAGTTTCATTTCACTCTATTAGTCATTTAGTTTCAGTTTTTGCTAGACTTAGTTGGGGCTTGTCCTAGTATTTCTAGTCCAGTTTAATGGCTATTTTAAGACTTAGTTAGTTTAAGCTTAGCGTTGAGTTAACATTTTCTTTGTATTAAACTCATCAGTTTTCATATATCTCCGTTTTAGCATATGGGTATTCCCCATCTTTTTATTTTGAGTACGATTTAGCTTCCAAAACATGTTATATTCTAGTATATTCATGATCATGCCAGCAGGGTTAGGTTGGGATAACTTGTGGTCCTAGGTCCCTCGTCTGCATCTCGGGGGTAACTTAGGGTGTGACAAAACTTGGTAGTGTTCTAGTGTGCCTTCGCATGTTTCATGAGTTTTTTGGAGTCCAAATTGATGTGAGGGGATCCTAATACCTATATTACAATTCTTAGGGGTTCAAATTTTGGGTTCAACTCCCCAAGTACAACCCTAGGGGTCCTTGAGGAGGACCTAAGACTTGGCAACAAAAAATGCCATACAAGAGAAAAAGTACTATTTTGGCCAAGTGGCCTATACTCTCTTACCTACTACTTTACACATAGCCTTATTTTATTGGGCCGACGCAAGAAAACAAAAGATAGTGGCCTTTACTTTTTATATGGCCGACATACTATTCACTACTTTACATATTATTCACTACTTTATACTATTCACTACTTTATTACTTTACATATTATTCACTACTTTACATATTATTCACTACTTTATACTATTCACTACTTTATTACTTTACATATTATTCACTACTTTACATAGTGATAATGCCTTTTCTCTTTACACATGTCTTCATTCTAGCTGTACTTCTGGGACATAGTCAACTTCTCCGTTACATTTCGTACATAGGTGGTCTGGATATTTTTGTCCTACTAGTTTGCAGTATCTTGTCATTAGATTTGGAGAAATAAAGCTTTTTCTGATAGCTCTTGAGGTAGGTGTCTGTTCTGGCTTTAGCAAGCTTAATATCCATTGACGTAATTCTTCCATATCTGCTGCTCTTAGTTCTCTGCAATTGGAATATATCATTGTCTGGTCTCTATTGTAATAGCTCCAAATTACATTTTCGTTTAGGTAGTTGTTTGATAATTCATTCAGTATAGTAGCTATCCCAATAGTCCTTTCATTTGCATAAAACTCTGGGATATTTACCTTCTGAATTTCTTCTTGTACATCTATTTTTTCTGGTATTATCATTTCTCTAGTTAATCGTATCTTAATAACTTGGATTGTAGGTTTGATTTCATCATATAGTATCTCTGTTGTTGCTGAGTAAAACTTTATATAAAATAAAGTTCCTTTAGTTATTCTTTTATATTGCAGAAATGCTTTGTGTAGCTCTGGTATTTTAGCTACTTCTTCTCCTGTTATAGTATATACTGTACTTAACAGTCCGTAATTATAGCAGGTTGCTACTAGATTTGAATTTGTACCTGGTTGTGCTATGAGTTTGTTGTACCCTTGTAGGTATTGGGTTATATAATTTTCATTTGGATTTTTGGTATCTTTTGCTCTGGGGTTTATGTTCGAAAAGGTTTGTATCTTATGTATATTTTCTATATACATTCTGGTAATATGGTTATATGTTTGCTTATGTGAGTCTAGGCTGGCTTTGTAAGTATTTACTTGTGGGGGTACGAATATATCTTTTTGGGTATTTTCTGGAGAATACGGTTTGGAAAATAGTTTGTTCATATTGGTATTTATATATTTTGTCTTACCTTCTTCCTTTTTTGTAGCTGATCCTCTTGTAGATGTGCTGCCTGCAGCTGTATATATTATTTTGTTATGGGTTTTAAGGTGTTTCCCAACGTCACCTTCTAGCTCTGCATGTTTTGAGTCATGCTGCTGACTTAGCTCCTCATGTTTTAAGTCATGCTGCTGACTTTTAACAGTATCTTTTAATATTTGTACTTCAGTTTCTATCTTTTCCATTTTTTGACAGAGTATTTTTGTTGTAGCTAGTATTTTCTCCATTGTATCTTTCTCTGGAGAGGTAGTCTGCAATAAGATTTTTGTCAGTTTTGATTACTTCAATTGTAAATGTAAAATTTAATATATTTAATACTAATCTTCTTATTTCTTTTGTTGTAACTGAATCTTATACCTTTTTAGTTATCCACACTTTACCTGTGTATTATCTGTTCTTACAATAAATTTGTTGTAAACAATATATGGTTCAAATGCTAATAAACATTTATATAATGCAAACAATTCTTTTCTATTTATCTCCCATTTTATTTGTGCTTCTGCATAAGATCCTGAGTAATATCTACAATGATGTTCTATTTTTTCTTTGTCATATTTATATTTTAAAACTCCTCCATAACTATGATTGCTTGAATCTGTTTCAACAATATAAGTAAATGATTTATTTTCATTGGGAAAATATAGTTTTGGTAATGTCTTACATAAGTTTTTAATACATCTTATATGTTCTTTATCTTTATTATCAAAATGATATTCAACATCTTTCTTAAGTTTTTTATGTAATGGTTTTAAATGTTCTGCTAATTTTGGTATATATTCTCTCACTTGGTTTACTAATCCTAAGAAGGATTGTAATTTCTTATTTGTATCTATATTTTCATCAAGGATGGTTATCTTTTGTACTATATGGGTCTGCATCTTTATTCCATTTTTATCTATTTGTATTCCTAGAAATTCTATCTGAGGTTTCATAATTTCTGCTTTCTTTTTACTTAGGCTTATACCAGAATTTTGAATTATGTAAATAAATTTTTCTAATAACCTAATATGTTCATCTTGTGTTTTTGAGTATAATAATATATCATCTATATAGACAATGAAATTTTCTAATTGATTAAAATAATTGTCCATAAAATGTTGATATTTACCTGGGGCATTTTTATATCCCAATGGTAGAACATTTCATTCATAAAATCCTTGTGGTACAGTAAATGCTGTTAGCTGTTTAGATTCTTCTTCTAGTTTCAAGTGATAAAATCCTGATTTATAATCGAATTTACTGAAATAGTTATATCCTTGTATCTGTCTTATTTTTAGTATTTTATTTGGTATTGGGTAATTATATGTTTTAGTTTTAGCATTTAAGTTGCGATAATCTATAACCATTCTACTTTTACCTCGTTTTTGTTCACTATGTTTATTAACTATAAATGCTGGACTTGTATGTTTACTATTGCTTTCTTGTATATAATTATTCTTCAATAGTTCATCTATATGCATTTTAAATTCTTTTAAATCATCAAAATTATATTTTAATGGTTTTTGTGTTATTATACTATTTTCATCTATTAATTCAATCTTTACTTTTATCTTATGCTTTTCCCATCCTTGTAATGGATTTTCACTATATAATAATTCTAATTGTTCGTTAATTATTTTAACCTTATCTATTGTAAATATGATAATTTCTAATAGTGTTATTTGGGTTTTACTTATATTTTCCATTTCCTGGTTTATTTTTTCACTTCCTTTTATCCATTCTTTGGGTTTTCTTTGTTTGTTATTTACTCTTTTTGCTCCTATTTTATTTCCACATGGTGTAGTAAACCACCAATGTGTTTTTGTTATAATATGAGGGTATAATCTTTCTAAAAATGGCATTCCTAATAACATATCTTTTGTTGTAAATTCAAAATTGTACATTTCTTCTATTGTTAATATTTTATCCCATATTTGTATTTTTATATTTTTTGCTTTATATGTAATCATACTGCATTCATTATTAAATCCTGTTACTACCATAGGTGTTTTTAATTTCTCCCATTTATCCTCTGTTAAACAATTATATTTACATATATTTGCTTCTGCTCCTGTATCTATCATGGGGGTATAATATCTGTTGTGGTATCCTTCTACAATAATTTTTGCAAGTATATATATTTTCATTATTCATTTTGTTCTTTTAATAATTATTTTCTTATTTTGGTAAGTTATTATTAATTGTTCATGCTCTATACTATATGGTTTAACTTTTTCTAACCATTTTATTCCTAGGGTAATATTCTGGCTTCCTTGGTATATTTTAAATGATATTACTATTGGTATTCCTCCTATAATTATTTCTTTTTCTGTTACTTCTTCGCTTGTGTTTACTATCTCACTAGGTAATCCAGGGCATAAATGTCCTGTTTTTATAATTTCTGTTTCTAATACTAATTCTCTTGTTATATAATTCTCTTCTTGTCCTGTATTTATTAAAATTTTATATTTTCTTTGATCTACTATTCCTGTTATAAAATAATGGTATAATGTTGTTTCTTCTATATTTAATAAATTTTTCGAAACTTCATAGTTCCTTTTAGATGTGCTTGCTCTTGATGAGGTAGTTCTAGTTAATGCATTTGGTATACTTGAAGTGCTCAATCTTTCTTTTACAATTTCTAAATCTTCTTCTATGTCAATTTCTTTATAGCTATAATCATTATTATCTATTATAGTAATTATTCTTTCAAAAGGATTTTCTATTTTTATTTTATCAATTTTATTTCTTGCTGTTACTTTATGTTTTGTTGTTAATATATAGGTTTTTACATCTTGCTGTAAATATTTTACTGCCTGGTGCTAGCTCTATTCCAGACATTTTCCAATATAGAACTAATGATTTATCTATGTTTCTATCTGTTAATGCTACTGAGTAGTTGGCACTTATTATAAATTTAAATTTTTGGTATATTAAGTTTCCTTTTACTGCACTTATTACACTTTTTTCTATAGGATGTATAATTCTATCATCTACTAAATATATTTCAATAGGTGTATCTATTCCTTCTCTAAAATAAGCTTTTATCAATATTTCTGTTCCTCCTAAGTGTACGTACTTTATGGGTGTTTTAGCTTTGATGTCTTGTATTTCTTTATTTATTATTCTCTTATTTAATATAGGAATTTGTGCTTTTCCTTTTGTATATTTACAATCTATGATATGTTCTTTTTGGCTAACTACATAGTATTCATCTTTTTGTTTTTTAAACCAATTTCTTATTGTAGGTATTTCAAGTACTTTTTCAACACTTAAATCTAATTCTTTTCCTTTTATTTGTTCAAAAATTGTATTATCAAATATAATTTTTTGTTCTGCTGATTCTTCATTTTGATATTCTTCTTTAGATATTATTTTTATGTCCTCTTCAGACATTAGATTTCTTCGTTCATTTCGTCATTATCTAGATCAATATCTATTTCATTTTCTAATTCAGGTTCTATATCCGATACTTCATATATACTATCATTTTCACTTAATTCATAATCTATGTAATCTATCTGCATGTATTCTTCATTATCTATAATTACTTCTGCAATTAGTTTTCCTTTTGGATTTTTAGGTAACTTACAATTTCTAGCTAAATGTCCTAACTTTCCACAATTATAACAAGTACAATCTGATAGTTTTCTTTTTGGTCTATAAGGTCTTTTTATTTTATAATTTTTTACATAATATCTTTGTCTTGGTTTTTTGTATTTATATCTAGTTTTGGTATTTCTATACTTGTTATATCGTTTAGGTTTTTTATAATATTTATCTGTACAACCAAACTGTGGTGCTGTTCTATCTTTACAACATGCTAAATTTTTTATTAGTACTTTCTCCATTTTCATTTTTTCTTTTTGGTTTTCACATAATTGTACAAACCATTGGTGTAAAAATTTTATTCTAGCTCCTAACGTATCTGTTAATCCTTCATTATTCCACTCTTTAATTATTTTTGTACTAAATGGTTCTGGTAATTTTGTAAAATATTGTTGTCTTATTTCTTTTGCTTCATTTATATCATATCTTGCTTTGTAATAATATTCTTTAAATGCACATGTGTATTCTTCTATATAACACATTTTACATATAGCTAATTTTGTAATAAGTTGTCTATTTATTATTTTTTCTCTATTTTGTTCTTTTATTTCTGTAGTCATACCACCAAATTCATTTCTTATTGCTAATTCATATTTATCTAATATATCTATATTTGTTGTTGATGGAGAACCATCTATTTTCTTATCCCTCCTAACTGTTTCTAAACTTTCTAGGGGTAAATTTTCTATCCATAATTTTGTTGTTCCTACAAATGTTCTTTCTATATATCCTGGCATTTCTTTTGTTGCTATTTTGTTATCAATTAATTGTTTAGATATATTTTCTACCCATAGTAAGATTACTTTATTTATATCTATAACACAATCTAGATCTAAAAAGTTATATTGTTCAATTATTGGTCTAGGCTTCCATTTTTTATTTAGTCTACTATTCCATATCGCATTTGTTCTATCTGATCTTTCATAACTATATGTATAATAGGTTGGTGTTGTCCGTCTAGTATTACTCCTAGGACTATTATCCGGGGTTTAACTTTTGATGTGCTAGGTTGATTTATATCTCCTGTATTTATTTCTAATTTTTTCGGCTTATTTACTTGTTCTAGAATTTCTGTGTATGTTTCACTTATATCACTTATTTCTGATTTTTGATCATTCATTGTATCTGATTCATTCATTTCATCATTCATTTCATTTATTTCGTCTATTTCAAGATTTTCATTTAATATTTGTTTCATTTTATTTATTTCTTGTGTCAATTCAAATTCATTTTCTTTTTCTTTTTCTATTTGTTTCTCTTTTTGTTTAGTTTCATATAATAATTTGAGCTTAGCTAATTCTTTTTCTAATTCACTTATTTTTGTATTGTTTAATTCTTCTATATGTTGTACTTCCTGCTTTGCTTTTATTTTTATTTTTTCAATCTCTTTTGATTTATCTATTTCTTCGTTTTCCTTTGTTATTCTTATCATAGCTGTTAAACTATCTTCTAATTTTGCTGTTACTTTTTCCAACATTAAATACAAATTATTTCTTATTTTTTTATATCTTCTTCCTAAATTTGAAAATATTATTTTTATTGTTAATCCGTCTTGATTTTCATATGTTTTTTCGTCTACTGCAAATTCTTCTTTATTCATTATGATTCATGTTGTAATTTATATTCTAACATATTTATTTGTATTTATAGATGTAAAATAGACTTTCTTTGTACTATTATAGATTTCTTACAAACTCCTGCAAATATATTATAATTAAGCCAATTTTCTCTTTGTTGCAATTCATTTCTTATTGCCATAATTATGTTATTAAGCATTTCTTTATATTCTCTATTCATCTTTGTTTTAAATATTTTATATATTTATATTCTATTTTAGATATAGTACCTATTAATCGTTCTAATTCTTGGTTATCTATTTTTGTAATATAAAATTGTTTATAAATTGGATATGATTTAGTTAATTTCTTCTTTAATTTTCTTATCTTTCTAAGAACGTGATTCTTTCTTTCTATAGTAGTTTTTGTTATAGTAGTCTCTTTATTTGATAGTGGATTTTTCTTCATAGTTTTAACAAGAAAATGTCCATCGACGAACCTCACCAACGGCGAGTGGTTTGAATGAAGCCCCATCATTTGGGGGTGTAGCTCGACACTTAGTGGTGGGAGATTAGTCCCCATGTAACGTGCCTCTGAACCAAATGATGACCCAGCAGGATGGGCCGTCGATCAAGTGATGCCCCTTAGCTATGGTCCGTCGTTTGGCTACTGTAAATGTTGTCAAGGAAATCGGCCAAGCTTGGGGTGTTTTAGTAAGTTAACCTCAACACTTTTATGAAGAATGTACGGTTGTTTAGGGGTTTTAGGGTATTTAAAATTATTTTATACTCATAAAACCTAAACTAGTCTCCACTTCTCAAAATCAAAACCTCTCTCTATAGAAAAACTCTCTCAAAACCCTGTTGAAGCTAGAACTCAAGGTCGAGCTTGTATTGGAGTCCTTGGGTGATTTATTCACCAAATTTCGTGGGCTTTTCATAAATAAAGGTATGGGAGTTCATCCTTGACTCTTCTTTTGTTCAAGGAGCCAATCCAAAGACTTTTCAAAAAGGCTTCAAATCCTAAATTCTTCTATTTCGGATTCTAAGTGTGGGTTCTTGCATGAAAACATTTTAATGAATATATTACGATATAATTGATGTTATTTGATAATTTTAATGTCAAAAGCTCAACGAACCCATACATATGCAAATTCTCAAATTTTTACTTATGAATTGGGTTTGATGAACATGATTACAAAATGTTAGAACTAAGGGTTTTTTGTTTGTTAAACTATGTTTAGATACTACCTTAAATGCTATATTTATGATGAATTATTGGAGAAATTAAGTAAAGGTAGTGAAATCTTAGATGAAGGGTAAGTCGTTCTATATTTCCTAACTCTTGTTGAATTGAATCTTGAGTTGTATGGCCCACTTATGGTGGCGGTGTTTACTATCTTTTTATGAAGTTATATGAGAGTTGTAATTATTTCCTTGAAGGCATTGAAGGTGAATTGAAGTGAAAGTATGTTTATTATGCATGTCATGTATTATGAATTGATAGTGTGTTGTCTTGAAGACACTATGTCTAAATGAAGTATATGTATATGTTAAGCATTATAGCATGTGATTATGTTAAATTCAAGGTTAACAAGATTAGGAGTCATGTCATGCATGATAGGGGTTATGTGAAAGGTTGTTACGACCCAAAGTACACACTAAAAGTTAGAGTACTCTTTAGTCGTCACAAGGCGTGTTAGACCTCACGGAGGTTTTGCACAAGCCTCTTAGCTATCATTCATTACATAAAGTATGAAAATTAGTGCGAAATTAAAACTTTTCACAAAACATTAAAAAGGAAATCTTTATAAAATAAGAGATTGTCTCATCACCACAAGCCAACTTAAAGACACAACTTAAATATCTTAGGGACACGGACCTTTACATTTAAACAAATACATAATTAGTCTTTACAAGTTTTAACGAAGAAACTAAAGAACCATATACTATGTCCTCGAATATATGAGGACATATCGAGTGTTCAGATAGTAGATTTCCCAAACTTGCCTTCTAAACATCCACTTTCCTCCAACCTATACTTATAGAGTATAGAAAAGTATGGGGTTAAAACTGTAACACTCCGAAATTCCTAGACCTAATCTAGAGTCTCACATGTTTGTCTAAGGTCAGTAACACTATTATAAGGCCCAAAAATAATGGTTATAAGTCATTTAGGAAGTTTTAGAGTAAAAACATCAAGGAACGTCCATGACTTCCGGAGACTAGTGAAATAGGTGCTAGTGTCACTTAGCCTATTTCATGGGGTTTTATGAGTTGGACTTTAATGAAATTTTGTAGAAAGGTGTTAAACATATATAAGAATGTGTTTAGGGTAGAAACGTCAGGGTACGACTCCCCAAGGACCACCCTAAGGGTCCTTAAGGACATAACGAGTCTTGATAGAGGAGACTTCCCAAGCATGCCTTCTATACTTCCACTTTCCTCCAACCTATACTTATATAGTATAGAAAAGTATAGGGTTAGTACAAACATTGTACTAAGTATGGCATTATGCAAAAACACATGTAAAAGAGGACATTTTAGTAGAAATATACAAGTAATGTTATTTTTTTAAAAACCTTCACGAATCAAGTTGTAAAGAAACATATAAGTACCATGCATGTCACGCCTCAAAACCCATTAAGACGGACAGGCACCCGATACCCTAAAGGCCCGAGAGAACCAACCTGCAACCTGTTCTTACTGAGCATATACTATAACAATTGAGACAAGTTAACTTTGGATGCAGCGATATAAACCAACATAAGTAGGTCCAAAAGTTATATACAAGACTTGGCTGTTTAGGCCACAACTCCTTAAGACACAACTGAACCATGTACATACGTCTACAAAGCCTCTAAAAGACAGAAGACTAGAGTAGGTCGGGACAGACCCCGCCTTACCCTTAACTACGATACAATACCAAATGAATTTACCAAGGACTTAATAAAGCTCCGAATCAACTTAGAGCTCACCAAAAGTAGCAGAATTTTGAGTGCTCCCACTGAGGAGGTCTACTAGCTGGAGTACCTGAGCCTGCAGCATGAAATGCAGCGTCCCCAATACGGGACGTCAGTACGAAAAATGTACTGAATATGTAAGGCAAATAGTATATGTAATAAAAAGCTCAAATGAAATCAAGTAGCAACATAAGGTGCATAGATTAGGAGAGAAGACCACCTTTGCTTACTGTTATGGAATCAAGTAAGCTACATTGTTTTCTTTACCTTGTTGTATGTTATAATCTTTGTTGGGCATGTGATACAAGTGACCAGCTGATCAGTGGTAGAAAAGGATGACCCATGCTAGGCGTATTATCCCCTGGGATGCGGTCCTCATAATTACACAACTTGGGATCGGCCCATGCTAGGCTTTCGCCCCTGAGCTGCCACCCTTCTATACCAATAGGGATCGGCCCATGCTAGGCTTTCGCCCCTGAGCTGCCACCCTTAATTATATAGATTTCTTCACTTAGATTCTTTAATATTTGAGATTATTGTTAATCAGTTCATAACTCTTTTGAGATGTTATTTTGGTTAATCGCAACACTTTGAGATGTTGATTTGGTGGTCATAATCATCTTGGAGATATGAAATTACGGAACAGTAGTGGAATACATGAAAACAATACTTTGAGGCAGTAACAATGACATAAGGAGCTAAGAAACATCAACACCTTATTTTAAGAGCTTAATGGCACAATTGACTTCAATTGGCTTAGGAGAAGGATTCATCAAACTTTCTTTTGCAAATACCATTTCTATAACAGCACAAGGGAAAATTACACAAGTATAGAATAGTGAACATATAATGAAGTAGTTCCATGTGCTTAGAATGGGGAAAGAAATATTGTTAGCTATTTGGAGATAGTACGCTGCCACTATGCTTCCTTATCTAGAAATAGAACTTATGGGAATCACTTCATTGATATCAATTGCAGGTGGCAGATTTCATGCCAAAAGGATATAGAATCGAATAGCCTTACATACCTTATTTTTCTGACCAATACCACTATCACGATTCAGCCTTCCTTATTGGGTGCTAATCTACAACATAAGTCATGATTAAGCTAACATCAGCAGCTAATCACAATAAGGTCCTCCAAAACAGTAGCTAAAATATTTGATGGAAATCAGGCCCAAACAACCCTTACATAAATGGTGAACCACCACACCCTTCCTCTACACATTAATACAACTTCATACATCATCTCCCAAGCTACCCAAACAGCCCTCAACAACAATATTCATAAGGCAGTCACTATCAATCTCAAATCTTTCAGCATAATAGGAGAATATTGATTTATCACAATCCATGAATTCTTGATAAACATATACAAAATTCTCCACTCCAAACATTATCAAAGAGAGGAAAACAAATGGGTTGAAGTCTTACCTTAATTCTGGAAATTTATCCTCTAAACTTGTACTTCAAGAATTCAAACTCTCCTTCAAACTCTTACTTGAAAAATTAGACAGCACTCAAGAACTCTAAGGTGTCTTAGGGCTGCTAATTGAAGCCAAGAGAGACCAAGAAAGAACTTAGGAAATCTGAAAATTTTGCAAGTTCAAAATAGAGAATAAGACTTGATCCTTATCCTTTGAAAAAGGAGGCGTTATGGCCGACACTCTTGACCAATTTTGGGCCATATAATGTCAAGTAGGTGCCCCACCTGCTTGTCCTTTTAACTTGGGCCTTTTTGGACTTAATATTATTGGACCTTGGCTGTCCATTTTCCCTTTGTCCTTTTATTCCACTTGGGACAGATTAATGCAAGTAGGTGGTACACACTTGGCCCAATAACATGGTAAAACAAATCTTAGGAGGTCATGCACTTACCTAGTTTCACTTGGGCTTTATCCATAATGGGCCAATTGGCAGATTTGGCTGCTGGGCCTTCTTTCATTCACAATTTTCTTTAATAGGTTTGGGCTTCAAATGAGCCCCTAAATATAAGCCTAAATCTGGTCAATCAAACTTGGGCCCTTTAACTATAATATAGATCAAGTAGGTGATGCAGCTGCTAGCTCAATTACCATCTTACTATAATTACTTAAATACTTTCCATCGGAGTTAACTTGCAATACATATGCTAAAACGTGCAAGGCATTACATCACCTTCCAAGCTAGTTTAAACCAACACTAATCACATAAGAAACATGATCCCTCACCTACACTATAAGTCTATGTCAAGTATAACATGAATAGAACTACCACATACAAAAATACAGGCCGTTACATCCTTCCCCCCTTGGAACATTCGTCCTCGAATGTTAGCATGGTTGTGCGGCCTAAACAAGTTCAAGCCTAAGCTAGTACTACTATTAATCACATTGAACATATAGACTTATACTTACTTGTCAATGCCTCCACTAACATTTTGATCATTCCCACCAGTGTGGAAGAGGTGAGGATACTTCAATTTCATTGCTTCTTCTGCTTCCCATGTAACTTCTTCTACTTGTTGGTTTCTCCATAGAACTTTTACAGAAGCTACTTCTTTATT
>JABWTJ010000845.1:222161-449867 GCA_016801875.1 Solanum sitiens
CATGTCTAGCTCAACTAGATCAATATGAGAAACTCTATGAGGCATTGAAATAGGACAATTTCGATAGACCCTTTTTGCTACCACTGATTCACCAACCGGAGTAGACACCAAAATAGGTTCATGCAAAACATCAGGTAATGTACTAAACTTCTTAGCTACTAATGGAGTAACGAAAGACAAAGTAGCACCCGGATCAAGTAATGCATACACATCAATGGCAAAGATTTGTAACATACCAGTCACCACATCGGGAGAGGCCTCTTGGTCATCTCTCGAACGAAGAGCATAAAAACGGTTCTTCTTAGGAGCCTCACTCACTTGCTTTTGCACATTCCTTTCTCGGTTCCTTATGTTAGGGCAGTCCCTAACTTTGTGATCACTCTTCCCACAACTAAAGCAATTTCCCGTTCCGATCAAACATTCACCATAGTGCTCCTTTCCACACTTAACACAAGTAGGCTTCTCATTAGATGAGTTTCCACCCTTTCCTTTTGCAACTTTTGATCTAGGTGCTTTAGGATCCCTAGTCTTGGGAAATTTGGATGGAACGTGGTTTGAGAACCTATTATTGAATCTAGGCCTGTCTTGAATTCCCAACCTATATTTAGCAGTTTCACTCTCATAAGACCTTGTCCTTCTTAAGTCCTTATCCTTATCATTCCTTTTTGCTCTAGCCTCCTCAACCCTTCTTGCATGCACCATGAGACGACCAATGATCATGTTATCATGTAGCATAGCCGATTGACACTCCTCTTGTAAGTCGTCCGATATACCTGTCACATATCGACTCATTTCGTCTCTAGGCTCGGAGACCAAAGACGGAGCATATTTGGCCAATTGAGTAAATTTCAGAGAATACTCGTGAACACTCATCGTTCCTTGGCGGAGATTGATGAATTCCACCACCTTCGTTTCCCTCATCTCTCTAGGGAAGAACCTATCAATGAAGGCCCCTTTGAATAACTCCCACGTCACTAACCCACTTCCAAGTGGCCTGTTGTCCTTCCATTGCGCATACCATATCTGAGCGACATCCTTGAGTTGGTATGAGGCCAACTCGGCATTCTCGCTAGATGACAGCCCCATAGCACACAAAATCTTGTGAACCTCATCAATAAATTCCTGAGGGTCTTCATCAACCTTTGACCCATAAAAGACAAGAGGATTCATTCGAGTGAAATCCCTAAGTCTGGAGGCCATAGTCTGTTCATGGACTCTAGGTGCCAAATCTCTATTGGCTTGAGCAGTCATAGCTTGGGCTTGCACGGTTGCGGCTTGAGCTTGAGTAGTCATGGCTTGAGCCATTTGAGCAATAATAGCTCTCATCTGAGCTTCTGTCATAGGTGGAGGATCAGCAGGAACCTGGTCATCAATAGCAACCTCTTCAAGAGGAGGAGCAGGTTCATCACGAGGAATTCCTGCAGCAGCCATCTCTTCCTCAAGTCTTTGAGCCGCGTTTCTTCTAGTATTCATCTCCTATCACCAAAACACAAGGTTCAGGCGAAAACATATCCGATGTACATTCTAGGGGCATGATATGGATTTCCAACAATGAGAATGATTCCTAATTACCAAATAAGTTCCTATTCATAAATGTGCGCGCTTCACAATTATGAATACAAACTTAAATAACGTGGTTGAGAGTGAGACGTTAACATCAAGGATATTCAACCTCATGCTCTGATACCAAGTTTGTCACATCCGGGTTTACCCCCCCAGACGTAACCGGCGTCATCGTCCTCTCGGAGGACTAAGACAAGCCTCTTAGCTTCGTCATAGCATTCATCGACTAAAAAACAGAAAGAATTAAAAACTTTTTATCTAAAACTACTCGGAGGTTTACATAGACCTCTACATACACATCATTATATATATCAAGTATACATAGACTTGTTCATATACGAAGATTACTTAGTCTTCTACTTTTATTTCATACACTTATATATTTAGAAAATAATAGTCATAAAACCGTCTCATCTCATAAACCATCTATCGATTACAATAAGTCTTGGGCATAGCCCTACATCAAATGAAAGAAGCCGCATATAGGCTGTCTACTACATCGTCTCAAGAGAATAACGGAGTCGACATAGAATCATAGTATCTACACATCATAAGAGAGAGATATCGGCCACGTCCTCGAGAGAGTGAGGACCTACCACTTGGATGGCAAAATACCCAAGTCTTCCTTCCTAGCAATTTGGATCAAGCTCAACGACCCGTACCTAAAATGTTTGGGAAAAGGGAAAGAAAAGGGATTAGTACTCCACATGTACTAAGTATGGAATCCCATATACAATTACCAATCAAATATATTTAAAAAGGGACATTTATGAAAACATAATAGACTACATATGCAATTAAACCATAGCAAAGCAAAGTATACTAATGATAACCTTCAATAAGTCACAAGTGCAATGATCAAGTAAAATTACCATGTATCCTACTCAATCAAGTAACCTACCAAGACTACAATTAGCAATTTGCTTACCAACATACTCTTCATATCATAATACGTCCTTCTTCAAGCAAAGACAACAACATTATATTCATAAGCATGTAATTCAACATACAAACCATTTACATTATACCATCTCTTTACATATATAATATTGACCTCTCAAAGTTCCTATCATGGAAAACTAGTGCAAGGCGTAGGTAGAGTCCCATACCCCTACCTAAGCTATAGCCAACCTCTCAAGTTACTTTGATTAGCCTATACCTTATTCATTCATTTTAGTTGAGGGAACGTTTGCCTTAACTGACATAGACCACATAATCGAATGTGGAATCCGGTGTCGTGAAACCTTACACCGATGGAAGGTGGTCTACCGGCCAAGGTAGAACCTAATGTAAACATAGCTATCTAGGTGGATCCGCTAGCTAGTATCCTATGGTGGCAACATAGTTCAAGAACTAAGAGGTAGATATCCCTATTTATACCATTTGGTAATATGGGCCGCTCCTCATAGGAATCCCTTAAAGTGACACATCCCTCATACATGGAAGTTATCATCACATGGGCAACTTCTAGGATGAATCTTTCCTTTCTAGGGACAAGTCATCACCTCCCATTGTCAAGTTCGCTCGGTGCTATGCTAAGTCCCCATTTAGATAAATCTTTAGTCTTTATTAATTTTCTCAATTTAATTAGATAGGAGGGTCAATCCCTCATATAATCATCATTATAGCTCAATAAGAATCGTATGAGAATTAGTCCTTTCATTAACAATTCATATAGGTGAAGTCAACCCTCGTACAACTCATCATAATAGGGCACATCGTATAACTTCCCTATATTACATTACACCTAGCAACCTCACAACCAACCTAAGTATTTCAATTCATGTATCATATCAACTTATCACATCAATCAAAGCATACTTCAACATAACATTATCACTTGATGACAATTAACCATAATTTGAAGTAAAGGCTAGGATCATCAAGACTTACCCATACTCCTCCATAATCCATCAATAAAGGGCATTACCATCAACCCATAGATCAACCAATCTTAGATCATCACATCAATGAATTTCAATAACAAATCACGAGAACTAACCAAAAAGAAACACTATACTATGAAGCAATACTACATCAAAGCTTAGTAACATGATCTCAAGTGTATCTTTTTAACTTAAATTCAATATTCAAGAACATAGGTGTGAAGAACTTCAATTCATCATAATAGATCCATAATCAATGCAATATAAATCATTAAAGACTATTTAACTAAATATGAAATCAATCAAACACAGCCTAATTCATATCAATTCTACATTTAGGGTTAAGGGTTAGGGGTCATCACCCACAATCTAGATCAAACTACATCAATTAACCGTAATCAAGTTACAATTCATGATAATCTATTCATTCTAACCCAAGGAATACCTAATTAACTCAATTCACATGATCAAATTCGGATTTGGATGAAACCCATAAGAAACTCAACTTTTTGGAAAAAACTTTGAAGGAACCCTTTGAGGAAAGAATCTCAAAGGTGAATTAGATCCCATACCTTAAGGTTTGATGACGTTTTGATGGTAAATTTCATGCTAATCCAGCCCCCAATGGTCTCCCCAAGTTGATCTCCAATGGAGTATTCCAATAGAGAGAGAAAGTAGAGAGAAGGAAGAGAGTTTTGTTTTTGAGAGAATGATTAGGCTAATGAGGGTTGGGGTATTTATAGTAGGGTCTTAAGTCACTTAATTATTCTCTCTTAAACCCCTAATTACCCCTAAGTCACTTAATTAATTAACTAACTAAAAACTAACTTTTCCAAAACTGTCACAGACCTTCCACGACGGATCCCCGACGACGGTCCGTCGTAGGCGTGACGGACTGACATCCCTCCGTCCTGCACATCCGTCACGTTGGTCAGAGACTTATGCAGGCGGAGGCTTTCTCCCCAAGCGCTAAGGCTGGCATAACGGAGGCCTCGACGCCCCATCGCGCCTGTGACGCCCCGCCATGGGGTCCGTCATGCCCTGCTGCTTCAGGGGTCCTCCTCGAGGGTCCTCGTTTGGTCCGTGGGGAGTCGTACCCTGATTTTTCCAGCGTGATACCATCCCACACAATATTCTACACCTATGGTTACAACTGTTTACCAAATTCCGACTCTTTAATTTGGTTATATCAAAAGGACACTCTAGCCCTCTTATGAACCAATTTGCCAGACGTTTAAGAGTTTCAGTTCCAACACCACTTCAAAGACTCCAAATATGCCTAATTGGCTAGGAACACTGGTTTAGATCTTAAGGAGACCATTTAAGTCTTATCACATGACCTCGGTATTTCAAAATGTTACATAAGTGTTTCATGATAATCTAAGTATATGTTGTGCAAGACTTATGCATCTTACACATTCAGCTAAGGGACCCAAGTTCAATCCCTAGTGGTTGCATTTTATTTAATCATATGTGAGACTTATGTGTCTCCCAATTTTGGCCAAGAGCACGCATGTTCGAATCCCTTGGGCAGCACTTTATTTTTAATTATTTAAAGTGTTAGGTGTCTCCATAAATTCAGCCAAGAGGACCCATGTTCGAATCCCTTGGGCAGCACTTTATTTTTAATTATTTTAAGTGCTAAGTGTCTTCCTAAATTCGACCAAGAGGATCTGGGATCGAATCCCAGTGGCCTCATCTTTTTATTACTTTATTTTGGTGTGAAATTTATGTATCTCACACCCTTGGCCAAGGAGCCAAGTTCGAATCCCCCCTGCCTCACTATTTTCTTTTTCTTTTAATTCCAGACTTCTTCAACCTGCCCAAGTTCGAATCCCCTCTCTCACCCTATTTTCTTTTCTTTTATTTTAAGGGTTAATCTCTTAGTATTAGGACCTTAAGAATTTAGAGATTCACTCTAAATGGCAACAACTATTCCTCTTCATATATATTAGTGACTAGCCGAAACCATATTCATTTAACATAAAGTTTAATTCACTTTCTTACATTTAGCCTAGGCGTTTAACTCATAGTTTTACATATACTTTTGACCAATTCATTAAGGACTTTACTTTCACTTTCTTATTCATGAACATCACGATTTCTTTTGCATGTTAAACACACAACATTGCATAACACATGATTCACCATTTTCTTTAAGTTAACAGTAACAATACAATTACGGAAAATAACATGTTTTGTGCACATATGACATTCAACATTCGGACGTACATAACAATTCATAAACAGCCCGTAACATACATTACACACAACCACAATCATTGCTAAAATCATCTACTAGAAGTCATACCAACGCATGCATCAATTCGTTCATATGATCTAATGACAGGGGCATGCAACGGGGGACAACCTTAGTTTTTCGATTAGACTTTGAACTGAACCTTAGGGGACTCTTGGGAAAGGGACAAAGAGAGAAGGAAACCCACACCTTTTCAGCCTTGACAACCAGCCACAACTACAGGCCCCAGCGCACACACAAACCTTTATTCCGAGCTTTGATTATTGTTTGCAAGTGAAGTTGTTTACTTAAAACACTTAGGCGTACAAATTCTTCCTTTTGTTTTTTGATGGATGCAGCCAAGAACACTTTTAGAATAGTGAGTTTTATGTTTATATTCTGTTTTTGAAGTGTGGGATAAGGTTGAAAACGTTTTTAGGAGTAAATTAAAGAATTAAGAGTGGGAAAGAAGCACACTCCTAGTGGGAGTCATGCGCCCCTTTTGTGGGAATTGTTGTTGACTTATTCAACACAATTAAAATGGTAAAATCAGATTATAAAATATATATTAAGTTATTATAATGCCCCTCCTTATTTTAATTAATTTTAAATCAATTAATTCATGCCCCCTTATGCCTCCAACTCGGCTCGAACCCGAGTGTGGAGGTAAGGTCAATCTCGGGTTTGACCACCGAGATTTGACTTATTTTTGCTAATTAATATCTTTATTTAATTAATTAAATATCAGCCTAGGGTAATTACTATACTACCCCTAGCCCCAAAATTACCTTTATACCCCTAGAACCCTTAAAACCTAGTACTAGCCCTCTAAATCCAGTTAAGACTCATCCGGATGAATCCTAGTATTCGGGTACACTACATGGCTGGAACCAACTCTGTTAACTCAACTAACTCACCAAGTTGGGTGGCTTGGATGGTGTATAGGTTCAGAGGTCTGGTTCCACGCGCATCAATCCGTGTGAACCAGGTCTAACCTAGGCATTCTATGTAAGTTTAGGCCTTACTTAGCATAGTCATTTTCGGGTTGTCACATTATCCCCCTCCCTTAGGAACATTCATCCCCGAATGATACAACTCTTTACTAGCAACAAGTTAGTCATCCATAGAACATATGTATTCATAAGCAATTCAATACTTTTCATTGGTGAATATATGATTCACCTATTAGCATGGTGGTGCATATCTTTGAAACCTACTAGCAGCTTCATATTAATAGACTAAGGAAACTCTTTCCTTACTAGTCTCATCAAAGCATACAACACAAGTAAACATATAAATCACACAAATCAGCAACCAACATGATGACTCAAATATATTAACCTCATACTAGTGCATAAATACCATACACAGTCAAATACATGAAAGACTAATTAAGCCTACGCACCCGAGACTTCACCAGAAGTGCCTTCCCCTGCACCACTAGACTTGAGTGCGAAGAATTGTTGCCTCCTTGGAGCCTCTTCACTTGGACCATTAGGCTAAACTTTCTCATTACCTTTTTCTTGACTTCTCCAATTCGAACAATCCTTCATCATGTGACCCGGTTTGCCACAACTGTAACAAGTGTTAGAGCCCATCATACACTCTTCTCCATGCAGTTTGCCACACTTCCTACACGATGGCCTCTCATGAGGTGTATCTACTTCATTGTTTCCTAACTCTGGGCTCGGAATCCCTATCATAGTGACCCTTGGATCTCTTAACACCAAGAAATCATAATTTTATAAGGCACGATAAGATTTGAAGAAGGGAAAATTTCCTAAGCATTATGCAGTCGCTAATTCATGATAGTGGTACACTTCACTACCATAACTTAGAAACTACTTAATATGGTTGATATGAGACTGATGTCTTGAATATTTAACCTAATGCTCTGATACCAAGTTTGTCACAACCCGGATTCTGGAATCCGAATTGCAATTGGCATCGTTGACCTCTCAGAGGTCGCATACAAGCCTCTTCTTGCATTCATCACATTCATACTGTTAATTTTAGCGGAAAATTTGGAACATTTTGTTTATAGTTGAAGTATATGTAAACGCGTATATTTAAGGAAGTTCATTGCTCATACATCAACCATCTAATTATAAGATCATACAACTTGAAAGAAATGGAATCTCATGTCATAAGTAATACTTGCCAAAATGGCATCATTACAAGCGTCTGAATAAAATAGGAAAGAAACACTAGTGGAACCTACCCCACTAGTTCAAACCTACTACTAAGCAAAAAATATAAAGGCAGGCATCCTCGAATGCATGAGGACCTACCAAGTCTGGATGAAATCTCTGAGTTCGAACAGCTGCAATGATACCCTCAACGTCCACCTGATCCTGCACCTAAAATAGTAATATTGTATGGAATTAGTACACACTTGTACTAAGTATGGTACATTCAACAACACATAACGGTAATGCATGAACAAGGATGGCGCTTCCTAACCAACATGCTTTCTTAGAAGGTCAAGTCTCTTGACTGTGACTATTTCATAATAGGTAGGTCAAGCCATGAATATGTCACATATCATACACACATAGGTTAACATAACATACATTTCATGTTTCATATAGTATACATTTCATTTCCATGAGACCTTAGAATCATGGACGTAGCATTAAGACATCTCAAGTGAGGGCCCAACATATAGGATCTCAATCCGATGGTCTCCTTTAGCAAACACAGAGCCTGCTTCATTCATTCATTTGTACTTCACATTATTCATTTCATTCATTCATAGGCTGATGTGAACACCAGCTATACCTAGGATGAAGTTTAAGACTCTCATCGGGATCATGAAGTGCAATGACCAAGAATGACCTAATGTCAATACTTGAGTCCGGTCTTACCTCCTGATTGTCTTGCACAAACACCTTCAGTATCGTTCATTTCATTATCTTTCATACTTTGAGGAACTTCAACCTTAACCGACATAGATCATGTGAACATCATAAAATCCGGTGTCTTCACCACACCGAAAAGAGGTGGAGTCACTGGCCAAAGTGAAACCAAAACATGCTAGCTTTATGGGTTCGAACCAAGCTAGTTACCTATGTTGGCAACATAGTTCAAAGACTAGGAGATTTAAGGAGACCCATACCCACCTTGGTGGACAGTTTCATCTCATGAGATATATGTGAACCTCCGCCCTTCCCGAAAGAAGGCATCACCACTCATAGCTAGCCTATCAGTGCTTAGTTTAAAGTTCCTATTTACATTCAACTCATACTTCATCGAAGTTTGCTTCTTAGCATGAGGTATTCATAGCTCATTAGATGATTTCTCATCTCTTCTTTACATATTAAGTGTGAATTGTCCTTACACTTACATATAAAATGTGATTGAGACTTCTCTCTTAAAATTCAACACTCTCATAGGTGAGTACTTTTTGGTGACATTATATTGGCGTAGGTACAACTTGTCTTACTTGCACTAGCCTCATATTGTGGTGCCACCCTGTTCTTTCTTACCATCTTTTCATTTCATCTTTACTTACCTTTCATTATTTGTTCATCGTATAACATATATATGCTCTCTTGGAATTTACATTTAGGGACATTGATTCAAGGTGTAGATACAACTTGTCTCACTTGTACTAGCCTGTCCTCATGTAGCCACTCTTTATTAGCTTATTCATCGTATAGCATAAATATACTCTCTCAGAAATTTCATGTAGTGACATTGATTTTTAGGCGTAGATGCAGCTTGTCTCACTTGCAGTAGCCTATAGTCATGTAGTCACTCTTTTCTCTACATATTAACTATGAATTCATTTTTAACACTTTCTTTTGGAGTATACTTGAGACTTGACTCTACATCATTCTACACTCCATAGGTGAGTACATTTGGTAACTTTTTCTTAGGCTTGGTTGAGACTTGCCTCACCATTCATCTTAGCCTCTTATCATGTTGTCACTATTTTCATTAGCATCATAGTATAACATAATTACTCACCTCATTACGTGAATGTTCATTTCTTAATCTTACCATTAACTCATGGTAGTACCCATTTCAGGTTACTCATATTTGGCTAAGTTTTTCATGATAATCTAAGTATATGTTGTGCAAGACTTATGCATCTTACACATTCAGCTAAGGGACCCAAGTTCAATCCCTATTGGTTGCATTTTATTTAATCATATATGAGACTTATGTGTCTCCCAATTTCGGCCAAGAGGACCCATGTTCGAATCCCTTGGGCAGCACTTTATTTTTTATTATTTAAAGTGTTAAGTGTCTCCATAAATTCAGCCAAGAGGACCCATGTTCGAATCCCTTGGGCAGCACTTTATTTTTAATTATTTAAAGTGCTAAGTGTCTTCCTAAATTTGACCAAGAGGATCTGGGATCGAATCCCAGTGGCCTCATCTTTTTATTACTTTATTTTGGTGTGAGATTTATGTATCTCACACCCTTGGCCAAGGAGCCAAGTTCGAATCCCCCCTCCCTCACTATTTTCTTTTTCTTTTAATTCCAGACTTCTTCAACCTGCCCAAGTTCGAATCCCCTCTCTCACCCTATTTTGTTTTCTTGTATTTTAAGGGTTAATCTTTTAGTATTAGGACCTTAAGAATTTCGAGATTCACTCTAAATGGCAGCAACTATTCCTCTTCATATATATTAGTGACTAGCCGAAACTATAATCATTTAACATAAAGTTTTAATTCACTTTCTTACATTTAGCCTAGGCGTTTAACTCATAGTTTTACATATACTTTTGACCAATTCATTAAGGACTTTACTTTCACTTTCTTATTCATGAACATCACGATTTCTTTTGCATGTTAAACACACAACATTGCATAACACATGATTCACCATTTTCTTCAAGTTAACAGTAACAATACAATTACGGAAAACAACATGTTTTGTGCACATATGACATTCAACATTCGGACGTAAATAACAATTCATAAACAGCCCATAACATACATTACACACAACCACAATCATTGCTAAATCATCTACCAGAAGTCATACCAACGCATGCATCAATTCGTTCATATGATCTAATGACAGGGGCATGCAACTGGGAAAAACTTAGTTTTTCGATTAGACTTTGAACTGAACCTTAGGGGACTCTTGGGAAAGAGACAAAGAGAGAATGAAACCCACACCTTTTCAGCCTTGACAACCATCCACAACTACAGACCCCAGCGCACACACAAACCTTTATTCCGAGCTTTGATTATTGTTTGCAAGTGAAGTTGTTTACTTAAAACACTTAGGCGTACGAATTCTTCCTTTTGTTTTTTGATGGATGCAGCCATGAACACTTTTAGAATAGTGAGTTTTACGTTTATATTCTGTTTTTGAAGTGTGGGATAAGGCTGAAAACGTTTTTAGGAGTAAATTAAAGAATTAAGAGTGGGAAAGAAGCACACTCCTAGTGGGAGTCATGCGCCCCTTTTGTGGGAATTGTTGTTGACTTATTCAACACAATTAAAATGGTAAAATGATATTATAAAATATATATTAAGTTATTATAATGCCCCTCCTTATTTTAATTAATTTTAAATCAATTAATTCATTCCCCCTTATGCCTCCAACTCGGCTCGAACCTGAGTGTGGAGGTAAGGTAAATCTCGGGTTTGACCACCGAGATTTGACTTATTTTTGCTAATTAATATCTTTATTTAATTAATTAAATATCAGCCTAGGGTAATTACTATACTACCCCTAGCCCCAAAATTACCTTTATACCCATAGAACCCTTAAAACCTAGTACTAACCCTCTAAATCCGGTTAAGACTCATCCGGATGAATCCTAGTATTCGGGTACACTACATGGCTGGAACCAACTCTGCCTAACTCAACTAACTCACCAAGTTGGGTGGCTTGGATGGTGCATAGGTTCAGAGGTCTGGTTCCACGCACATCAATCCGTGTGAACCAGGTCTAACCTAGGCATTCTATGTACGTTTAGGCCTTACTTAGCATAGTCATTTTCGGATTGTCACAATATCCCCCCCTTAGGAACATTCATCCCCGAATGATACTACTCTTTACTAGCAACAAGTCAGTCATCCATAGAACATATGTATACATAAGCAATTCAATACTTTTCATTGGTGAATATATGATTCACCTATTAGCATGGTGGTGCATATCTTTGAAACCTACTAGCAGCTTCATATTAATAGACTAAGGAAACTCTTTCCTTACTAGTCTCATCAAAGCATACAACACAAGTAAACATACAAGTCACACAAATCATCAACCAACATGATGACTCAAACATATTAACCTCATACTAGTGCATAAATACCATACACAGTCAAATACATGAAAGACTAATTAATGCTACGCACCCGAGACTTCACCAGAAGTGCCTTCCCCTGCACCCCTAGACTTGAGTGCAAAGAATCGTTCCCTCCTTGGAGCCTCTTCACTTGGACCATTAGGTTGAACTTTATCATTACCTTTTTCTTGACTTCTCCTATTCGAACAATCCTTCATCATGTGACCCGGTTTGACACAACTGTAACAAGTATTAGAGCCCATCATACACTCTCCTCCATGCAGTTTGCCACACTTCCTACACGGTGGCCTCTCATGAGGTGTACCTACTTCATTGTTCCCTAACTCTGGGCTCGGAATCCCTATCATAGCGACCCTTGGATCTCTTAACACCAAGAAATGAAAATTTCATAAGGCACGATAAGATTTTAAGAAGGGAAAATTTCCTAAGCATTATGCAGTCTCTAATTCATGATAGTGGTACACTTCACTACCATAACTTAGAAACTACTTAATATGGTTGATATGAGCCTGATGTCTTGAATATTTAACCTAATGCTCTGATACGAAGTTTGTCACGACCCGGATTCAGGAATCCGAATTGCAATTGGCGTCGTTGACTTCTCAGGGGTCGCAGACAAGCCTCTTATTGCATTCATCACATTTTTACTGTTAATTTTAGCGGAAAATTTAGAACATTTTTTTTATAGTTGAAGTATATGTAAACGCGTATCTTTAAGGAAGTTCATTGCTCATACATCAACCATCTAATTATAAGATCATACAACTTGAAAGAAATGGAATCTCATGTTATAAGTAATACTTGCCAAAACGGCATCATTACAAGCGTCTGAATAAAATAGGAAAGAAACACTAGTGGAACCTACCCCACTAGTTCAAACCTACTACTAAGCAAAAAATATAAAGGCAGGCATCCTCGAATGCATGAGGACCTACCAAGTCTGGATGAAATCTCTGAGTTCGAACAGCTGCAGTGATACCCTCAACATCCACCTGATCCTGCACCTAAAATAGTAATATTGTATGGAATTAGTACACACTTGTGCTAAGTATGGTACATGCAACAACACATAACGGTAATGCATAAACAAGGATTGCTCTTCCTAATCAACATGCTTTCTTAGAAGGTCAAGTCTCTTGACTTTGACTATTTCATAATAGGAAGGTCAAGCCATGAATATGTCACATATCATACACACATAGGTTAACATAACATACATTTCATGTTTCATATAGTATACATTTCATTTCCATGAGACCTTTGAATCATGGACATAGCATTAAGACATCTCAAGTGAGGTCCCAACATATAAGATCTCAATCCGAGAGTCTCCTTTAGCAAACACAGAGCCTGCTTCATTCATTCATTTGTACTTCACATTATTCATTTCATTCATTCATAGGCTGATGTGAACACCAGCTATACCTAGGATGAAGGTTAAGACTATCATCGGCATCATGAAGTGCAATGACCAAGAATGACCTAATGTCAATACTTGAGTCCGGTCTCACCTCCTGATTGTCTTGCACAAACACCTTCGGTATCGTTCATTTTATTATCTTTCATACTTTGAGGAACTTCAACCTGAACCGACATAGATCATGTGAGCATCATGAAATCCGGTGTCTTCCTCACACCGAAAAGAGGTGGAGTCACTGGCCAAAGTGAAACCAAAACAATGCTAGCTTTATGGGTTCGAACCAAGCTAGTTACCTATGTTGGCAACATAGTTCAAAGACTAGGATATTTAAGGAGACCCATACCCACCTTGGTGGACAGTGTCATCTCATGGGATTTATGTGAACCTCCGCCCTTCCCGAAAGAAGGCATCACCACTCATAGCTAGCCTATCAGTGCTTAGTTTAAAGTTCCTATTTACATTCAACTCATACATCATCGAAGCTTGCTTCTTAGCATGAGGTATTCATAGCTCATTAGATGATTTCTCATCTCTTCTTTACATATTAAGTGTGAATTGTCCTTACACTTACATATAGAATGTGATTGAGACTTGTCTCTTAATATTCAACACTCTCTTAGGTGAGTACTTTTTGGTGACCTTATATAGGCGTAGGTACAACTTGTCTCACTTGTACTAGCCTCATATTGTGGTGCCACCCTGTTCTTTCTTACCATTTTTTCATTTCATCTTTACTCACCTTTCATTATTTGTTCATCGTATAACATATATATGCTCTCTTGGAATTTACATTGAGGGACATTGATTCAAGGTGTAGATACAACTTGTCTCACTTGTACTAGCCTGTCCTCATGTAGCCACTCTTTATTTTCTTATTCATCGTATAGCATAAATATACTCTCTTAGAAATTTCATGTAGTGACATTGATTTTTAGGCGTAGATGCAACTTGTCTCACTTGCACTAGTCTATAGTCATGTAGTCACTCTTTTCTCTACATATTAACTATGAATTCATTTTTAACACTTTCTTTTGGAGTATACTTGAGACTTGACTCTACATCATTCTACACTCCCATAGGTGAGTATGTTTGGTAGCATTTTCTTAGGCTTGGTTGAGACTTGCCTCACTATTCATCTTAGACTCTTATCATGTTGTCACTATTTTCATTAGCATCATAGGATAACATAATTACTCACCTCATTACGTGAATGTTCATTTCTTAATCTTACCATTAACTCATGGTAGTACCCATTTCGGGTTACTCATACTTTGCTTAGTGTTTCATGATAATCTAAGCATATGTTGTGCAAGACTTATGAATCTTACACATTCAGCCAAGGGACCCAAGTTCAATCCCTAGTGGCTGCATTTTATTTAATCACCCATTCAAAGTTGATTCTAAATCACCTAATTCCTAGGGTTTTTCAATTCTGATGGGTTTTCTTCTAAACTTCAAATTGATGATTGATCTTGCTAAATTGTAATTAATTATGACTAATTAGGTATAGATTGTTGGTTGATTGATGTTAATTGATTGAATTTCATGTTGATCATGTTCCTTTCCCCAATTCCCCAAATCTCGGATCTTGGTTATGAATTGATTGGAGTTAAAGTATGAATTAGACTTGTTTTATCCATCCTAATTCATGTATGGATTGGCTAGTGTAATGTATTGTTGGGATTGGATCAAATTCATGGTGAATTCATGATGAAGCCTAATTCTCCTAACCCTTGGTTATGAATTGATGTTAATTGGTTAGTGATGATAAAATTGATCTAGTTCTTGTGTTAATTACTATTGATCGATGTTAGTACACCTATTGTTTGATATAATTGGTTGATTTATGGTAAGACCATGATGATGTCTATTGAAGGAGATTGAGTAAGTATTCATGATCCTAACCTTTACTTCAATTATGATGGCTTGTGATTGATGAAGTAGTTCAATTGAAGCATGAGTTGTGATTCACCTAAGTAGGTGTTGGTATGATGTTGAATTGAAATGTCTTGACTGTGTGATTTTGAGATTATGTTTTAAGATGAAATGATATAGGGTTTGTATGAAGTACCTATGTGCCTTATTATGACATGATGATGATGTTATGCTAATCTCACATATCAGGGTTTCCATGAAATGATATTCTTATGCAATTCCTAATGAGCTAATGATTGATAAAAAAAGACATTTCAGAAGGGACTCTATCTTAGCGCCAAGTGATCTTGTAGATGAGGGGTGACACCTTCCCAAGGAGGGCAGGTAGGGTTGACTATAGTCCTCTCGGGGTGGATAGACTCATAGTCCAAAAAGGGCATAGAATAATGTTTCCATGACAGACCCCAAGCTCCATAAACTATGTTGACACCATAGGAATACTAGCTAGTGGATCCACCTAGATGCTATGTTCATGTTTGGTACTACTTTGCTCGGTAGACCACCTTCCATCGGTGTAAGGTTTTACAACATCGTATTCCACACTTATCTCTTGTGGTCTGTGTCGATTAAGGCAAGTGTTCCCGAAAAAAAAATGAAGTAATGGACTATACACTTACTAGGGTGACTTGAGAGGTATGGGACTCTATTTATGCCTTGCACTAGTTTGCCTTGAGTGAATCCTCAAGAGGTTGTTCTTATGTTCTTATAATTAATATGCTATGAATATAATGACTTTACATATTCATGATCCTATATGTTGTTAGTTTCATTTATGAACATGCTATTGGTATATATTGCTAAATGTGATGATGACTCCTATTGATGCTATGTTATATTGAGTTGGACGTTGCTTATGATCGTTTGTTTGATTTACTTGATTGAGTAAGGTTATGGGGCTTTACTTGGTCATTGCACTTGTAGGATTAATGATGGGTTATGGGTAAGGGTCTTGCTTATATTATGATGTTATGAACTCTTATACATGTTTGTTGATGTTATGACTTGATGTTGGAGTTGTCTTGATTATGTACTCAATTATGTGGATATACATGTTGACTTGACTATACTTGATAATGATGGTATTGTGTTGTACATGGTTTGTACTTATGGATTATGTAAATATTGGATTATATGAGTTCTTGATTGTGCATAAAGCTTTTCAAAGTACTTTGGCATGGATTTGAACAAATGTCCTCTTTAGCATGATTTTACTTGTTTATGTGCATATACTCATACTTAGTACAAGTGTGTACTAACCCCATGTTTATGTTTACTACAAATTGTAGGATCCGGCGCTTATAGAAGGCCTTTGAAAACTACATGGATATTTCCCAAATATTTGGTAGGTCCTCACCTTTCGAGGACGATGCCACTATCTTGTATTGGATATTGTTTAGTCTTAAAGACAATTTGTTCATTCTCTTTCATTGTTGACTTGGTATATGCCTATATGAGGCTTTTATTTTAATGAAGTATGGGCTACGCCCAATGTTCTACTCGTTTTAGATGATTTAATGTGAGACATACTCTAGACTTCTTATAAAGCTATATTACTATATTATGTACGTGAAATAAAAGTAAAAGCCTATGTAGTGCTTCCAATTGCGAGGATTCTATGTAAACTCCCTAAATATATATTGTATGTAAGCGGGAGGTCTAAGTAACATTAAATACTAAACCATAAACCTCAAATGCTAAACCCTGAACCATAAAATCTAAAAAAAAACATACACCCTAACCCTAATCCTAACCCTAACCCTAAACCCTAAACCCTAAACCCTAAGTCAACAAAAAAAAGTCCAAAATACGAAACCAAAACATTAAACACTAAACAATAGATTTTAAACCTCAAATCCTAAACCACAAACCCTAAAACCTATAAAAAAAGCTAAACTCTAACCCTAACCTTAACCCATACCCTAACCCTAACCTTAACAGCCCTAACCCTAAACCATTAACCCAAATCCCGAAGCCCAAAAAACAAAAACCTAAACATTAAACCAAAACTATAGATTTTAAACTAAAAATCCTAAACTCCAAAACCCAAAACCTAAAAAACCCTAAACCCTAACCCTAATCCTATCCCTAACAAGAACCCTGACCCTAACCCTATCTCTATCTGTAGTCCCTGGTCGAGCTATCCAAAAAGTGATTTCCAAATTAATTCTATTCGACTTTTAATTAATTGAGGTTGATTTTAAAGGCTTTATATGATTGATATAAATAGTCTAAAGCCTTAAAACATCTCTTTAACTCATTATTCAAGACCCCAAATAAAAACCCCAAAGTTCTCTCTAAAATCAATCCCTCCATTGTTGAAACCTCAAGCTTCAAGGAAGAGGACGAATTCCTCAAGGTTTTCACCCAAATTTCGTGGATAACTTTTAATCAAGGTATGGTTCTTCATCTTTGAAACTCTATTCATCAAGGAGCCAAACTTCAATGAGACTTCTAAAGTTTTCTAAAGATGAACTTGTCCAATTTTATGATCTATTCATGGGTTCTTGCATTAAAGGTTTTAAATCATTGTATCAATTGAATTGTTGTTAATTAGATGATTTTAACATAATTAACCTATTAACCCATGTAATTGATGAACCCTAGTTTTTGACTACTTTATGGGTGGATTGATATTGACTTAATGCTTATGAATTCTAGTGTAGTTTTCTATGGGCTATTGAATGATGTAAGAATTTTATTCAATTGATGTATAGGTTGTCTTAGATTGATAAATATATATTGAATTTACCTAGTTTCATTAAGTATTATGGTTTTTCTATTGAATTGATAATCATGGCCATGGGTAAGGGCCTATTGGTATTGAATTTGATGATTTAGCTAAGGATTGAAGTGGAGAGAATGGATTGGTGGTACGCTGCCCTATTTCTCCTTATTTTAAATATTATGTTGTGATTGGTATGGTCCACTTATGGGGTGGTGTTATGTGAATGATGTGGCCTTGTCGGCGTTACTTTATGTACTATAATGATCATAGCCTTGTGGGCACTACTTGAAGTATTATTATGATTTGTGTAGTTGATTATGTGAAGTATGATCATATCTACCTACATGTTAAGTAATGTGAAAGTATGTGGGTTCTTCTATTGATGTTATTTAGGTGATCATGTTAGACTATGACTATGTATTTATGTGTGTAGTCTTAGAGTTGGTGCATGATTCTTCCTAATTGGTTATTGAGTCTTATGATGACTATATTGGTGATGCTATAGTAGTGTATAGGGTGACCTAAAGATGATGAAGGTTGTGCCTATGTGCTTCTTGAATATGATATGCTATATGTGATAAAGTGAAGTAATGATGTGTCTTGTTTAGGTAGACTTAAGTTCCTCTTCTTGATACATGAATGATATGTGAATATGCGATGTCTTGACTTAGAAAGCTAAAGCCTCTTAGTCTTGTATGTATGAATGACATGAGACCTTGAACCTAGTGGTAAGGTTATGAACCTTGAAGTTGAAAGACGTAATGGTATCCTACTTGTAATGAATGGTGGATTTAAGGTTGGTTGGCTGGAACGGATCATATTATCCTTAGGAAAGTAATTAAGATATCCTCTTCGCCATTGTAAGGCAGCCTTAGGGGACCTCTTTGGTAGGGTGAATGTGATTGGGTTATGAACTAGATATGGAACCCCTTCGTATGATCCTTTATGTGACTTACTCTATGAGAACAAAGGCTAGCACCGAGTGAGTATGGTAAGGGAAGTAGCTTTAGTTTAGAATGAGGCTAGAGTACAAAGTAAACCCTTCATATTCCTTTACCATGTGCCTACATGGTATGTGTCCAAGTTCTACCATTGGCAAGTAGAACAACCTCCATCGGAGTAGGTTACAACTCCGGATTTCTTGCTTTGCTACCATGGTGTATGTAGGTTATTGCCTATTCTCATCTTATGGGATACCTACTAGTATTTGAGATGTCTATGAAGTTTAGGTGGTGGTATGGGACGCTATCTTGACATTGCACCCTTATGCTTTGAAGATGTTAGTGAGAGTCCCTAGGTCTTCTCCAAGATCATTACTTGAATGTTATCTATGTGAAGAATGTCTCTTAGTGAACTAACGAAATAATGACTTATGTTAGAAAGCATGTAAATGAATGAGTACCTGATCTAGAGTGACTTTAAGGATTTCCTAGTTAAAGTTTGAAAGGATAATAAGTGATGATCTCTTCATGTCTTATCTAGGGAATTATTGAGAATGACTCTAGTTAGGGAAGTTGGTTGATACTTTAGGCATGATCTAAACTTAGGAAGTCTTCAGGTATATTTAGGTAACCTTCAAGAGGGTGTATGGGCGTTCTCTTCTAGGTGTACTTAAGTAAGTCTTTTGATAGCCTTGGTAAGGAGAATGTCATATTATATATGTTCATGTGTTTGGTATATTGTAAGTGTGTATGTCTCATTATGGGTGGTCTTAAGGATCATTTAGGTGTGCCTAGAGAGGGTGTATGGGCGGTCTCTCTTTTTCATACTTAAGTGAGTTAACAGTGTATGTTACTGTAATATTTCTCTAAAATGTGATAAATTGCTTAAGTTTTTATATTATGTGTTTCTAAGGTGTTAAATGTTGTTCTTATGCTTATATTATGATATTTAAATAAAAAGATGCATATTTCAAACAAACATCCGTTTTCATGATTTTTATACATTATGTATTACTTAGTAGATGTGTTTGTTCTAATTCCACATATATATCTATCTCTATAGTGGTTGGTAGGTGAAGAGCATTGGAAAGCAAGGATTTGATTATAGCATCATTCAAGTGAAGTTGAAGTATGTCCTCTCTTGATTCAAGAGCATAATTATCTTAGGTTACTTTTATATTAAAGTATTGTAATAGGCTAAGTATTTCTATATTTTGATGTATGGGCCCTGTCCCAAGTATTCTCGTGTCTAAACTTTGATGAGATTGAGACTTAGTATTTCCTATGATTTCTAATGAAAGATGTTATAAAAGATATTCCAATGTTTTGTGAAAAATTTTAATTTCGCACTACTTTTCATTATGTATACATGCGATGAACGATACGGAAGGGCCTGTGCAAGACCTCCTAGAGGTCAAGTACGCCGGTTGAACTCCGAGATTGTCATATCTTCTAGGGTATGCTCTCGGGATGTGACACCCTGAACCATAAAACCTAAAAAAAACTATAACCTAACCCTAAACCTAAACCCTAAACCCTAAACCCAAAACCCTAAGTCCAAAAAAAAACCTATGTCCAAAATACGAAAACCCAAACATTAAATACTAAACTATTTTAAACATCAAATCCTATACCACAAACCCTAAAACCTAAAAAAACCTAAACCCTAACCTTAACCCTAAACCAAACCCTAACCCTAACCTTAACCCAAACAATAATCCTAAACCATTAACCCGAAACCCCAAGCCCAAAATACCTAACCCAAATATTAATCACTAAACCATAGATTTTAAACCAAAATTCCTAAACCCAAAAATCTAAAATCTAAAAAAACCCTAAACCCTAACCCTATCCCTAACATGAACCCTAAACTTAACCCTAAACACTAAACCCAAAGCCCAAAATACCAAAACCCCAGCATTAAACACTAAACCATAGATATTAAAACTCAAATCCTTAACCCCTAACCCTAAAACCTAAAAAACAACCTAAACCCTAACCCTAAACCTAACATTAACCCTAAACCTAACCATACCATAAATCCTAAACCCAAAGCCTGAAATACCAAAACCCAAACATTAAACACTAAACCATTGATATAAACCTCAAATCCTAAAAAAAAAAAAACTTACCATAACCATAACCCTAAACCATAACCCGAAATCCTAAGCCAAAAATACCAAAACCCAAAAATTAAATATTAAACCATATATTTTAAACCTCAAATGCTAAACCCTGAAGCATAAAACCTAAAAAAACCTACAACCTAACCCTAACCCTAACCCTAAACCCTAAACCCTAAACCATAAACCCTAAGTCCCAAAAAAAAACCTATGTCTAAAATACGAAAACCCAAACATTAAACACTAAAACATATATATTAAACCTCAAATCCTAAACCACAAACCCTAAAATCTAAAAAAAAACAACTAAACTCTAACCCTAACCCTAACTCAAATCCTAACCCCAACCTTAACCCTAAACCATTAACACGAAACCCCAAGCCCAAAATACCACCTTTACTTTCATCACTAATCGATAGCCATTAATCAGAGCATTGTAGCTCATCAAGTGAAAGACCATCGCTAAAGAAACTATGACGTTTTCTTCTATGGTAATAGTATCCTAACAACAGTCACTTCGGAACAAGAAGTTGTCACTCATTGGATCATAGATGTAGAATCTAATGTCTTTTTCAGAGACGTGGTTGTACTTGACATCGAACGGCGACCCCACTACATCCAGATAAAAAGCCAGTTGAAACTCTCTAGCTCTGTGTCGGTCGCAGTTGCCTCATATTCCAACTCCTTCACAGTCGCAACCCGATTCCACAATCCCTTATTACCTTTCGAGACACGTATACCTTTGTCGGTGTTGGAATCGAGGCTGATGTGGAAATGCTGGAGCAAGATCACGGGGTTATTGTGAGCTTTTCTGTGGATTTAAGAGAGTTGGCTTCTACTGCATATGATGTGTTTGGGTTTGGGTATCAGATTAGGTCAAATGCTGGGCTAAAAGAGCTGTGTAGTGTTGTTTTAGCGAAGGAGATGGTGAAGCCTGCTCATATAACAAGGAGCAGGTGGGATAATCGATATCTGGATGAAGAACCAGTGGAATATGCTTGTATTGATGCTTTTGTTTGTTTTGAGATTGAGAAACGCTTGAATGCTTATGGTTATGGCGTTAATTGGCTTTGAGAATATACAAAAGGGACAATTTTGCAGGGTTTTGATTATAATTAAGTAATAGTTATTAATCTATGCATGGATGATGAAACCTTAGATTTTTAATCTTATCTACAAGTTTAGCTATTAGGTTGTTTGCACTTAAGATTTTGTTTTACCCCCTTATTTTCGTCGATGTTGCTTTCGTTTTTGATATTTAATTTAAGATGTTTGTTTAAAAAAAAAGCCCAAAATACCAAAACCAAACATTAAACACTAAACCATAGATTTTAAACAAAAAAATCCTAAACCCCAAAACCTAAAACCTAAAAAAAAACCTAAACCCCAACCTTAAACGTATCCATAACATGAACCCTAACTCTAACCCTATCCTTAATCCTAACCCAAAATCCTAAACCCTAAACCCAAATCCAAAAATACCAAAACCCTAACATTAAACTCTAAACCATAGATATTACAACTCAAACCCTTAACCCCAAAGTTTAAAACCTAACAAACAACCTAAACCCTAACCAAACCCAAACATTAACTCTAACCCTAACCCTAAACCCAAGCCCAAAATACAAAAACGCAAACATTAAAAACTAAACCATTGATATATACCTCAAATCCCAAACCCCAAACCCAAAAATCTAAAAAACAACCAAAACCCTAACCCTAACCCTAACATTAACCTTAACCCTAACCCTAACGCTAAACTCTAAACCCAAAACCCTAAGCCCAAAATACCAAAACCAAAACATTAAATACTAAACCATAGATTTTAAACCTCAAATGCTAAACCATGAACAATAAAACCTAAAATAACAACTACACCCTAACCCTTATCCTAACCCTAACCCTAACCCTAGTTGTAAACCCTAAACACTAAACCCTAAGCCTAAAATAATGTCCACAAAAAACCTAAGTCCAAAATACGAAAACCCAAATATCAAACACTAAACCATAGATTATAAACCTCAAATCCTAAACCACAATACGTAAAACCTAAAAAAAAAATATACCCTAACCCTAAACTATAAACCCAACACCCCTAGCCAAAAGTACCAAAACCCAAACATTAAACACTAAACCATTGATTTTAAACCAAAATCCTAAACGTCAAAACCTAAAACCTAAAAAACAACCTAAACCCTAACCCTAACCCTAACATTAACCCTAACTCTAACCATACCATAAACCCTAAGCCCTAAGCCCAAAATACCAAAGCCCAAACATTAAACACTAAACCATTGATATTAAATCTCAAATCCTAAACCCTAGACCCAAAAACCTAAAAAAAAAAAAAAAACTAACCCTAACCCTAAATAAAAAACCAGAAACCCTAAGCCCAAAATACCCAAACCCTAAACATTAAATACCAAAATATAGATTTTAAACCTCAAATGCTAAACGCTGAACAATAAAACGTAAAAAATCCTACACCCTAACCCTAAAACCTAAATCTAAACCCTACCCTAAGTCCAAAAAAAATTCAAAAAACAAAATAATACCAAGTCCAAAATACTGAAACCCAAACATTAAATACTTAACCATAGATTTGAAAGCTCAAATCCTAAACCACAAAACCTAAAACCTAAAAACAACCTAAACCCTAACCCTAACCCTAACCCAAACCCTAACCCTAACCTTAACCCTAAAGTATTAACCCAAAAACAAAAGCCCAAAATATGAAAACCCAAACATTAAACACTAAACCATAGATTTTAAACAAAAAAAAAAACTAAACCTAAAAAAAAACCTAAGCTCTAACCCTAACCCTATCTTTAACCCTAACCCTAACCCTAACCCTAAACTTTAAACCCTAAAACCAAAGCCTAAAATACCAAATTTCTAACATCAAACACTAAACCAAAGATACTCAACTCAAATCCTTGACCCCAAACCCTAAAACCTAAAAAACAACATAAACCCTAACCCTAACCCTAACATTATCCCTAACCCTAACCCTACCAAAAACCCTAAATCCGAAGCCGAAAATACAAAAACCCAAACATTAAACACTATACCATTGATATTAAACTTCAAATTCTAAACCCTAAACCAAAAAACCTAATTCTAATCTTAACCCTAACCATAACCCTAATTCTAATCTTAACCCTAACCCTTACCCTAAACCATAAACCCAAAACCCTAAACCCAAAATAAATAAACCCAAACATTAAATACTAAACCATATATTTTCAGCCTCAAATGCTAAACACCGAATCATAAAACCTCAAAAAAACCTACACACTAACCCTAACCCTAACCCTAACCCTAATCCTAAATCCTAAACCCTTAAACTCTAAGTCCAAAAAAACCATAAGTCAAAAATACGAAAACCAAACATTAAACACTAAACCATAGATTGTAAACCTCAAAACCTAAACCACAAAACCTAAACCCTAAAAAAATCTAAACCCTAACCCTAACCCTAACCGTAACCCGAAACCATTAACCCGAAACCCCAAGCCCAAAATACCAAAAAAGCCAAATTAGTTCTCTCTCTAACTTATTTCACTAAAACCAAATGCTCCCTAACAATACACTCTATTGACGCGCCTAACGGCTAGTTTTGTACGGCCAACATGGCACGTGAGCCACCGGCGGTAACCTCCAGACCAGCCCCAGAAGGGGAGCTTGGTGAAAACGAACTTAACCTTCCTTGAATCTCCCTTTAACTCGTCGCATAACTCTGGGAAATTGCAATCTAAAGGCGCGATGAACAGTGAGCTGTCTCGAAGTGAAGAAGAGGGGAACGGAAAAAATATTTCCTCAGACTCTATCAGATTGAATCAAGATTACAATAGTGAAAGGAATGCTTCTAGTCAACTAAAGCTACAACATAATCAAGTTTCAAGGAATTCTGACGAACCAATCAAAAGGAACGAAGGAGTGAGTTCTGGGATAATCGCGAGCAAGTCGCAAAAGGGTCAAGATCAAAATTGATCATCTTCCTAACTGATTCGAGAGGTTACGCTTACTGGGGTTTACTCACAAGGGGAAGAAGTCCACCTCACAACAATTTTGAGCGAAATGGAAACCAAAATCGCTGGCAACAAGAACTCAGGCGGTCAAAATGGTAGTCGAAACAACACTGATACTGGTGAAGCTAAGGGGACGAATGATACTGAGCATGAAATGACTCTCACTAACACTTCTACTAGTTTAGCTCATGAAGATAATCTGGTAGATAATGATGAACAGGTGAACAGGGAGAATCACCTAAATGGTGAAACAATACGAGAAGAGTTCGTGGAGGCAAGTCTAGCTCATAATGTTCCACACAACAAGGCAATATCTAGTGAAAAGGATGATATCGAAGTGGAGAGTTCTGCAAACTCTTCATTTTATTTTAATCCTATTACTGCAGGTGTTCGAGGACAAGGCCACCAACAAACCTTCAAGGAGCAAACTGGGGAGGCAAATCAGGCAGGTAACTATACTAACTACAACTATAGCTACAATCAATTTAGTAATAATGTTAATAATGGCCATGAGCATGAAAATGCCATGGGAAAGTCAGCTGTTATACATAGTGTAAATAATCAGGGGGAGACAATCCTTCAGACTGATTACCAACAGGAAACGTTTTGCTATGAGAAAGGCCCTACCAAAGGAAACTCAACTGATAAATTTAGTCTTCAAGGTAAGGGGGAAGTTGTTAAGAGTGGTAAACATCAATGGGAGCAAAATAAAAAGAATGAGGAGAGAAATCTGGAACAGAATCAGCATAAGGGTCTGCAAGATAACAGTAAACAAAACCTCTACCATAAAGAGTTTCCTAAGATCTCTAGTAATTTTGAGAAACGTGGTCCTAATATCAAAAATTCTAACCAAAATGTTCCCAACCCCAGTACCAATGCTCCCAGCAATATTAAGAGTCCTACAGCTACCAAATAGGACCAGGTTCAGGAACCAGCTCCTTATACTGTAGTTCAAACCTTGGCAGCAAGACTCAGACATATCCATGCTGCTCAAAGCCCGACTGTGGTGTTGAAAACAACTCCCAAACAAACTACCAAACAGGGTCAACCAGTTGTAATCTGACATGTATGATTATATGCATACATTGACAGTGGAATGTAAATTTACTTTTGTTGGGAAGTTTAGTACTACCATGCCTAAGGTGGAGCTTATCAGGAAGAGTTTTATCCAACAAACTCAATTAAGTGGGGGGGGGGGTCAACATTGCCCATTACAATGCTAAACATGTGTTTATTGATTTACATAATGAATTAGACTATAACACAGTTTGGACACAACAAAGAATGACAATTGAAGGAAAATTGATGAGGATACAAGCGTGGACACCATTTTTTACACCGGAAGAGGAAACACCAATTGTACCAGTCTGGATTTTGCTACCAGGCTTACCTTGGCACTGCTATAAAAAATCTTTCCTTACCCCATTATTGGAATCTTTAGGTAATGTTTTATACCTTGATACAGCTTCTATTAAAAGGTCTTGGCTGGAATGGGTAAAGTTAAGATGCAAATAGACTTGACTAAGCCTAGACCTAGACATGTTTCGATAGGACTGCATCCTGAGGATGACACCATTGGCTTCTGGTAGCCAGCGGAGTATGAAAATGTTCCCCCTTACTGTGAGTATTGTAAACATCAGGGATATGACATTGAAGAATGTAAATCCAAAATGAGAGATGAGGAGTATAAACAGAGGAAGGAAAAAGAAAGTGAGAAGAAAAACAAAAACAAAGAGAATGCAAAAACAAAAGAACAGGAAGACAGACAGAACAAAATCAAAGAGAGTAGAGAACAACAACAACAACACAGTAAAGACAATAACAGGTAGCAGCAAGCAATCAGCAAAAAGAGGAGGAATGGCAAACTCAAAGAAGGAAAAAAATAAGACAACAAGAGCATGCAACCCCAAAGACAATGTGGAAACCTACTTCTACAAATCAGATAGCAAAAGACAATCAACAGGCAGGTATACTTATTAACTCTCAACAGTTTTCTTTTACTAATTTGGAAATGCAGGAAGAACATAATACACAAAGAGAGGAAAGAGGCAGTAAGGATCAAATGGAGGCAGAAGTAAGAAACAGAGAAATAATTGAAATACCTTCAGGTAAGCAGGGTATGCCAATGCAAAAGGAAGACAAAAACAGAAATTCAGGCCTCACAGGTATCATAGCTATAAAACTTAACTCTATTAAAGATTATGCAATTGAATGTTTATCTGGAGAAGTTAATGGAGGTATGGATGGGGGATGTCAGGAGAGCCTCACTAACATGCAGGAAGGGGTGACCAAATAGGGGAAATTTGCCTCATATTCTACATGAGGGGTTGTACATTGACCATAGTCCAGACTCTAGAGCCTTAGATAATGATAGAAACAAGCAAAAATAGGAGGAACAACAACAGATTCAACAACAGGTTCAGGCAGGAAATAACAGGTAACACAATTCTGGAAAAAATAAGGAAAACAGCAAAATAAAAAAAGAGGACAATGAGATGCTGCTAAAAGGAGACAAAGCAAAATTAAGCCCAGCAAACAAAAAAGGGATGCTGCTAAAAGGAGACAGAACATGCAACAAGACAGTGGTGATGAGCAGACACAGGAAATGAGGGAGGAACCAGGCAAAGGGCTGGATATTTCCTCTCCTCAGGCTCAACACATGAACCCATCCACAACTAAACCACCTAATAAGGGACAACAGTTTTGCCAAATCAATACAATACCTCTGATAGATGAATATGCTGTGGATAATTCTGAAGAGGAGCTGGATAGGAACAACAACTCTCTAGATGATCTGGATGAGGAGGATGAGAATAGTGAGGCTCTTATTAAGGCTTTCAGTCCATCTAATGAGCAGGCTATAGAGGATGAGATTCAACAGGTATCTCAAACTCAATTTCTATCTCCAACGGGGTTCAAACAGGACAAATTTCATTTCAAAAATCAAGATGTCAACACTGTCACAGCTGGCAGACCAAATACCAGACTATTTTCCTCTAGATCTTCCCAATGATTAGTACAATCATATGGAATGTGAGAGGGATCAACACTCAAGGGGTGTCGGAGAGACTCAAAATGCTTAGGAAACTCCATCAATTTTCTATTATCACTATCTTGGAACCATTCTCAGATAGTATTCATGTTCAAATCTTTAAAGTCCAGTTAAATATGGAAAATGCTACTAGTAACTGTAATGGTAAAATTTGGCTTTTCTGGAACAGTGATATTGACTGTAATATTCTTGATGAAGATGAACAACAAATCACTTGTGAAATAAAACACAATGAGTTACAGTGTAAATTTATTACTATTTTTGTCTATGCAAAATGCAAAGATCATCTCAAGAGACCTCTTTGGGATAAGATGCTACATCAAGCCACTGTAAATACCAAACCTTGGTGCTCTGTAGGTGATTTCAATGTTATAACTGCAGTGGAAGAAAAGCTGGGAGGGGTGCCTTATAATATGAGGAAAAGCATGGATTTCATAGCTGTCATTGAAGCTTGTGGCCTGGTGGACATTGGTTTCAGTGGGCATAAATTCACATTGTCCAACAGGGGTATTAACCACAGAATCTTGAAGAGACTTGACAGGGCTATGGTAAATGATTCATGGCTGGAAAAGATGCCTCAGACCACTATAACTCACTTGTCATCTAGTGGGTCTGATCATTGTCCTCTTCTCATGGAAATGGTTCCCAAAGAAACTGATCACATCAGGTATTTCATATTCCTCAATTGTTGGGTTGACAACCCTCTCTTCATGGAAACAGTGTAAACCTGTTGGGATAGGGAAGAGGATGGTAGTGGTATGTGGAGATTTTATCAGAAAATGAGAAGACTGTCCAGCACTCTGAGTGCATGGTCAAAGAAAGAATTTGGTGATATTTTTCAGAATGTCACGATATATGAGGAACAAATTCACAAGGCTGAAGAAAACTACATATTTAACCAAAGTGAGTCAAACAGAAGTGCCTTACATGAGATTAATGCCAGTACATCAAGTTTCTCAAGCTCGAAGACACTATTTTGAAACAGAAAACCCAACTCCAGTGGTTTAAGGAAGGTGACACAAATTCTAAATACTTCCATTCCATTATAAGAGGAAGAAGAAGGAATTTATTTGTCCACAAAATTATCAGTGAAGATGGGGAATGGATACAAGGTGAGGATAATATTGCTCAGGCAGCCTGTGATCATTTCAAGGAGATTTTTACAGGAGAGGAAAAGTTTATTAATGAGAACATAGTGGAATGCATTCCAAGGATGATCAGTCAGGAGCAAAATACAAATCTCATAAGCATTCCCAGTATGAATGAACTTAAAAGTGTGACATTCTCCATGAATCCCAATTCTGCAGCTGTCACTGATGGTATCAATGGTTATTTCTTTCAGAAGTGCTGGCACATTAACAAAAAGGATTTAATTGGAGTTATTCAGGCCTTCTTCAGTGGCCAAATGATCCCTAAGTACTTCTCCCATTCTTGTATTGTCCTTCTCGCTAAAGTGAGTAACCCTAACAAGCTTACTGAGTTTGGGCCTATAAGTCTGAGCAACTTCACTAGCAAGATCATATCTAAGTTAGTGAGCAACAGGCTTAGTCCTATCCTCCCTTCTCTAAATTCCCCCAATCAATCAGGATTTGTTAAAGGTAGAAGTATTTCTGAGAACATCATGTTAGCTCATGAAATCATTCACCAAATCAAGAAACCCAACATTGGGAGTAATGTCATCATAAAGTTAGACATGGCAAAAGCTTATGACAGAGTTTCATGGTCATACATATGCCTGGTTCTAAGGAAAATAGGATTTGTTGAAGTGTTCATTGACATGGTGTGGAGAATTATGGCCAACAATTGGTATTCAATCATAGTCAATGGTAAGAGGTATTTTCTTTCACTCAACTAGAGGGCTCAAGCAGGGTGATCCCCTTTCCTCTGCCTTATTTATTTTAGGTGCAGAAGTACTATCAAGGTCTCTCAACAGGTTGCATACTCACCAGGATTACCATGGTTTTTTCATGGAAAGGAGGGGACCTCAAGTTAACCACCTGAGCTTTGATGATGATATAATACTCTTCACTTCTGGAAGATGCAAAACCTTGAAGTTGCTAATGAAAACTTTGAAAGAGTATGAAGATACTTCAGGGCAACTCATAAATAAAGACAAGATCCATTTTATGCTACACTCTAGTGCTTTCAATAGCACAGCAGATAGAATTAAAAGGCTCACATGTTTTAAGCAAAAATAGGGCCCTCTTACTTATTTAGGGTGCCCTTTATTTGTTGGTAGGCCTAGGAATGTTTATTTTTCTGACCTCGTTAACAAAGTTGTATGCAGGATTACAGGTTGGCAAACTAAAGAACTCAATTATGGTGGCCAAGTTGTCCTTACAAAACATGTGTTACAGGCCCTTCCTATTCACCTATTGTCGGCAGTAACTCCTCCATCCACTGTACTCAAGCAGATTCAAATGCTCATAGCTAATTTTTTCTGGGGATGGAAAAGTGATAGGAGGAGGTAACATTGGGCATCTTGGAAAAATCTAAGCTTCCCATATGATGAAGGGGGGTGGGAATGAGAAACTTAAAGGTTGTCTGCAAGGCTTTCCAATTCAAGCAGTGGTGGATCTTTAGAACCAAACAAACTTTGTGGGGAGAATTCTTGAGAGAAAAATATTGCCAAAGATCCAACCCTGTAAGTAAAAAATGGGACAATGAAGACTCATTGACTTGGAAATACATGCTGATGAACAGACACCAAGTTGAGAAACATATCCAATGGAAACTACAAGCTGGAAATTGTTCCTTTTGGTGGGATAATTGGCTTGTCAATGGCCCATTAGCACAATATTCCACCAATAGTAACAAATTCAATAATTCCACTGTGGCTGAATTTTGGGATGAAGGGAAGTGGAATTGGAGCAAGTTGATAAAGCAGACACCAGCTTGTCAATTCTCCAACATCATTGTAACAGAGATTTCCCCTCAACAACACCTCCCTGACCAAGCATTGTGGAAGCTCAACACTCATGGAGGCTTTAGTTGCTCTTCAGCCTGGGAGGAAATCAGGGAAAAAAGAACAGAACTCACTTTAACACACTGTTATGGCATAGAAACATTCCATTTATATCTTCTTTTTTAGTATGGAGAACCCTAAAGGGTAAACTCCCTACAAATGAAAAATTAGCTAACTTTGGTTTTGAACCATCAAACTGTTTTTGTTGTTTTGATAGAGCAGGTATAGATAACATAGAACACATCTTCATCTCAGGACAATTTGCAGCCAAGGTGTGGAGCAGCTTTGCAGGAATTACAGGAATCAACCCAGACCACTCTTCACTACAACAACTGATCCAACAATGGTGGACAGCCAAGTCAAATAATGCAGCCCACAAACTGCTTTTGCAAGCCTTACCTATATTCATCTGCTGGAACTTATGGAAAAATAGGTGTGCAAGCAAATATGGTGGTAAAACAACCAACATCAGCAGGGTGAAGTATGCAATATACAAGGACAATTACAGGATGCTGACCACTGTTTTCCCTCAAGTTAAATGTCCAGCTAAGTGGACAGATTTATTTCAAAAGGGTGAAAGGTGTGTTCATGACATCAAGGTGAACATGGTAACTTAGATTAAACCCCCAGATCAGTGGATCAAGATAAATACTGATGGTAGTGCACTCTCTAACCCTGGTAAGCTGGGAGCTGGAGGTATTCTGAGGGACAAAGATGGCAAGCTGTTGATGGCCTTCACAACACCTCTTGGAGAAGGAACAAGCAACAAAGCTGAAATTGAAGCAGACATTTTTGGTCTAACCTGGGCACTGGAACTTGGTTACAAAAACATATTGCTAGAACTTGATTCTCAGTTAGTGGTGAATTGGATCTTACAGAAAGAAGCCTCCCAATGGAGCATCATAACACAACTGGGAAGACTGCAAAATCTCATCAGCCAGACCCAAAACTTCAAATGTACACATGTATTTAGAGAAGCAAATTGGGTTGCTGATGCACTCTCCAAACACAGCCACAAGACAGACACTCCTCAGGTATATTTCAACATACAACAATTGCCTAAGGAAGCAAAGGCCTATTATCAACTTGACTTATTGGAAATGCCTAGCTTTAGAAGAAAGAAAACCAAGAAGATTAAAGAACCTCCTTGATCTTGATATTACCTTTTCAACTTAGCTATAATTCAAAAATTATAGATTCTTTGAATAGGCTTAGATAGTTTTATAGTTTTTGGAAAATGTAAAGGGAGAGTCTCCCTTGTTTATGCTTCCTAGATACTATGTATGGAGAGGAGTCGTCTCTTGTAGGTACTTAGTATTTTGGTTTCATCTTTTTGTAAGGGGAGGAGTTGACTTCCTTTAGTGGTAAGTTGACTCTAAACCATCATAGGTTCGGAGGTTAGGTCTTTGTCCCCCTCCTTGTACTTTTGTTTTTATTAATGTTAAGGCCTGGGGGTGTTGTTCAGCCCCTACCCCTCCAAGGGTAATTAAAATAAAAAAAAGCCCAAAATACCAAAAACGAAACAATAAACACCAAATCATTAATTTTATACCAAAAATCCTAAACCCCAAAAACTATAACCTAAAAAAAAACCTAAACCTTAACCCTAACCCTATCCCTAACATAAACCCTAACAGTAACCATATCCTTAACCTTAACCCTAAACCCAAAGACCAAAATACAAACACCGTAACATTAAACACTGAACCATAGACAATACAACTAAAATCCTTAACCCCAAACCCTAAAACCAAAAAAACAACCAAACCCCTAAACCTAACCCTAACATTAACCCTAACCCTAACCCTACCAAAAACCCTAATCCCCAAGCCCAAAATACGAAAACCCAAACATTAAACACTAAACCATTGATGTTAAACCTCAAATCCTAAACCCTAAACCCAAAAAACTAAAAAACCCAAAAACCCTATCCCTAACCATTACCTTAACCTTTACCCTAACCCTAACCCTGACACCCAAACCATAAACCCAAAACCCTAAGCCCAACCAAAACCCAAATATTAAATACTAAACCATAGATTTTAACCTCAAATACTAAACGTTGAACCATAAAACCTAAAAAAACCTACACCTTAACCCTAATCCTAACCCTAACTCTAACGCTAAACCCAAAATCCAAAACCCTAAGTCCAAAAAACAAGTCCAAAAAAGCCCAAACCTTATCCCTTACACAACCATAACCCTAACACTATCCTTAACCCTACCCCTAAACCCTAAACCCTAAACCCAAAGCCCAAAACACAAAAAACCCTAACATTAAACACTGAACCATAAACCTTAGAACTCAAATCCTTAACCCCAAACCCTAAAACCTAAAAAACAACCTAACGCCTAACCCTAACCCTAACATTAACGCTAACCCTAACCCTACCATAAACCCTAAACCCCAAGCCCAAAATACCAAAACCCAAACATTAAAAACTAAACCATTAATATTAAATTTCAAATCCTAAACCTTAAACCCAGTAACCTAAAAAAAACCAAAACCCTAACCTTAACCCTAACCCTAATCCTTACCCTAACCCTATCCCTAACCGAAACCCTAAACCATAAACATGAAACCCTAAGCCCAAAATACCAATTCCCAATCATTAAATACTAAACAATAGATTTTAAACCTCAAATGCTAAATGATGAACCATTAAACCTATATAAAAACCTACACCCTAAACCTAACCATAATCCTAACCCTAAACCCTAAAACATAAACCCTAAGTCCAAAAATAATCCTAAGTCCAAAATATGAAAACCCAAACATTAAACACTAAACCATAGATTTTAAACCTCAATTCCTAAACCACAAACCTTAAAACCTAAATAAACCCTAAACGCTAACATTACCTAACCCTAAACCATTAACCCAAAACCACAAGCCTAAAATACCAAAACCCAAACATTAAACACTAAACCATAGATTTTAAACCAAAAATCCTAAACCCCAAAACCCAAAACCTAAAACCAAAAAAAAAAAATAAACCTTAACCCTAACCCTATCCCTAACAGGAACCCTAACCCTAACCCTATCCTTGACCCTAACCCTAAACACTAAACCCTAAGCACAAAGCCCAAAATACCAAAACCCTAATACTAAACACTAAATCATAGATATTACAACTCAAATACTTAGCCAAAACCCTAAAACCTAAAAATAACCTAAACCTTAACCCTAACCCTAACCCTACCATAAATCCTAAACCCCAAGCCCAAAATATCAAAACCCAAACATTAAACACTAAAACATTGATATTAAACCTCAAATCCTATACCGTAAACCCAAAAACCTATAAAAAACCAAAACCCTAACCCTTACCCTACCCTAACCTTAACCCTAACCCTAAAATATAAACCCGAAACCTTAAGCCCAATATACCAAAGGCCAAACATTAAATACTAAATCATAGTTTTAAACTTCAAATGCTAAGCACTGAACTATAAAACCTTAAACAAACTACACCCTAACCCTAAACTCTAAACCCTTAAACCCTAAGTCAAAAAAACAGTCCGAAAAAACCCCAAGTCCAAAATACGAAAACCCAAACATTAAACATTAAACCATTGATTTTAAACCTCAAATCCTAAATCACAAACCCTAAAACCTAAAAAAAAAACTAAACCCTAACCCTAACCAAACACAAACCCTAACCCTAACCTTAACCTTAACACTAACCCTAAACAGCTAACTAAAAACCCCAAGCCCAAAATACCAAAACCTAACTATTAAACACTAAACAATAGATTTTAAACCAAAAATGCTAAACCCCAAAACCTAAAAACATAAAAAAAACCTAAACCCTAACCCTATCCCTATCCCTAAAAAGAACTGTAACCCAATCCTTAACTCTAACCCTAAACCCTAAACCCTAAACCCAAAGCCCAAAATACCAAAACCCTAACAATAAGCACTAAACCATATATATTACAACTCAAATCCTAAACCCCAAACCCTAAAACCTAAAAAACAACCTAAATCCTAACCCTACCCCTTACATTAATTCTAACCCTAACCCTACCATAAACCGTAAACCCCAAGTCCAAACTACCAAAACCAAAACATTAAACAATAAACCATTGATATTAAACCTCAAATCCTAAACATTAAACACTGAACCATTAATTTTAAACCTCAAATCCTAAACTACCAACCCTAAACCCTAAAAAAATCTAAACCCTAACCCTAATCCTAACCCATACCCTAACCCTAACCCTAAACCTTTAACCCAAAACCCCAAGCCCAGAATACCAAAACCGAAACATTAAACACTAAGCCATAGATTTTGTACCAAAAATCCATAACCTTAAAATCTAAACCTAAAAAATCCCTAAACCCTAATCTCTAACCCTATCCCTAACATGAACCCTTACTCTAACCATATCCTTAACCCTAACCCTAAACCCTAAAGCCAAAGCCCAAAATACGAAAACCCTAACATTAAAAACTGAACCATATATCTTACAACTTAAATCCTTATCCCCAAACCCTAAAACCTAAAAAAAACTAACCCTAGTCGTAACCCTAACCCTAACCCTAACCCCAAATCATAAACCTAAAACCCTAAGCCCAAAATGCCAAAAACCAAACATTAAACACTAAACCATAGATTTTAAACCTCATATGCTAAACATTGAACCATAAAACCTAAATAAAACCTACACCCTAACCTTAATCCTATTCATAACCCTAACGATAAACCCTAAATCCTAAACCCTAAACCCAAAAACCTAAAAAAAAACTAACTCTAACCCTAACGCTAACCCTAAACCCTAAACCCTAAATCCTAAACCCAAAAAGTCCAAAAAAAAGTCCAAAAAAATCCTTAAGTCCAAAATACGAAAACCAAACATTAAACACTAAACCATTAATTTTAAACCTCAAATCCTAAACCACAAACCCTAAACCCTAAAAAAATTCTAAACCCTAACCCATATCCTAACCCTAACCCTAAACCATTAACCCAAAACCCTAAGCCCAGAATACCAAATCCGAAACATTAAACACTAAGCCATAGATTTTATACCAAAAATCCAAAACCCTAAAATCTAAACATAAAAAATACCTAAATCCTAATCTCTAACCCTATCCCTAACATGAACCCTAACTCTAACCATATCCTTAACCCTAACCCTAAACCCTAAAGCCAAAGCCCCAATACGAAAACCCTAACTTTAAAAAATGAACCATAAATCTTACAACTTAAATCCTTATCCCCAAACCCTAAAACCTAAAAAAAACTAACCCTAGTCGTAAACGTAACCCTATCCCTAACCCCAAACCATAAACCCAAAACCCTAAGCCCAAAATGCCAAAACCCAAACATTAAACACTAAACCATAGATTTTAAACCTCATATGCTAAACATTGAACCATAAAACCTAAATAAAACCTACACCCTAACCTTAATCCTATCCATAACCCTAACGATAAACCCTAAATCCTAAACCCTAAACCCGAAGTCCTAAAAAGAAGTCTAAAAAAACCCTAAGCCTTTCCCTAACACAACCTTAACCCTAAACCCTTAACCCTAAACCCTAAATGCAAATCCCAAAATACGAAAACCCTAACACTAAACACTAATCCATAGATATTATAACTCAAATCCTAAACCCCAAACCCTAAAACCAAAAAAACAACCTAAACCCTAACCCTAACCCTAACCCTAACATTAACCCTAACCCTAACCCAAACCCTACAATAAACCCTAAACCCAAACCCAAAATGCCAATACCCAAACATTAAACACTAAACCATAGATCTTAGACCTCAAATCCTAAACCACAAAACCTAACCCCTAACCTTAACCCTAACATTAACCCTAACCCTAACCCTACCATAAACCCTAAACCCCAAGCCCAAAATACAAAAACCCAAACATTAAACACTAAACCATTTATATTAAACCTCAATTCCTAAAAGCTAAACCAAAAAACCTAAAAAAAACAAAACCAGAACTTGAACCCTAACCTTAACCTTAACACTAACAATAAACAATTAACCCAAAACCCCAAGACCAAAATACAAAAACCCAAACATTAAACACTAGACAATAGATTTTAAACCAAAAATCCTAAACCCCAAAACATAAAAACATAAAAAAAAAACTAAACCCTAACCCTATCCCTATCCCTAACAGGAACCCTAACCATATCATTAACCCTAACACTAAACCTTAAACCCTAAACTCAAAGCCGAAATACCAAGCCTTAACATTAAATACTAAACCATAGATATTTTACAACTCAATTCTCAATCGCAAACCCTACAACCCCAAAAATAACCTAAATCCTAACCCTACCCCTTACATTAACCCTAACCCTAAACCTACCATAAACCATAAACCCCAAGCCCAAACTACCAAAACCCAAACATTAAACACTAAACCAATGATATTAAACTTCAAATCCTAAACCCTAAACCCAAAAACCTAAAAAAAAAACTAACCCTAACCCTAACCCGAACCTTAACCCTAACCCTAACCCTAAACCCTAAACCCAAAACCCAAAGCCGAAAATGCCAAAACCCAAACATTAAACACTAAACCATAGAATGTAAACCTCAAATGCTAAAAGTTGAACCATAAAACCTAAAAAAAACCTACACCTTAATCCTAATCCTAACCCTAACCGTAATCCTAAACCCTACACCCTCAGTCCAAAAAAGAAATCCAAAAAAAAAACCTAACCCTATCCTTAACACAACCCTAAACCTAACCCTATCCTTAACCCTAACCCTAAACCCTAAGACCAAAATACGAAAACCCTAACATTAAACACTAAACCATAAATATTACAACTCAAATCCTAAACCCCAAAAAATAAAAAAAAATAAACAACTAAACCCTAACCCTAACCCTAACATAACCCTAACCCTAACCCTACCATAAACCCTAAATCCCAAGCAAAAATACCAATACCCAAACATTAAACACTAAACCATGGATATTAAATCTCAAATCCTAAACCCTTAACCAAAAACCTAAAAAAAAACTAACCCTAACCCTAACCTTAACCCTAACCCTAACACTAAACCATAAACCGGAAACCCTAAGCCCAAAATACCAAAACACAAACATTAAATACTAAACCATAGATTTTAAACCTCAGATGCTAAAAGTTGAACCATAAAATCTAAAAAAAAACTACACCCTAACCATAAACCTTAAACCCTAAGTCCAAAAAAAAGTTTTAAAAAAAAAACCAAGTCCAAAATACTGAAACCTAAACTTAAACACTTAACCATAGATTTTAAACCTCAAATGATGAACGATTTCCAGATGAGATGCCCGCTGGATTACCACCCTTGAGAGAAATCGAGCACCAAATTGATTTTATATCGGGTTCACAAATTCCCAATCGTTCTTCTTATTGAAGTAACCCGCCAAAAATCAAAGAGCTATCAAGGCAAGTTGAAGGGCTTCTTGAGAAGGGGTTGATCAAAGAGAGCCTAAGTCCTTGTGCCATACCAGTAATTCTTGTTTGTAAAAAAGATGGCACTTGGAGAATGTGTATTGATTGTAGAGTCGTAAATAAGATCACAGTGAAGTATCGCCATCCCATTCCTCGACTTGATGATATGCTTGATGAGCTATGTGGTTCTATTATTTTCTTCAAGATTGACCTTTGAAGTGGGTATCATTAAATTCAGATGAAACCGGGTGATGAGTGGAAGACGGCTTTTAAGACAAAGGTTGGGTTATATGAATGGCTTGTGATGCCATTTGGATTGACAAATGCCCCAAGCACTTTCATGAGATTGATGAACCATGTCTCAAACCTTTCATCAACAAGTTTGTTGTGGTGTATTTTGATGACATACTTGTGTATAGTAGGACAATGGAGGAACATGTATCCCATTTAAAACAAGTGTTTGATGTTCTACTACAAGAGCGTGTCTTTGCTAACTTCAAGAAATGTTTGTTTGGTGTTGACAAAGTTGTGTTTTTTGGTTTTGTGGTTAATGAAAATGGGATTAAGGTCGATGAAGAGAAGGTGGAGTCCATCAAGACTTGGCCGACCCCAATCAGTACAACCGAGGTAAGAAGTTTTCATGGGTTAGCAAGTTTTTATCGGCGATTTCTGAAGGGCTTTAGTTAAATTGCTGCTCCTTTGACTGAACTGATCAAGAAAGATGTACCTTTTGTATGGGGTGAGGAGCAGGAGAAGTCTTTTCAATCTTTGAAACTGATGTTGAGTTCTGCACCTTTACTCCAACTACCCAGCTTTGATAAGGCCTTTGAAATTGAATGTGATGCTTCAGGTGTTGGTATAGGTGGTGTGTTGATGCAAGAAGGAAAATGTAAGACCTTGAAAATAGCTTAGGTGCTCTAGAGTCTAACATGTTGGTCTTAGTGTTCTAAGGTACTAAATATGTTTAATATGTGGTATATAGGCAGTAGCTAAAGTATTAGAGGTGTTGCAAGTCAAATGTCAAGGGATGACTAAGACGTTTGACGACTAAGTCACCTAAATGTCTCTTATGTGGTTCCATGTGTTTATGTGTGTTTCATTGTGTTTTAAGGTTCTTAATAGAGTTATTATAGCATGTATAGGCATTGGTTAAAGTTTCGTGAAGTTTGGAGGTCAAACGATCAAGAGCGTCCAAGGCATTCGAAAGATGTGCCTTGAGTCGACCTTGTACGTCTAGGCGAGTTTCGTCGAGTTTTACGTGTTAGTTTTGGATGAAATTCATGTCAGAGGTGATAAACTCATATATGATCATATTTGGTTTGGAAAAGTCTGAGAAATTATCCCCAAGGACCATCAAAGGGTCCTTGAGGAAAGGACCCAAAACCTGTTGGCAGGCTGTCCCAGACAGCCTTGGCGACGGAGCTGTCGACGGCCCGTCATGGCTGTGACGCCCCGTCACAAGGGTTCCGTCGTAGGGGACTTGTCCAAGGGTGTAGGGGGAACCCTTGTCAAGCCAAAGGAGCTTGAAATGGAGGTCCATGACGGACCATTTCACCCGTGACGGCCCATCACAGGCAGGTCCTCAAGGCCTTGTCTCCTGCGCAGAATTTTCTACAAAGTTAGGGGTGAACTTGTAAATTCACCCCATGTCAAAATAAGAGTCTAGACGGTTTATTTGGGGTCTTATGGGTATTTTAGATGAGTATATAAGTGTTTAACACTAAGAATTATTCATTCTTGTTAAAATCAAAACCCAAAGTCTCTAAGAAATCCCAAAACCTCCATTGAAGACTCCATTGAAGAGGAAGCTTGGTGAGGGGTTATTGAGTGGAAATTCTTCATCAAAGTGAAGAATTATCATCCTTGAGGTATGGTTTTTTATCCTTGAAACTTATTTCATCAAGGAGCCCAATTCTCAAGATGTTCTTCAAAGTTTTCTAAAGTGAATTGTCCAATTTCTATTCTAAAATCATGGGTTCTTGCATGAAACGTTTTCAATTGTTAAGATATGATATTATTGATGTTTAATTGATGTTTTCCAATGCAATTCTCCATGAACCCTTGATCTTCTCAAATCTCTAATTTCACTAAAATATGGGTTATGTGATTATGTCTTGAGATTGATGAATTCATGTGTATATTGCTATGGGCTTTTGATTCATGTATATATTATGTATGAATGATGTATAGGCTGTTTCAATTTGATTAATTGAATAATGAATACTCTTAGATCTAATGCATGTTAATCTTGTTGAATCGATGTGAACTTAATGCTTACAAATTCTAGTGTAGTTTTCTATGGGTTATCTATTGATGTAAGTATTGTATTCCATTGATGTATATTTGGTCTTAGATTGATAAATCTATATTGAATTGACTTATATTCATTGAGTATTATGGTTTATTCTTTGAATTATTGTTCATGGCCATGGGTAAGGGCCTTGTGATGTTGAATTGGTTGATTTGGCATTGAATTGAGGTGTGGATATGGGGATGAAGGTATGCTGCCCCATTTTCTTTAATTTGATATTAATTATACTTTGATTATATTGTGATTGGTATGGTCCACTTATGGTGGCGGTGTTATGTGAATTGATGTGGCCTTGTCGGCGTTACTTTATGCAATATGATGATCATGGCCTTTTCGGCATTACTTGAAGTATATGATGATTATGTGATATATGATAATGTCTATCTACATGTGAAGTTATATAGTCATGTATGTATTCTTCTAGTTATGTTGCCTTAAGTGATTATGTTAGACTTTGACTTGACATTATGAGTATAGTGTTAGGGTTAAGTCTTGGTTATTCCTACTTGACATTGTGAGTCTATGTGGAGTATATTAATGATGTTATGATGATATATAGGATGACTTGAAGATGTTAGGTTATTTTAGAAGTGTTTCTAGAATGGCTTGTATTATGGGTTAAAAGTGAAGTATGTGATGTCTTGTCTGGGTTGACTGTATCTCTTACTTGATATATATATGATTATGAGTATGTGTTGTCTTAATATAGGGTGTTATAACTTAGTCTTGAATAAATAAATATAGGTGGGACCTTAATGATAAGAAGGTCAATGTTATGTGGAACCTTGATGTTATGAGTGATGGACTTAGGGATGGTTGGATGGAACGGCATCATATCATACCTTAGGAAACTTGCTATGAGCTTCTTGTCGCTAAAGTGAGATATGCCCTAGTGGAACTTGCTTTGGTAGGGTGAATGTAAAGGGGGTCATGAACTAGATAAGGACCTATTTATATGAACCTTAATATGAATTAATCTATGAGAACAAAGGCTAGCACCGAGTGAGTATGAGTAAGGAGGAAGTGGATTCAATTAAATAAGAGATTGAATGCTTCGTACACTCTTCATATTCCTTAACCATGTGCCTACATGGGATGTGTCCAAGTTCTATCATTGGCAAGTAGAACAACCTCATCGAAGTAGGATAGAACTTCGGATTCCATGTCTTGCTACCATGGTGTATGTCGGTTATTGCCGATTCTCATCATGTGGAATACCTTTTAGCATTAGATAAGTTTATGAGGTTTAGGTGGTGGTATGGGACGCTATCTAGACATTGCACAATAAACTTTGAAGGTGTTATGTGGAGTTCCTAGGTCTTGTCCAAAGACCATTATGTGATCTATTATGTGAGTATCTTATGTGATGATTTATGTGAGTGTCTTATGTGATGTAGGAGTCTTAATGAACTAATGAACTAATGACCTATCTTAGTAACTATGTAAATGGTTGAGTACCTAATCTAAAGTGACTTAAGCATTCCTTATCTAAAGTGTGAGGAGGACATGAAAGGATGGTCTCTTCATGTCTTATCTTTGGAAGTCTTGAGGATGACTCTAGTTAGGGAAGTTGGTTAATCTTGTTGACATGATATAACCCTTAGGAAGTCCTAAGGACTATTTAGGTAATCTTGGAGAGGTCATTATACTATTGACATATCTTCTTGATTTACTTAAGTAGGTCTTTTGATAGGCTTTGGAAGGAGAATGTCTTCTAATCTAAGTGTTGGTGTGTTTAGTGAGAATGATTCTATTTAAGGTAGTCTATAGGATCTCTTGTGTGTGTGTGAAAGGGATTGTATGGGCGGTCGCTCCACACTTACTCAAGTGAACCTTGGAATTGACCTTTGGTAGAGGAATCTTACATAGATGTTTATGGTTGTTTTTTAAGTGTGTATGTGACTCATCGTAGGTAATCTTAAGGGTCGTTTAGGCACATCTAGAGAGGGTGTATGGGCGGTCTCTCTTTGTGTGACTTAAGTGAATCTTAGGATGACTTTAAGTGAGGGAATTACATGCTAGAAGATGTTAAAAGGGAAGGTTTGGACTTCACTGTAACAGTGAAGGGACTTCACTGTACAGTGAAGTGAACTCACTGTAAAGTGAGCTTTTAAATGCTATCTTTGGTTAATTGTTATCTTATGTGTTACTTAATTGCTAAATGATGTACTTATGTTTAAACTATGATTTCTGAATAAAAAGATGCATATTTCTAATAAAGTCCGTTTTCATGATTTTATGCATATAGCCATACTTAGTACATGTGGTTGTACTAATTCCATGCTTTATTTTCTATCTATAGTCGTTGGTAGGTAAGGAGCTTTGGAGAAGAAGACTTGGGCATTAGAAGATTCGTCCGAGTAGAAGAGTTCAAGTATGTCCTCATTGTTTCGAAGGCATATATGTCGTTTTATGTTTCTTTTATGAAGTATTGTACAAAACTATGTTATTTCTATTTTTCGTATTAAAGTACTCTTGCGTCGTAAGTTGATGAGTTTGAGACTTAGTATTTCTATATAAAAGATGTTTTAAAGACTATTTTATGTTTTAGTGAAAAGTTTTAATTCCACACTACTTTTCACTATGTATATGCAATGAATGATATGAATGAGTCTTATCTTAGAACTCTAAGAGTTCGACGACGCCGGTCGCAATCCAGGATTGCACCCTATCTTCTAGGGTATGGTCTCGGGTTGTGACAAAGTTGGTATCAGAGCATAAGTTGGTGAAAGTAGTATTAGGTATCAAAAAGTCTCATCAAGTCACGTCTAGTAGAGTCTTGACCATCGGTGTGAATCGCGACACATCTATGGGCGAGAGGCTATAGGACGATAGAGTTTTCCTTCTTTTCTACTCCTATATCGTGCGGTAGAGAAATGTTATGATTATCCTTCTTATGAGTTTCCTTGTGTTTACTAGGAGGATGGCCTCTAGAAGGATGGAAGAGGAGAGGGTGAATGAGGAAGTTCTTCCCCAAGTTGAGCAAGTTGCTCAAGTTGTTCAAGGTGCTCAAGGTGAGCAAGATGTCCAAGGTGGGCTAGGTGATCAAGTGCTTCCCCAAGGTGATCATGTTCCTAATGTAGGAGGAGGTAATGAGGTATCGGAGTTGTCTAATAGGGTGATTGGAGAGGCTTTGATGGCTTTGACTCAAGCCGTAACTACTCAAATCAATTTGAGTATGGTGCCTAGGGTTATGGAGAGCACTATGATATCTAGGTTGAGAGACTTAGTGAGGAAAGAATGCTTTGCGACTATACTACATGATAATGTAGCCTTACCTAGACACTTGATGTATGCACAATCATGTGAAGAATCTAATCTTGGGAGGATGTCAAGTAGCTTGAAGAGGAGCGTTGCTAGTGACCAAGTGCAACCTAGGTTCAAAAAGAGGGTTCAAACTCAAGATGAACCTGGTGTTCCTAAGAAGAAGTTGGAGAAAGGAGGTGGCTCTAAGGATGGCAAGCCTACTTGTGCCAATTGTGGCAAGAAACACTATGGTTAGTGTTTATTGGGTACCGATAGTTGCTTTGGATGCGGAAAGGATGGGCACAAAGTGAGAGATTGTCCAAACAATGCTTCTAGGAAGGAGGGCAAGAGAGTTGAGCCTAGTGTTCCAAAGGATGATGCTCCAACTAAGAGGCGTTTCTATGCACTCCGAACTAGAATTGAGAAATCGGGTGATGGTGATGATGATGTTGGTAACTTCTTGTTTCTCTTTTTATAGTATGAGTTCCTTCTAAGTGGGCGAGTATGGTTTGTAGATGGGATAGAATTCCTTGATTTGTTGCATGTGCATGATGTTTAGGAGTTTGGTTGAAATTGAATTTCATTTACTTCTTGCATTGTGTGTTTTATGAAGCTTTGAGCATGTTGTATGATGTGTTTACATGATGTTATCTTGCATTCTAGCATGTCTATATAAAGAATTGCCTAAAGATTGCATTTTTGGAAAAGTTGCTAAAATCACTGTAGCCTGATTAACTGTTCACTGTAATTTTTTTGAGAAAAAGACTAATTGATTCTTTGGTCTAAAATTCTTGTTATGTGGTTAGCACTGATGCATATGAGTATGATGTTGAATATAAAATGAGTTTTTGCCATTTGGATTGAAGCATATGAGTTTTGTAGCATAACGAGTTATAGAATTGTGTTCTAGTTTCTTGTTGTGTTGTGAATCTCTTGATTATGTTAAATTGATGATTTCTTCTTGATATTGTTTCATGAGGTTGGTTATGTGTTGCTAGTTGAGTCTCTAATCTTGGAAGTGTTCGGAGAGTGGCAAGTGTCATTCGAGGACTAATGTTGTCCAAGTGGGAGAGATTGTAAGACCTTGAAAATAGCTTAGGTTCTCTAGAGTATAACATGTTGGCCTTAGTGTTATAAGGTTCTAAATGTGTTTAATATGTGGTATATAGGCAGTAGCTAAATTATTAGAGGTGTTGGAAGTCAAACGTCAAGGGATGACTAAGACGTTTGACGACTAAGTCACCTAAATGTCTCTTATGTGGTTCCATGTTTTTATGTGTGTTTCATGGTGTTTTAAGGTTATTAATATAGTTATTATATCATGTATAGGCAGTGGTTAAAATTTCGTGAAGTTTGGAGGTCAAACGATCAAGAACGTCCAAGGCATTCGAAAGATGTGCCTTGAGTCGACCTTGTACGTCTAGGCGAGTTTCGTTGAGTTTTACGTGTTAGTTTTGGATGAAATTCATGTGAGAGGTGTTAAACTCATAGATTATCATATTTGGGTTGGACAAGTCTGGGAAATTATCCCCAAGGACCATCAAAGGGTCCTTGAGGAAAGGACCCAAAACCTGTTGGCATGCTTGTCCCAGACAGCCTTGGCGACGGAGCTGTCGACGGCCCGTCATGGCTGTAACGCCCCGTCACAAGGGTTCCGTAGTGGGGGCCTTGTCTAAGGGTGTAGGTGGAACCCTTTTCAAGCCAAAGGAGCTTGAAATGGAGGTCCATGACGGACCGTTTCACCCGTGACGGCCCGTCACAGGCAGGTCGTCATGGTCTTGTCTCCTGTGCGGAATTTTCTGCCAAGTTAGGGGTGAACTTGTAAATTCACCCCATGTCTAAATAAGAGTCTAGGCGGTTTATTAGGGGTCTTTTGGGTATTTTATATGAGTATATAAGTGTTTAACACTTAGAATAATTCATTCTTCTAAAAATCAAAACCCAAAGTCTCTAAGAAATTCCAAAACCTCCATTGAAGACTCCATTGAAGAGGCAGCTTGGTGAGGGGTTATTGAGTGGAAATTCTTCATCAAAGTGAAGAATTATCATCCTTGAGGTATGGTTTTTGATCCTTGAAACTTATTTCATCAAGGAGCCCAATTCTCAAGATGTTCTTCAAAGTTTTCTAAAGTGAATTGTTCAATTTCTATTCTAAATCATGTGTTCTTGCATGAAACGTTTTCAATTGTTAAGATATGATATTATTGATGTTTAATTGATGTTTTCCAATGCAATTCTCCATGAACCCTTGATCTTCTCAAATCTCTAATTTCACTAAAATATGGGTTATGTGATTATGTCTTGAGATTGATGAATTCATGTGTATATTGCTATGGGCTTTTGATTCATGTATATATTATGTATGAATGATGTATAGGCTGTTTCAATTTGATTAATTGAATAATGAATACTCTTAGATCTATTGCATGTTAAGCTTGTTGAATCGATGTGAACTTAATGCTTACAAATTCTAGTGTAGTTTTCTATGGGTTATCTATTGATGTAAGTATTGTATTCCATTGATGTATATTTGGTCTTAGATTGATAAATCTATATTGAATTGACTTATATTCATTGAGTATTATGATTTATTCTTTGAATTATTGTTCATGGCCATATGTAAGGGACTTGTGATGTTTAATTGGTTGATTTGGCATTGAATTGAGGTGTGGATATGGGGATTAAGGTATGCTGCCCCGTTTTCTTTAATTTGATATTAATTATACTTTGATTATATTGTGATTGGTATGGTCCACTTATGGTGGCGGTGTTATGTGAATTGATGTGGCTTTGTCGGCGTTACTTTATGCAATATGATGATCATGGCCTTGTCGGCATTACTTGAAGTATATGATGATTATGTGATATATGATAATGTCTATCTACATGTGAAGTTATATAGTCATGTATGTATTCTTCTAGTTATGTTGCCTTAAGTGATTATGTTAGACTTTGACTTGACATTATGAGTATAGTGTTAGGGTTAAGTCTTGGTTATTCCTACTTGACATTGTGAGTCTATGTGGAGTATATTAACGATGTTATGATGATATATAGGATGACTTGAAGATGTTAGGTTATTTTAGAAGTATTTCTAGAATGGCTTGTATTATGGGTTAAAAGTGAAGTATGTGATGCCTTGTCTTGGTTGACTTGTATCTCTTACTTGATGTATATATGATTATGAGTATGTGATGTCTTGATATAGGGTGTTATAACTCTTAGTCCTGAATAAATAAATATAGGTGGGACCTTAATGATAAGAAGGTCAATGTTATGTGGAACCTTGAATTTAGTGGCGAGGTTATGAATTGTGAAGTAGTTAGCCGTAATGGTATCCTTCATGTTATGAGTGATGGACTTAGGGATGGTTGGCTGGAACGGCATCATATCATACCTTAGTAAACTTGCTATGAGCTTCTTGTCGCTAAAGTGAGATATGCGCTAGTGGAACTTGCTTTGGTAGGGTGAATGTAAAGGGGGTCATGAACTAGATAAGGACCTATTTATATGAACCTTAATGTGACTTAATCTATGAGAACAAAGGCTAGCACCGAGTGAGTATGAGTAAGGGGGAAGTGGATTCAGTTAAATAAGAGACTGAATGCTTCGTACACTCTTCATATTCCTTAACCATGTGCCTATATGGGATGTGTCCAAGTTCAACCATTGGCAAGTAGAACAACCTCATCGAAGTAGGATAGAACTTCGGATTCCATGTCTTGCTACCATGGTCTATGTCGGTTATTGCCTATTCTCATCATGTGGAATACCTTTTAGCATTAGATAAGTTTATGAGGTTTAGGTGGTGGTATGGGACGCTATCTAGACATTGCACAATAGACTTTGAATGTGTTATGTGGAGTTCCTAGGTCTTGTCCAAAGACCATTATGTGATCTATTATATGAGTGTCTTATGTGATGATTTATGTGAGTGTCTTATGTGATGTAGGAGTCTTAATGAACTAATAAACTAATGACCTATGTTAGTAACTATGTAAATGGTTGAGTACCTAATCTAAAGTGACTTAAGAATTCCTTAGCTAAAGTGTGAGGAGGACATGAAAGGATGGTCTCTTCATGTCTTATCCTTGGAAGTCTTGAGGATGACTCTAGTTAGGGAAGTTGGTTAATCTTGTTGACATGATCTAAACCTTAGGAAGTCCTAAGGACTATTTAGGTAATCTTGGAGAGGTCATTGTACTATGGACATATCTTCTTGATTTACTTAAGTAGGTCTTTTGATAGGCTTTGGAAGGAGAATGTCTTCTAATCTAAGTGTTTGTGTGTTTAGTGAGAATGATTCTATTTAAGGTAGTCTATAGGATCTCTTGTGTGTATGTGAGAGGGATTGTATGGGTGGTCACTCCACACTTACTCAAGTGAACCTTGGAATTAAACTTTGGTAGAGGAATCTTACATAGATGTTGATGGTTGTTTTTTAAGTGTGTATGTGACTCATCGTAGGTAATCTTAAGGGTCGTTTAGGCACATCTAGAGAGGGTGTATGGGTGGTCTCTCTTTGTGTGACTTAAGTGAATCTTAGGATGACTTTAAGTGAGGGAATTACATGCTAGAAGATGTTAAAAGGGAAGGTTTGAACTTCACTGTAACAATGAAGGGACTTCACTGTACAGTGAAGTGAACTCACTGTAAAGTGAGCTTTTAAATGCTATCTTTGGTTAATTGTTATCTTATGTGTTACTTAATTGCTAAATGATTTTCTTTTATTTAAACTATGATTTCTGAATGAAAAGATGCATATTTCTAATAAAGTCCGTTTTCATGATTTTATGCATATAGCCATACTTAGTACATGTGGTTGTACTAATTCCATGCTTTATTTTCTATCTATAGTCGTTGGTAGGTAAGGAGCTTTGGAGAAGAAGACTTGGGCATTAGAATATTCGTCCGAGTAGAAGTGTTCAAGTATGTCCTCATTGTTTCGAGGGCATATATGTCGTTTTATGTTTCTTTTATGAAGTATTGTACAAAACTATGTTATTTCTATTTTTCGTATTAAAGTAATCTTGTGTCGTAAGTTGATGAGATTGAGACTTAGTATTTCTATATGAAATATGTTTTAAACACTATTTTATGTTTTAGTGAAAAGTTTTAATTCCGCACTACTTTTCACTATGTATATGCAATGAATGATATGAATGAGGCTTGTCTTAGAACTCTGAGAGTTCGACAACGCCGGTCGCAATCTAGGATTGCACCCTATCTGCTAGGGTATGGTCTCGGGTTGTGACAGAAAACCATTATCTTTCTTTAGTGAAAAGCTAAAAGGAGCTACACTCAAGTACTCAACTTATGACAAGGAATTGTATGCACTTGTGCGAGTGTTGGATCATTGGCAACACTACTTGTGGCACAAAGAGTTTGTGATAAGGACCGATCATGAGTCCTTGAAGCATCTTAAGGGGCAATCCAAGTTGAACCAGCGACATGCTAAGTGGGTTGAATTCATTGAAACCTTTCCATATGTGATCAACTACAAGCAAGGCAAGGAGAATGTGGTAGCGATGTTGTATCAAGAAGGTTTGTGTTGGTCAATACCTTGGTTTATAGAATGATGGGTTTTGAAAGCTTAAAGGGATTTTATTCTATGGATACCGACTTCAAAGTACCTTTGATAATCTTACTAAAGGGAAGCGAGTTGATAGGTACCAATTGGTTGATGGGTTTTTGTTCAAAGATGGTCGAGCATGTGTGCCCATGAGCTCATGGAGAGAGTTATTTGTCAAGGAGGCTCATAGTGGTGGTTTTATGGGACACTTTGGGGTACCAAAAACACTTGATATTCTTACGGAGCAGTTATTTTGGCCCAAGATGAAACATGATGTGGAGAGGATTTGTGGACAATGTCTAGAATGCAAGCAAGCCAAATCCGTGACCAGGCCCCAAGGTAAGTATATTCCTCTTCCTACTCCTAATGGTCCATGGATGGATATTTCTATGGATTTTGTTTTGGGACTGCCTAGGACTAAAAGAGGACATGATAGTATATTTGTGGTAGTGGATAGATTTTCTAAAATGGCTCATTTTATTCCATGCCATAAATGTGATGATGCATCCCATGTAGCATGTTTGTTTGTTATCAATGTGCTTAAATTGCACGGAGTCCCTCAAACCATTGTTAGTGATCGGGATTCCAAGTTTCTAAGTCATTTTTGGAAGAGTCTATGGGGTACACTTGGTACCAAACTTCTGTTCTCTACTTCTTGCCATCCTCAAACGGATGGACAAACTGAAGTAGTCAACTGGACTCTTGGAACCATGCTTCGATGCATGATTAGAGGAACCCCAACTACTTGGGAAGACCGTTTACCCTTGATTGAATTTGCATATAATCGGTCTTTCCACTCCTCTATTAGAATGTCTCCATTTGAGGCTTGCTATGGTTTTAAACCTTTGTTTCCATTAACCATGATTCCTTTGTCTAGTGATATTGTTGTGATCCTAGAGGCCAAGCAAAAGGCAAAAGAGATGATGAACATTCATGCCAAGGTCAAAGAATCCATTGAAAAGAACAATTCAAAGGTATCCATTCGAAAGAATTGAGGGAGAAAGGAAGTGATATTCAATCCAGATGATTGGGTGTGGGTGCATTTCCAAAAGGAAAGGTTTCCACAAGTATGAAAAGGGAAGCTAAGCCCAAAAGAAGCATTAGAGGAGATTGAAGGTCACCAAAGAAGGACATACAATGTGTTTACATTACATCAAATTGAGAAGGAAGAAGGAAAGAGGCCATGTGTGCAAATGGCCATTTCATGAATTCAAGAATTCACAAAAGAAGGCAACCAAACAAGGCCCTTACCTCATTAAGGGCAAAATTGTCAAAGCAGTGTCTTCTTTATTTCCTTAGTATAAATATTAGTCTTTTATCATTTTGCAAGACTTAGAGTATGTTGAATATTGACTCTCAAATTGTAGTATCTTCTTAGTGAGTAATTAGTGATTAAATTAGGGTGAATCTTGGGATTGCTAGTTAACTTCTTGAGTTTGATTAATCTAAGTGTTACCCCTTTGTGATTCTTGGTTTCATTTGAATTATTCTACCTTGGGTTAAATTTAGGTTGTTGAAGTCAATTGAGAGGTGAGGGTTTTAGTCCCTTGTTGCCCATAATTTCAATAACTTAAGTTAATCCACATATCTTTTATTTCTTTGTGTCTTTACTTGTTTGATCATTATCACTAACACGAACCCTAACCCTAACCCTAAACCCTAAACCCTAAACCCAAAGCCTAAAATACAAAAATCCTAATATTAAATGCTAAACCAAAGATATTACCACTCAAATCCTTGACCCCAAACCCTAAAACCTAAAAAACAACCTAAACCATAACATTATCTTTAACCCTAACCCTACCATAAACCGTAAACCCCAAGGGCAAATTACCAAAACCCAAATTTAAACACTAAACCATTGATATTAAACCTCAAGTCCTAAACCCTTAACCAAAACCCTACAAAAAAAACAAAACCCTAACCCTAACCCCAAACCATAAACCCAAAACCCTAAGCCCAAAATGCCAAACACAAACATTAAGCACTAAACCATAGATTTTAAACCTCAAATGCTAAACGTTGAACTATAACACAAAAAAACACCTACACCCTAACCCTAACGCTAAACCCTAACCCTAATCCCTAAACCCTAACCCTAATCCCTAAACCCTAACCCTAAGTCCAAAAAAAAATTCCAAAAAAACCCTAACCTATCCCATACACAACCCTTACCCTAACCATATCCTTAACCCTAACCCTAAACCCTAAACCCTAAACCAAAGCCCAAAATACGAAAACCCTAACATTAAACACTAAACCATACATATTATAACTCAACGCCAAACCCTAAAACCAAAAAAACAACCTAAATCCTAACCCTAACCCTAACATTAACCCTAACCCTAACCCTACCATAAACCCTAAACCACAAGCCCAAAATACCAATACCCAAACATTAAACACTAAATCATTGATATTAAATCTCAAATCCTAAACCCTAAATCCAAAAACCTAAAAAAAACCTAACCCTAACCCTAACCTTAACCCTAACCCTAACCCTAAACCATAAATCGGAAACCCTAAGCCCAAAATGCCAAAACCCAAACATTAAAACCTAAACCATAGATTTTAAACCTCAAATGCTAAACGCTGAACCATTAAATCAAAAAAAAAACTACACCCTAACCCTATCCCTAACCCTAAACCCTAAACCCTAACTTCAAAAAAAAAGTTCAGGAAAAAAAATACCAAGTCCAAAATACTGAAACCCAAACATTAAACACTTAACCATAGATTTAAACCTCAAAACCTAAAACAACCAAACCCTAACCCTAACTCTAACCCTAACCCTAAACTATTAACCCGAAACCCCAAGCCCAAAATACCAAAACCCAAACATTAAACACTAAACCATCGATTTAAAACAAAAAATCCTAAACTAAAAAAAAACTAAACTCTAACCCTTACCCTAATCCTAACCCTCACCCTAAACCGTAAACCCTAAACCCAAATCCTAAATACCAAAATTCTACCATTAAAAACTAAACCAAAGATATTACAACTCAAATCCTTGACCCCCATAACCAATAGATCCCCCAAATACACTGTTCAAACGGATACAAATCTACTGTTCAAACGGATACAAAGGATTCAAAATTTTGAACCGCCTCATCGGCGCGTGCGCCGCCGGTGGAGCTCCAAAATCTGCCGGACCAAAGCCAATAGGATCGTCCTGATGAGGGCAACAAAACCCACAATTACACGCACCACGAATCATCTCACAACTCTTCGAAATCGTAAGACACTGATGCGATGAACACTGAGTTTTCAGAGGAAGAGTTTGAGCGAGAATGAGAAAACATTTCCCCAGGAATTTCTAAGTTGAATTGAGGAAAAATGTTGGGGGAACCTGATAATAATAGTCACGATCTACAACATACCCAAAAATCAATCAATTCCATCATCCCAATTGGAAGCAATCGCGAAATGAATTTGGCGAGAATTGCGACAGAATTGCCTGAGATGCGCACTCAAAATCGAGCATCTTCGAGTCAATGTTGTAACGAATTGAGTACTGGGGTTTACTCACCTTTTGATAAGGATCATCTCAACAAAATTTTAGCTGAAAAGGATCAGGAAATCACCGGCGGGGAGAAATCCGACATACACAGAGCTCAAGTCACCGGAAACCATGGATATTTGTCGATGAGGACTAATTCCCAGTCTATAAATGTTCACCTTAATGATGTTTCTAACGATTTTGAGGTAGGAAACAACTCTAACAATTCTAACAACAATTCACTATCACTCAAGGAAGCTGCGTTCAAAAGACAACAAGAGATACAAAGAAGTGAACTCGAGCAGCTGGAATCCAGTCGAAATGTTGAACAAAATATCATATTGAATGAACATCAATCAATTGAAACAATAATGATGATACAAGGAAATAAGAATCAACTGGGGGGAATTTCGGCTGAGCAGCAGGGCATTAACAGCAGCACTATGAGGATGCATACAGCAACCTCATTGAATGGAGATCAAGCTTCGAAATTTTCCTTTGGAACTTCAGGTAAATCATCCTATCTAACACCTAACATCATTGTTGCTACTGTTCAGGTCATGCCAAATCAAGAAGACAAACCAGGCTGCAAGACAAAGAAAATGAGCAGGAACAAGGGAGGAGGGATGATTCATGTAAGGATCAGTACATGACATCTCCATCAGCTGAACCTCTGGATATAAGACAGCAAGTTTGCAAGCTAAATACTGTTCCTCCTGTTGATGAGTATGCAGTTGATAACTCTGAGGATGATCTGGAGAAAGATAATCAATCCCTAGAAGAACCTGAAGAGGATAATGAGACTAGGGAGGATCCTTTCAAGGCACTTAGCTCTCATAAGGACCAGGCCCTAGAAGAGGAGCTTCAACAGGCAACACAAAGTCAGGGATTATCTCCAAGAGGGCTCAAGCATGACAAAGTCAATACTGTCACTGCTGGCAGACCTAACACTAGGCTCTTCTCCTCTAAATCCTCTAAATGATTTGTACACTTATATGGAATATGAGAGGGATCAACACTCAGGGAGTGTTGGAGAGATTAAAGATGCTCAGAAAGCTTCACCATTTATCTGTTATTACCATTTTGGAACCTTTCTCTGATAGTGTTCATGTACAAAACTTCAAAGTTCAATTAAACATGGATAATGCCACTAGTAATTATAATGGCAAGATTTGGGTTTTTTGGAGCAGCGATATTGACTGTAATATTCTTGATGAAGATGAACAGCAAATCACTTGTGACATGAAACACAATGAGTTACAATACCAATTTACTAGTACGTTTGTCTATGCAAAATGCAAGTATCACCTTAGGAGACCTCTCTGGGACAAGATGCTTCAGCAGGCAACAGTGAACACCAAACCTTGGTGCGCAGTTGGAGATTATAATGTTATAACTGCTGTAGATGAAAAACTGGGAGGAGTGCCTTACAATATGAGGAAGAGCATGGATTTTATTTCTATTATAGAAGCATGTGGACTATTGGACATTGGGTTCAGTGGACACAAATTCACTTGGTCAAATAAGAGGGGTATCAATCACAGAATCTGGAAGAGGCTTGATAGGGCTTTGGTTAATGATTCATGGTTAGAAAAGATGCCTCAAACCACCATCACTCACTTGTCTTCCACTGGGTCAGATCATTGTCCTCTGCTCATGGAAATGGTTTCCACAAATTCTGATCACATCAAGTATTTCAAATTCCTTAATTGTTGGGTTGATAACCCTTAGTTCATGGAAATTGTGAAAACTTGTTGGGATAAGGATGTAGAAGGTAATGGCATGTGGAAATTCCACCAGAAAATGAAAAGATTATCAAACACTCTTAGTACTTGGTCAAGAAAGGAATTTGGTGATATTTTTCAAAAAAGTAAGGATGTATGAGTAACAGGCGCACAAAGCTGAAGAGGAATACATCCTTGACCAAAGTGACTCACATAGGAGTGCCCTTCATGAAATCAATGCTAAATATATTAAATTCCTCAAGTTGGAGGATACTGTTTTGAAGTAGAAAACCCAACTCCAATGGTTCAAGGAAGGTGACACCAACTCCAAATTCTTCCATTCTATTATAAGGGGAAGGAGAAGGAAACTTTTTGTGCACAAAATTGTCACGGAAAATGGGGATTGGATTCAAGGTGAGGATAACATTGCTCAAGCTGCTTGCGACCACTTCAAATTTATATTCACAGGTGAGGAAAAGCCTATTAATGAGCACACCTTGGAGTGTATTCCAAGGATGGTTAGTCATGATCAGAATACTCATCTTACCAAGGTTCCAAATATGAATAAACTTAAGAAGGTAGTTTTTGCTATGAACTCTAATTCTGCAGCAGGTCCTGATGGCATGAATGGATACTTCTTTCAGAAGTGCTGGCACATTATCAAGCATGATCTAATGGGGGTGATTCAGGCGTTTTTCAGTGGACAAATGATTCCTAAATATTTCTCCCATTCTTGTATTGTGCTGCTCCCCAAAGTAAATAATCCAAACAAACTTACTGAGTTTAGGCCTATAAGTCTAAGTAACTTCACTAGTAAAATAATTTCCAAACTAGTGAGTAACAGACTTAGCCCTATTCTCCCCTCTTTGATTTCTCCCAATCAGTCCGGTTTTGTGAAAGGAAGAAGCATCTCTGAAAACATCATGTTAGCCCAGGAAATCATTCACCAAATCAAGAAACCCAACATTGGAAGTAATGTCATTATTAAACTAGACATGGCAAAAGCTTATGACAGAGTCTCATGGTCATATATTTGCTTAGTTCTAAGGAAAATGGGGTTTGATGAGGTGTTCATTGATATGGTATGGAGAATCATGGCTAACAATTGGTACTCAATCATTGTGAATGGTAAGAGGTATGGTTTTTTCAACTCCTCTAGGGGACTCAAGCAAGGTGATCCTCTTTCTCTGGCCCTATTTATTTTAGGTGCTGAGATGCTTTCAAGATCTCTCAACAGGTTACATAATCACCCGGATTATAATGGTTTCTTCATGAAAATGAGGGGACCCCAAGTGAACCATTTGAGTTTTGCTGATGACATAATTCTGTTTTCTTCTGGAAGGTACAAAACTTTAAAACTCTTAATGGCAACTTTAAAGGATTATGAGACCACTTCTGGACAACTCATTAATGGTGATAAAAGCCACTTTATGCTGCACTCTAATGCTTTTACTAGCACTAGAGATAGAATTAAGAGGCTGACAGGGTTCAAAGAAAAACAGGGTCCTATTACTTACCTAGGATGCCCTTTATTTGTTGGCAGGCCTAGAAATGTTTATTTTTCTGATCTTGTTAACAAGGTTGTTGGTAGAATTACAGGTTGGCAAACCAAACAACTTAGCTATGGAGGCAAGGCTATTCTCACTAAACATGTTCTTCAAGCTCTTACTATTCACCTTCTATCCGCAGTAACACCTCCAGTGACAATACTTAAGCAAATCCAAATGCTTATAGCTGATTTTTTCTGGGGATGGAAGAGCGATAGGAAGAAGTACCACTGGGCTTCATGGAAAAATCTAAGTTACCCCTATGATGAAGGGGGGGTGGGAATGAGGAACTTACATGATATTTGCAGGGCCTTTCAATTCAAACAGTGGTGGATCTTTAGAACCAAACACACTCTGTGGGGTGAATTCTTAAAAGCTAAATATTGCCAAAGATCCAACCCGGTTAGCAAAAAAGGGGATACAGGTGATTCTTTGAAATGGAAACATATGCTGATGAATAGACAGCAGGTGGAACAACATATTCAATGGAAGCTCCAAGCTGGGAATTGTTCCTTCTGGTGGGACAACTGGCTCGGTAGTGGACCCCTTGCAAACTTCTCCACCACCAATAATAGATTCAACCACTCCACAGTTGCTGAATTTTGGGAGGAAGGGAGGTGGAATTGGAGCAAGCTGTTGGAGGAGGCACCTGCCAGTCAATTATCCAACATACTAGCTACAGAAATTTCACCTCAACAACATCTTCTAGATCAGCCAGTTTGGAAACTCAACACTCATGGAGCATTCAGCTGTTCATCAGCCTGGGAGGAAATCCGCGAAAAAAGAGCTAAACATCACTTTAACTCTCTTTTATGGCATAAATACATTCCTTTTAAGATTTCCTTTTTACTATGGAGAACCCTTAGGTGTAAACTCCCTACTAACGACAGGCTAACTAGTTTTGGCATTGAGCCATCAAAGTGTGTTTGTTGTTTTGATAGGGCAGGTATGGATTGCATTGAGCATATCTTCAACAAAGGGAACTTTGCAACCAACATCTGGACCAACTTTGCAGCCACTGCAGGGCTGAGGCCAGACCAGACTGACTTGCACTCACTGCTCAAGCAGTGGTGGACTGCCACACATAAGAATGCAGCCCATAGATTACTTCTGCAAGCGACCCCAATTTTCATTTGTTGGAACTTATGGAAGAACAGGTCGCAGCTAAATATGGAGGCAAGACAACCAATATCAGCAGGGTCAAATATACCATCTACAAGGATAACTACAAAATGCTTTCCACAGCCTTCCCTCAGCTTCAGTGGCCTGCAAAATGGACAGATTTAATTCAAAAATGTGAAAAGTGTGTGCACGACATCAAAGTGAGTTTTGTAACATGGCTTAAACCTCTTGACCAATGGTTCAAAGTAAACACCGATGGCAGCGCAACCACTAATACTGGCAGGTTGGGAGCTGGCGGCATTTTGAGGGATAAAAATGGTAAATTGGTGATGGCTTTCACAACACCCCTTGGAGAAGGAACAAACAACAAAGCGGAAATAGAGGCAGCAATATTTGGTATGACTTGGGCACTTGAACTGGGATATAGAAACATAATTTTAGAGCTTGATTCTCAACTAGTAGTACATTGGATTTTAAAGAAGACAGCTCCTCAATGGAGTATCATCACACAGCTGGCAAGATTGCAAGATCTCATCTCTCAGACTCAGCAATTCAAGCGCTTACATATATTTCGAGAAGCAAATTGGGTGGCTGATGCTCTTTCACAACACAGTCACATGATAACCAGTCCACATATATACTTCAGCATCCAGCACATTCCTAAGGAAGCAAAATCATACTATCAGCTGGATTTACTGGAGATGCCTAGCTTTAGAAGAAGGAAGACCAGAAGAATTAAGGAACCACCTTGATCGACCTTGCAGATTTCAACTATAGCTATCTGAATAGGTTAGTTTACTTTTATTCTACCTTGTAAAGGGAGAGTCTCCCTTGTTTATGTTTCCTAGATACTTTGTATTGAGAGGAGTCCTCTCCTTAGGTGCTTAGTATTTCGGTTTCATCATTGATGTACGGGGAGGAGTTGACTTCTTCTTTTGGAAAGTTGACTCTAACCACCTTAGGTTGGAGGTTAGATTTATGTCCCCCTCCATTGTATTTTGTTTTGTTTATTAATGTTAAGGCCTGGGGGTGCTGCTCAGCCCCTTACCCACCCAAGGGTAGTTCAAATAAAAAAAAAAATAAAAAAAAATCCTTGACCCCAAATCCTAAAACCTAAAAAACAACCTAAACCAAACATTATCCTTAACCCTAACCCTACAATAAACCCTCAAATCCTAAACCACAAACCCTAAACCCTAAAAAAAATCTAAACCCTAACCCATACCCTAAACGTAACCCTAAGCAATTAACCCAAAACCCCAAGCCCAAAATACCAAACATGAAGCATTAAACACTACGCCATTAATTTTATACCAAAAATCCTAAACCCCAAAACTTTTAACCTAAAAAAATCCATAAACCCTAACCCTAACCCTATCCCTAACATGAACCATAACCATAACCATAACCCTAAACCCTAAACCCTAAACCCAAAGCCCAAAATACGAAAACCCTAACATTAAACACTGAATCATAGACATTACAACTTAAATCCTTAACACCAAACCCTAAAACCTAAAACAACAACCTAACCCCTAACCCTAACCGTAAACCCTAAACCCTAAACCCTAAACCAAAGATATTACAACTCAAATCCTTGACCCCAAACCCTAAAACCTAAAAAACAACCTAAACCCTAACATTATCCTTAACCCTAACCCTACCATAAACCCTCAAATCCTAAACCACAAACCCTAAACCCTAATAAAATCTAAACCCTAACCCTAACCCTAACCCTAACCCATACCCGAGCTGTAACCCTAAACCATTAACTCGAAACCCCATGCCCAAAATACCAAACACGTAACATTAAACACTAAACATAAATTTTATACCAAAAATCCTGAACCCCAAAACCTATACATATCCTTAACCCTAAAACCTAAACCCTAAACCCAAAGCCCAAAATACGAAAACCCTATCATTAAACACTGAACCATAGACCTTACAACTCAAATCCTTAACCCCAAACCCTAAACCCTAAAAAACAACCTAACCCATAACCCTAACCCTAACATTAACCCTGACCCTAACCCTACCATAAACCAGAAACCCCAAGCCCAAAATACAAAAATCCAAACATTAAACACTAAACCATTTATATTAAACTTCAAATCTAAACGCTAAACCCAAAAACCTAAAAAAAACAAAACCCTAACCCTAACCAGAACCCTAACCCTAACCCTAACCTTAACCTTAACACTAACCCTAAATAATTAACCAAAAACCCCAAGCCCAAAATACCAAAACCCAAACAATAAACACTAAACAATAGATTTTAAACCAAAAATGCTAAACCCTACAACATAAAAACAAAAACAAAAAAACCCCTAACTTTATCCCTATCCCTAACTGGAACCCCAATCCTATCCTTAGCCCTAACCCAAAACCCTAAACCCTAAACCCAAAAACCTAAAAAAAACAAAAACACTAACCCGAACCCGAACCTTAAATAATAAATCGGAAACCCTAAGCCCAAAATACCAAAACCCAAACATTAAATACTAAACCATAGATTTTAAACCTCAACTGCTAAACGCTGAACCATAAAATCTAAAAAAAATACCTACACCCTAACCCTAACCCTAACCCTAAACCCTAAACCCTAAGTCCAAAAAAAAAGTTGAAAAAGAAAAACCAATTCCAAAATACTGAAAACCAAACATTAAACACTTAACCATAGATTTAAAACCTCAAAACCTAAACCACAAACCCTAAAAACTAAAAACAACCTAAACCCTAACCCTAACCTTAACCCATACCATAACCCTACCTTAACTCTAACCCTAACCCTAAACTATTAACCCGAAACCCCAAGCCCAAAATACCAAAACCCAAACATTTAACACTAAACCATAGATTTTAAACCAAAAATCCTAAACCTTAAAAAAACGCTAAACCCTAACCCTAACCCTAACCTAAACCGTAAACCCTAAACCCAAAGCCTAAAATACCAAAATCCTAACATTAAACACTAAACCAAAGATATTACAACTCAAATCCTTGACCCCGAACCCTTAAACCTAAAAAACAACCTAAACCCTAACATTATCCTTAACCGTAACCCTACCATAAACCTTCAAATCCTAAACCACAAATCCTAAACCCTAAAAAAATCTAAACCCTAACCATAACCTTAACCCATACCCTAAGCATAACCCTAAACCATTAACCCGAAACCCCAAGCCCAAAATAACAAACACGAAACATTAAACACTAAACCATAAATTTTATACCAAAAATCCTAAACCCCAAAACCTATCACCTAAGAAAATTCCTAAGCCCTATCCCTAATATGAACCCTAACTTGAACACTAACCCTAACTATAACCCTAAACTCTAAACCCTAAACCCTAAACCCAAAGCCCAAAATATGAAAACCCTAACATTAAACAGTGAACCATTGACTTTACAACTAAAATCCTTAACCCCAAACCCTAAAACCTAAAACACAACCTAGCCCCTAACCCTAACCTAACATTAACCCTAACCCTAACCCTACCATAAATCCTAAACCCCAAGCCCAAAATACAAAAACCCAAACATTAAACACTAAACAATTTATATTAAACAAATCCTAAACGCTAAACCCAGAAACCTAAAAAAAAAAAACCTAATCCTATAACCCTAACCCTAACCTTAACCTTAACACTAACCCTAAACAATTAACCCAAAACCCTAAGCCCAAAATACCAAAACCCAAACATTAAGCACTAAACAATAGATTTTAAACCAAAAATCCTAAACCCTAAAACATAAAAACATAAAAGAAACCTAGACCCTAACCCTCTCCCTCTCCCTAACAGGAACCTCAACACTATCCTTAACCCTAACCCTAAACCCAAAACCCTAAACTCAAAGCCCAAAATACCAAAACCCTAACATTAAACACTAAACCATAGATATTACAACTCAAATCCTCGAGCCCAAACCCTAAAACCTGAAAACAACCTAAATTCTAACCCTACCCCTTACATTAATCCTAACCCTAACCCTACCATAAACCCTATATCCCAAGCCCAAACTACCAAAACCCAAATATCAAACACTAAACCATTGATATTAAACCTCAAATCCTAAACTCTAAACCCAAAAACTTAAAAAAAAAAGAAAAAAACCCTAACCCTAACCCTAATCTTAACCTTAACCCTAACCCCAAACAATAAACCCAAAACCCTAAGCCTAAAATACCAAAACACAAATATTAAATACTAAACCATAGATTTTAAACCTCAAATGATAAACGTTGAACCATAAAACATAAAAATAACCTACACCCTAACCCTAATCCTAACCCTAACCCTAACCCTAGCGCTAAACCCTAAACCTTAAACTCTAAACCCTAAGTCCAAAAAAGAAGTACAAAAAAACCCTGAACCCTATCCCTAACAAAACCCTAACCCTAACCCTATCCTTAACCCTAACCCTAAACCCTAAACCCTAAACCCAAAGCCCTATCCTTAACCCTAACCCTAAACCCTAAACCCTACACCCAAAGCCCAAAATACAAAAACCCTAACATTAAACAATAAAGCATAGATATGACAACTCAAATCCTTAACCCCAAATCCAAAAACCAAAAAAACAATATAAACCGTAACCCTAACCCGAATTTAAACCCTAACCTAAACTCTACCATAAAACCTAAAACCCAAGCCCAAAATACCAAAACCCTAACATTAAACACTAAACCATTGATATTAAATCTCAAATAATAAACCCTAAACCCAAAACTTAAACAAAAAAAAAACATAATCCTAACCCTAACCTTAACGCTAACCCTAACCCTAAATCATAAACCGGAAACCCTAAGCCCAAAATACCAAAACACAAACATTAAATACTAAACAATAGAGTTTAAATCTCAAATGCTAAACGCTAAACCATAAAATAATAAAAACAAACTACACCCTAACCCTAACCCTAACCCTAAACCCTAAACCCTAAACACTAAACCCTAATTCCAAAAAAAAAAGTTCGAAAAAATACCAAGTCTAAAATACTGAAACCCAAACATTAAACACTTAACCATACATTTAAACCTCAAAACCTAAAACAACCAACCCTAACCCTAACCCTAAACTATTAACCCGAAACCCCAAGCCCAAAATACCAAAACCCAAACATTAAACACTAAACAATAGATTTTAAACCAAAAATCCTAAACCAAAAAAAACTCTAAACTCTAACCCTTACCCTAATCCTAACCCTAACCCTAAACCATAAATCCTAAAACCAAATCCTAACATTAAAAACTAAACCAAAGATATTACAACTCAAATCCTTGACTCCAAATCCTAAAACCTAAAAAAATAACTAAGCCCTAACATTATCCTTAACCCTAACCCTACCATAAACCCTCAAATCCTAAACCACAAACCCAAAACCCTAAAAAATCTAAACCCTAACCCTAACCCTAACCCATACCCTAACCGTAACCCTACACCATTAACCCGAAACCTTGGCCTGAAATACCAAACAAAAAACATTAAACACTACACCATAAATTTTATACCAAAAATCTAAACCCTAACCCTAACCCTAACTCTAACGCTAAACCCAAAATTCAAAACCCTAAGTCCAAAAAAGAAGTCCAAAAAAACCCAAACCTTATCCCTTACACAACCATAACCCTAACCCTATCCTTAACCCTACCCCTAAACCCTAAACCCTAAACCCAAAGCCCAAAACACAAAAAACCCTAACATTAAACACTGAACCATAAACCTTAGAACTCAAATCCTTAACCCCAAACCCTAAAACCTAAAAAACAACCTAACGCCTAACCCTAACCCTAACATTAACGCTAACCCTAACCCTACCATAAACCCTTAACCCCAAGCCCAAAATACCAAAACCCAAACATTAAAAACTAAACCATTAATATTAAATCTCAAATCCTAAACCTTAAACCCAGTAACCTAAAAAAAACCAAAACCCTAACCTTAACCCTAACCCTAATCCTTACCCTAACCCTATCCCTAACCGAAACCCTAAACCATAAACATGAAACCCTAAGCCCAAAATACCAATTCCCAATAATTAAATACTAAACAATAGATTTTAAACCTCAAATGCTAAATGATGAACCATTAAACCTATATAAAAACCTACACCCTAAACCTAACCATAATCCTAACCCTAAACCCTAAAATATAAACCCTAAGTCCAAAAATAATCCTAATTCCAAAATATGAAAACCCAAACATTAAACACTAAACCATAGATTTTAAACCTCAATTCCTAAACCACAAACCTTAAAACCTAAATAAACCCTAAACGCTAACATTACCTAACCCTAAACCATTAACCCAAAACCACAAGCCTAAAATACCAAAACCCAAACATTTAACACTAAACCATAGATTTTAAACCAAAAATCCTAAACCCCAAAACCCAAAACCTAAAACCAAAAAAAAAACTAAACCTTAACCCTAACCCTATCCCTAACAGGAACCCTAACCCTAACCCTATCCTTGACCCTAACCCTAAACACTAAACCCTAAGCACAAAGCCCAAAATACCAAAACCCTAATACTAAACACTAAATCATAGATATTACAACTCAAATACTTAGCCAAAACCCTAAAACCTAAAAATAACCTAAACCTTAACCCTAACCCTAACCCTACCATAAATCCTAAACCCCAAGCCCAAAATATCAAAACCCAAACATTAAACACTAAAACATTGATATTAAACCTCAAATCCTATACCGTAAACCCAAAAACCTATAAAAACCCAAAACCCTAACCCTTACCCTAACCTAACCTTAACCCTAACCCTAAAATATAAACCCGAAACCTTAAGCCCAATATACCAAAGGCCAAACATTAAATACTAAATCATAGTTTTAAACTTCAAATGCTAAGCACTGAACTATAAAACCTTAAACAAACTACACCCTAACCCTAATCCTAACCCTAAACTCTAAACCCTTAAACCCTAAGTCAAAAAAACAGTCCGAAAAAACCCCAAGTCCAAAATACGAAAACCCAAACATTAAACATTAAACCATTGATTTTAAACCTCAAATCCTAAATCACAAACCCTAAAACCTAAAAAAAAAACTAAACCCTAACCCTAACCAAACACAAACCCTAACCCTAACCTTAACCTTAACACTAACCCTAAACAGTTAACTAAAAACCCCAAGCCCAAAATACCAAAACCTAACTATTAAACACTAAACAATAGATTTTAAACCAAAAATGCTAAACCCCAAAACCTAAAAACATAAAAAAAAACTAAACCCTAACCCTATCCCTATCCCTAACAAGAACTCTAACCCAATCCTTAACTCTAACCCTAAACCCTAAACCCTAAACCCAAAGCCCAAAATACCAAAACCCTAAAACCTAAAAAAAAAATAAACCCTAACCCTAACCTTAACCTTAACACTAACCCTAAACAGTTAACTAAAAACCCCAAGCCCAAAATACCAAAACCTAACTATTAAACACTAAACAATAGATTTTAAACCAAAAATGCTAAACCCCAAAACCTAAAAACATAAAAAAAAACTAAACCCTAACCCTATCCCTATCCCTAACAAGAACTCTAACCCAATCCTTAACTCTAACCCTAAACCCTAAACCCTAAACCCAAAATACCAAAACCCTAACAATAAGCACTAAACCATAGATATTACAACTCAAATCCTAAACCCCAAACCCTAAAACCTAAAAAACAACCTAAATCCTAACCCTACCCCTTACATTAATTCTAACCCTAACCCTACCATAAACCATAAACCCCAAGTCCAAACTACCAAAACCCAAACATTAAACAATAAACCATTGATATTAAACCTCAAATCCTAAACATTAAACACTGAACCATTAATTTTAAACCTCAAATCCTAAACCACAAACCCTAAACCCTAAAAAAATCTAAACCCTAACCCTAATCCTAACCCATACCCTAACCCTAACCCTAAACCTTTAACCCAAAACCCCAAGCCCAGAATACCAAAACCGAAACATTAAACACTAAGCCATAGATTTTGTACCAAAAATCCATAACCCTAAAATCTAAACCTAAAAAATCCCTAAACCCTAATCTCTAACCCTATCCCTAACATGAACCCTTACTCTAACCATATCCTTAACCCTAACCCTAAACCCTAAAGCCAAAGCCCAAAATACGAAAACCCTAACATTAAAAACTGAACCATATATCTTACAACTTAAATCCTTATCCCCAAACCCTAAAACCTAAAAAAAACTAACCCTAGTCGTAACCCTAACCCCAAATCATAAACCCAAAACCCTAAGCCCAAAATGCCAAAAACAAAACATTAAACACTAAACCATAGATTTTAAACCTCATATGCTAAACATTGAACCATAAAACCTAAATAAAACCTACACCCTAACCTTAATCCTATTCATAACCCTAACGATAAACCCTAAATCCTAAACCCTAAACCCAAAAACCTAAAAAAAACTAACTCTAACCCTAACGCTAACCCTAAACCCTAAACCCTAAATCCTAAACCCTTAAACTTTAAGTCCAAAAAAAAGTCCAAAAAAATCCATACGTCCAAAATACGAAAACCAAACATTAAACAGTAAACCATAGATCTTAGACCTCAAATCCTAAACCACAAACCCTAAACCCTAAAAAAATCTAAACTCTAACCCTTACCCTAACCCATACGCTAACCCTAACCCTAAACCATAACCCAAAACCCCAACCCCAAAATACCAAAACCAAAACATTAATCACTAAACCATATATTTTATACTAAAAATCCTAAAACCTAAAAAAAATCCCTAAACCATAACCCTAACCCTATCCCTAACATGAGCCCTAACCCTAACCATTTCCTTAACCCTAACCCTAAACCCAAAGCCCAAAATACATAAACCCTACCATTAAACACTGAACCATAGATCTTACAACTCAAATCCTTAACCCCAAACCCTAAAACCTAAAAAACAACCTAACCCCTAACCTTAACCCTAACCCTAACCCTACCATAAACCCTAAACCCCAAGCCCAAAATACAAACACCCAAACGTTAAACACTAAACCATTTATATTAAATTCCTAAAAACTAAACCCAAAAACCTAAAAAAAACAAAACCCTAACCTTAACCTTAACCTTAACACTAACAATAAACAATTAACCAAAACCCCAAGCCCAAAATACAAAAACCCAAACATTAAACACTAAACAATAGATTTTAAACCAAAAATCCTAAACCCCAAAAACTAAAAACATAAAAAATACTAAACCCTAACCCTATCCCTATCCCTAACAGGAACCATAACCATATCCTTAACCCTAACACTAAACCTTAAACCCTAAACTCAAAGCCCAAATACCAAATCCTAACATGAAATACTAAACCATAGATATTACAACTCAAATTCTCAATCGCAAACCCTACAACCCCAAAAATAACCTAAATCCTAACCCTACCCCTTACATTAACCCTAAACCTAAACCTACCATAAACCATAAACCCCAAGCCCAAACTACCAAAACCCAAACATTAAACACTAAACCATTGATATTAAACCTCAAATCCTAAACCCTACACCCAAAAACCTAAAAAAAACCTAACCCTAACCCTAACCCTAACCTTAACCCTAACCCTACCCCTAAACCCTAAACCCAAAACCCTAAGCCCAAAATGCCAAAACCCAAACATTAAACACTAAACCATAGAATGTAAACCTCAAATGCTAAAAGTTGAACCATAAAACCTAAAAAAAACCTACACCTTAATCCTAATCCTAACCCTAACCCTAATCCTAAACTCTACACCCTCAGCCAAAAAAGAAATCCAAAAAAAAACCTAACCTATCCTTAACACAATCCTAAACCTAATCCTATCCTTAACCCTAACCCTAAACCCTAAGACCAAAATACGAAAACCCTAACATTAAACACTAAACCATAAATATTAAAACTCAAATCCTAAATCCCAAACCCTAAAACAAAAAAAAATAACCTAAACCCTAACCCTAACCCTAACGTAACCCTACCCCTACCCCTACCATAAACCCTAAACCCCAAGCAAAAAATACCAATACCCAAACATTAAACACTAAACCATGGATATTAAATCTCAAATCCTAAACCCTTAACCAAAAACCTAAAAAAAAACTAACCTTAACCCTAACCCTAACACTAAACCATAAACCGGAAACCCTAAGCCCAAAATACCAAAACACAAACATTAAATACTAAACCATAGATTTTAAACGTCAAATGCTAAAAGCTGAACCATAAAATCTTAAAAAAAACTACACCCTAACCATAAATCCTAAACCCTAAGTCCAAAAAAAGTTCAAAAAAAAAAACAAGCCCAAAATACTAAAACCCAAACATTAAAACTTAACCATAGATTTTAAACCTCAAATCCTAAACCACAAAACCTACAACCTAAAAACAACCTAAACCCTAACCCTAAATCTAACCCTAACCTTAACCCTTACCTTAACCTAGACTATTAACCCGAAACTCCATGACCAAAATACCAAAACACAAACATTAAACAGTAAACCATTAATTTTAAACCAAAAATCCTAATGCTAAAAAAACCCTAAACTCTAACCCTAAACCCTATCCCTAACACAAACCCCAACCCTAACACAAACCTTAACCCTAACCCTAACCCTAAACCCTAAACCCTAAACCCATATCTTAAAATACCAAAATCCTAACATTAAACATTAAACCATAGATATTACAACACAAATCCTTGACCCCAAAGCCCTAAAACCTAAAAACAACCTAAACCCTAATCCTAACCCTAACATTATCCCTAACCCTAACCCTACCATACACCTTAAACCCCAAGCCAAAAATACCAAAATCCAAATATTAAACACTAAACCATTGATATTAAACCTCAAATCCTAAACCCTAAACCCAAAAACCTAAAAAAAAAAAACCTAACCCTAACCCTAATTCTAACATTAACCCTAATCATAACCTTAAACCTTAAACCCAAAACCCTTATCCCAAAATGAAAAAACCCAAACTTTAAATGCTAAACCACAGATTTTAAGCCTCAAATGATAAACATTGAATCATAAAAAACTAAACCCCTAACCCTAACCCTAACCCGAAACCCTAAATCCTAAACCCTTAAACTTTAAGTCCAAAAAAAAGTCCAAAAAAATCCCTAAGTCCAAAATACGAAAACCAAACATTAAACACTAAACCATTAATTTTAAACCTCAAATCCTAAACCACAAAACCTAAACCCTAAAAAATTCTAAACCCTAACCCATATCCTAACCCTAACCCTAAACCATTAACCCAAAACCCCAAGCCCAGAATACCAAATCCGAAACATTAAACACTAAGCCATAGATTTTATACCAAAAATCCAAAACCCTAAAATCTAAACATAAAAAATACCTAAATCCTAATCTCTAACCCTATCCCTAACATGAACCCTAACTCTAACCATATCCTTAACCCTAACCCTAAACCCTAAAGCCAAAGCCCCAATACGAAAACCCTAACTTTAAAAAATGAACCATAAATCTTACAACTTAAATCCTTATCCCCAAACCCTAAAACCTAAAAAAAACTAACCCTAGTCGTAACCGTAACCCTATCCCTAACCCCAAACCATAAACCCAAAACCCTAAGCCCAAAATGCCAAAATCCAAACATTAAACACTAAACCATAGATTTTAAACCTCATATGCTAAACATTGAACCATAAAACCTAAATAAAACCTACACCCCAACCTTAATCCTATCCATAACCCTAACGATAAACCCTAAATCCTAAACCCTAAACCCGAAGTCCTAAAAAGAAGTCCAAAAAAACCCTAAGCCTTTCCCTAACACAACCCTAACCCTAAACCCTTAACCCTAAACCCTAAATCCAAATCCCAAAATACGAAAACCCTAACACTAAACACTAATCCATAGATATTATAACTCAAATCCTAAACCCAAACCCTAAAACCAAAAAAACAACCTAAACCCTAACCCTAACCCTAACCCTAACATTAACCCTAACCCTAACCCAAACCGTACAATAAACCCTAAACCCAAACCCAAAATGCCAATACCCAAACATTAAACACTAAACCATAGATCTTAGACCTCAAATCCTAAACCACAAACCCTAAACCCTAAAAAAATCTAAACTCTAACCCTAACCCTAACCCATACGCTAACCCTAACCCTAAACCATAACCCAAAACCCGAAGCCCAAAATACCAAAACCGAAACCTTAAACACTAAACCATATATTTTATACTAAAAATCCTAAAACCTAAAACTAAAACCAAAAAAGAATCCCTAAACCATAACCCTAACCCTATCCCTAACATGAGCCCTAACCCTAACCATATCCTTAACCCTAACCCTAAACCCAAAGCCCAAAATACAAAAAGCCTACCATTAAACACTGAAATCATAGATCTTACAACTCAAGTCCTTAACCCAAAACCCTAAAACCTAAAAATAACCTAACCCCTAACCTTAACCCTAACATTAACCCTAACCCTAACCCTACCATAAACCCTAAACCCCAAGCCCAAAATACAAAAAACCAAACATTAAACACTAAACCATTTATATTAAACCTCAATTCCTAAAAGCTAAACCAAAAAACCTAAAAAAAACAAAACCAGAACTTGAACCATAACATTAACCTTAACACTAACAATAAACAATTAACCCAAAACCCCAAGACCAAAATACAAAAACCCAAACATTAAACACTAGACAATAGATTTTAAACCAAAAATCCTAAACCCCAAAACATAAAAACATAAAAAAAAACTAAACCCTAACCCTATCCCTATCCCTAACAGGAACCCTAACCATATCCTTAACCCTAACACTAAACCTTAAACCCTAAATTCAAAGCCGAAATACCAAACCTTAACATTAAATACTAAACCATAGATATTTTACAACTCAATTCTCAATCGCAAACCCTACAACCCCAAAAATAACCTAAATCCTACCCCTACCCCTTACATTAACCCTAAACCTAAACCTACCATAAACCATAAACCCCAAGCCCAAACTACCAAAACCCAAACATTAAACACTAAACCATTGATATTAAACTTCAAATCCTAAACCCTAAACCCAAAAACCTAAAAAAAAACCTAACCCTAACCCTAACCCGAACCTTAACCCTAACCCTAACCCTAAACCCTAAACCCAAAACCCAAAGCCGAAAATGCCAAAACCCAAACATTAAACACTAAACCATAGAATGTAAACCTCAAATGCTAAATGTTGAACCATAAAACCTAAAAAAAAACTACACCTTAATCCTAATCCTAACCCTAACTGTAATCCTAAACCCTACACCCTCAGTCCAAAAAAGAAATCCAAAAAAAAAACCTAACCCTATCCTTAACACAACCCTAAACCTAACCCTATCCTTAACCCTAACCCTAAACCCTAAGACCAAAATACGAAAACCCTAACATTAAACACTAAACCATAAATATTACAACTCAAATCCTAAACCCCAAAAAATAAAAAAAAATAAACAACTAAACCCTAACCCTAACCCTAACATAACCCTAACCCTAACCCTACCATAAACCCTAAATCCCAAGCAAAAATACCAATACCCAAACATTAAACACTAAACCATGGATATTAAATCTCAAATCCTAAACCCTTAACCAAAAACCTAAAAAAAACCTAACCCTAACCCTAACCTTAACCCTAACCCTAACACTAAACCATAAACCGGAAACCCTAAGCCCAAAATACCAAAACACAAACATTAAATACTAAACCATAGATTTTAAACCTCAGATGCTAAAAGTTGAACCATAAAATCTAAAAAAAAACTACACCCTAACCATAAACCTTAAACCCTAAGTCCAAAAAAAAGTTTAAAAAAAAAAACCAAGTCCAAAATACTGAAACCTAAACATTAAACACTTAACCATAGATTTTAAACCTCAAATGATGAACGATTTCCAGATGAGATGCCCGCTGGATTACCACCCTTGAGAGGAATCGAGCACCAAATTGATTTTATATCGGGTTCACAAATTCCCAATCGTTCTTCTTATTGAAGTAACCCGCCAAAAATCAAAGAGCTATCAAGGTAAGTTGAAGGGCTTCTTGAGAAGGGGTTGATCAAAGAGAGCCTAAGTCCTTGTGCCATACCAGTAATTCTTGTTTGTAAAAAAGATGGCACTTGGAGAATGTGTATTGATTGTAGAGTCGTAAATAAGATCACAGTAAAGTATCGCCATCCCATTCCTCGACTTGATGATATGCTTGATGAGCTATGTGGTTCTATTATTTTCTTCAAGATTGACCTTTGAAGTGGGTATCATTAAATTCAGATGAAACCGGGTGATGAGTGGAAGACGGCTTTTAAGACAAAGTTTGGGTTGTATGAATGGCTTGTGATGCCATTTGGATTGACAAATGCCCCAAGCACTTTCATGAGATTGATGAACCATGTCTCAAACCTTTCATCAACAAGTTTGTTGTGGTGTATTTTGATGACATACTTGTGTATAGTAAGACAATGGAGGAACATGTATCCCATTAGAAACAAGTGTTTGATGTTCTACTACAAGAGCGTCTCTTTGCTAACTTCAAGAAATGTTTATTTGGTGTTGACAAAGTTGTGTTTTTTGGTTTTGTGGTTAATGAAAATGGGATTAAGGTCGATGAAGAGAAGGTGGAGTCCATCAAGACTTGGCCGACCCCAATCAGTACAACCGAGGTAAGAAGTTTTCATGGGTTAGCAAGTTTTTATCGGCGATTTCTGAAGGGCTTTAGTTAAATTGCTGCTCCTTTGACTGAACTGATCAAGAAAGATGTACCTTTTGTATGGGGTGAGGAGCAGGAGAAGTCTTTTCAAGCTTTGAAACTGATGTTGAGTTCTGCACCTTTACTCTAACTACCCAGCTTTGATAAGGCCTTTGAAATTGAATGTGATGCTTCAGGTGTTGGTATAGGTGGTGTGTTGATGCAAGAAGGAAAATGTAAGACCTTGAAAATAGCTTAGGTGCTCTAGAGTCTAACATGTTGGTATTAGTGTTCTAAGGTACTAAATATGTTTAATATGTGGTATATAGGCAGTAGCTAAAGTATTAGAGGTGTTGGAAGTCAAACGTCAAGGGATGACTAAGACGTTTGACGACTAAGTCACCTAAATGTCTCTTATGTGGTTCCATGTGTTTATGTGTGTTTCATTGTGTTTTAAGGTTCTTAATAGAGTTATTATAGCATGTATAGGCATTGGTTAAAGTTTCGTGAAGTTTGGAGGTCAAACGATCAAGAGCGTCCAAGGCATTCGAAAGATGTGCCTTGAGTCGACCTTGTACGTCTAGGCGAGTTTCGTCGAGTTTTACGTGTTAGTTTTGGATGAAATTCATGTAAGAGGTGATAAACTCATAGATGATCATATTTGGGTTGGAAAAGTCCGAGAAATTATCCCCAAGGACCATCAAAGGGTCCTTGAGGAAAGGACCCAAAACCTGTTGGCAGGCTGTCCGAGACAGCCTTGGCGACGGAGCTGTCGACGGCCCGTCATGGCTGTGACGCCCCATCACAAGGGTTCCGTCGTAGGGGCCTTGTCCAAGGGTGTAGGGGGAACCCTTTTCAAGCCAAAGGAGCTTGAAATGGAGGTCCATGACGGACCGTTTCACCCGTGATGGCCCATCACAGGCAGGTCGTCAAGGCCTTGTCTCCTGCGCAGAATTTTCTACAAAGTTAGGGGTGAACTTGTAAATTCACCCCATGTATAAATAAGAGTCTAGATGGTTTATTTGGGGTCTTATGGGTATTTTAGATGAGTATATAAGTGTTTAACACTAAGAATTATTCATTCTTCTTAAAATCAAAACCCAAAGTCTCTAAGAAATCCCAAAACCTCCATTGAAGAGGAAGCTTGGTGAGGGGTTCTTGAGTGGTAATTCTTCATCAAAGTGAAGAATTATCATCCTTGAGGTATGGTTTTTTATCCTTGAAACTTATTTCATCAAGGAGCCCAATTCTCAAGATGTTCTTCAAAGTTTTCTAAAGTGAATTGTCCAATTTCTATTCTAAAATCATGGGTTCTTGCATGAAACGTTTTCAATTGTTAAGATATGATATTATTGATGTTTAATTGATGTTTTCCAATGAAATTCTCCATGAACCCTTGATCTTCTCAAATCTCTAATTTCACTAAAATATGGGTTATGTGATTATGTCTTGAGATTGATGAATTCATGTGTATATTGCTATGGGCTTTTGATTCATGTATATATTATGTATGAATGATGTATAGGCTGTTTCAATTTGATTAATTGAATAATGAATACTCTTAGATCTAATGCATGTTAATCTTGTTGAATCGATGTGAACTTAATGCTTACAAATTCTAGTGTAGTTTTCTATGGGTTATCTATTGATGTAAGTATTGTATTCCATTGATGTATATTTAGACTTAGATTGATAAATCTATATTGAATTGACTTATATTCATTTAGTATTATGGTTTATTCTTTGAATTATTGTTCATGGCCATGGGTAAGGGCCTTGTGATGTTGAATTGGTTGATTTGGCAGTGAATTGAGGTGTGGATATGGGGATGAAGGTATGCTGCCCCATTTTCTTTAATTTGATATTAATTATACTTTGATTATATTGTGATTGGTATGGTCCACTTATGGTGGCGGTGTTATGTGAATTGATGTGGCCTTGTCGGCGTTACTTTATGCAATATGATGATCATGGCCTTTTCGGCATTACTTGAAGTATATGTTGATTATGTGATATATGATAATGTCTATCTACATGTGAAGTTATATAGTCATGTATGTATTCTTCTAGTTATGTTACCTTAAGTGATTATGTTAGACTTTGACTTGACATTATGAGTATAGTGTTAGGGTTAAGTCTTGGTTATTCCTACTTGACATTGTGAGTCTATGTGGAGTATATTAACGATGTTATGATGATATATAGGATGACTTGAAGATGTTAGGTTATTTTAGAAGTGTTTCTAGAATGGCTTGTATTATGGGTTAAAAGTGAAGTATGTGATGTCTTGTCTGGGTTGACTTGTATCTCTTACTTGATGTATATATGATTATGAGTATGAGATGTCTTGATATAGGGTGTTATAACTTAGTCTTGAATAAATAAATATAGGTGGGACCTTAATGATAAGAAGGTCAATGTTATGTGGAACCTTGATGTTATGAGTGATGGACTTAGGGATGGTTGGATGGAACGGCATCATATCATACCTTAGGAAACTTGCTATGAGCTTCTTGTCGCTAAAGTGAGATATGCCCTAGTGGAACTTGCTTTGGTAGGGTGAATGTAAAGGGGGTCATGAACTAGATAAGGACCTATTTATAGGAACCTTAATATGAATTAATCTATGAGAACAAAGGCTAGCACCGAGTGAGTATGAGTAAGGAGGAAGTGGATTCAATTAAATAAGAGATTGAATGCTTCGTACACTCTTCATATTCCTTAACCATGTGCCTACATGGGATGTGTCCAAGTTCTACCATTGGCAAGTAGAACAACCTCATCGAAGTAGGATAGAACTTCGGATTCCATGTCTTGCTACCATGGTCTATGTCGGTTATTGCCGATTCTCATCATGTGGAATACCTTTTAGCATTAGATAAGCTTATGAGGTTTAGGTGGTGGTATGGGACGCTATCTAGACATTGCACAATAAACTTTGAAGGTGTTATGTGGAGTTCCTAGGTCTTGTCCAAAGACCATTATGTGATCTATTATGTGAGTATCTTATGTGATGATTTATGTGAGTGTCTTATGTGATGTAGGAGTCTTAATGAACTAATGAACTAATAACCTATGTTAGTAACTATGTAAATGGTTGAGTACCTAATCTAAAGTGACTTAAGCATTCCTTATCTAAAGTGTGAGGAGGACATGAAAGGATGGTCTCTTCATGTCCTATCTTTGGAAGTCTTGAGGATGACTCTAGTTAGGGAAGTTGGTTAATCTTGTTGACATGATATAAACCTTAGGAAGTCCTAAGGACTATTTAGGTAATCTTGGAGAGGTCACTGTACTATTGACATATCTTCTTGATTTACTTAAGTAGGTCTTTTGATAGGCTTTGGAAGGAGAATGTCTTCTAATCTAAGTGTTGGTGTGTTTAGTGAGAATGATTCTATTTAAGGTAGTCTATAGGATCTCTTGTGTATGTGTGAAAGGGATTGTATGGGCGGTCGCCCCACACTTACTCAAGTGAACCTTGGAATTGACCTTTGGTAGAGGAATCTTACATAGATGTTTATGGTTGTTTTCTAAGTGTGTATGTGACTCATCGTAGGTAATCTTAAGGGTCGTTTAGGCACATCTAGAGAGGGTGTATGGGCGGTCTCTCTTTGTGTGACTTAAGTGAATCTTAGGATGACTTTAAGTGAGGGAATTACATGCTAGAAGATATTAAAAGGGAAGGTTTGGACTTCACTGTAACAGTGAAGGGACTTCACTGTACAGTGAAGTGAACTCACTGTAAAGTGAGCTTTTAAATGCTATCTTTGGTTAATTGTTATCTTATGTGTTACTTAATTGCTAAATGATGTTCTTATGTTTAAACTATGATTTCTGAATGAAAAGATGCATTTTTCTAATAAAGTCCGTTTTCATAATTTTATGCATATAGCCATACTTAGTACATGTGGTTGTACTAATTCCATGCTTTATTTTCTATCTATAGTCGTTGGTAGGTAAGGAGCTTTGGAGAAGAAGACTTGGGCATTAGAAGATTTGTCCGAGTAGAAGAGTTCAAGTATGTCCTCATTGTTTCGAAGGCATATATGTCGTTTTATGTTTCTTTTATGAAGTATTGTACAAAACTATGTTATTTCTATTTTTCGTATTAAAGTACTCTTGCGTCGTATTTTGATGAGTTTGAGACTTAGTATTTCTATATAAAAGATGTTTTAAAGACTATTTTATGTTTTAGTGAAAAGTTTTAAATTCCGCACTATTTTTTACTATGTATATGCAATGAATGATATGAATGAGTCTTATCTTAGAACTCTGAGAGTTCGACGACGCCGGTCGTAATTCAGGATTGCACCCTATCTTCTAGGGTATGGTCTCGGGTTGTGACAAAGTTGGTATCAGAGCATAAGTTGGTGAAAGTAGTATTAGGTATCAAAAAGTCTCATCAAGTCACGTCTAGTAGAGTCTTGACCATCAGTGTGAATCGTGACACATCTATGGGCGAGAGGCTATAGGACGATAGAGTTTCCCTTCTTTTCTACTCCTATATCGTGCGGTAGAGAAATGTTATGATTATTCTTCTTATGAGTTTCCTTGTGTTTACTAGGAGGATGGCCTCTAGAAGGATGGAAGAGGAGAGGGTGAATTAGGAAGTTCTTCCCCAAGTTGAGCAAGTTGCTCAAGTTGTTCAAGGTGCTCAAGGTGCTCAAGGTGAGCAAGATGTCCAAGGTGGGCAAGGTGATCAAGTGCTTCCCCAAGGTGATCATGTTCCTAATGTAGGAGGAGGTAATGAGGTATCGGAGTTGTCTAATAGGGTGATTGGAGAGGCTTTGATGGCTTTGACTCAAGCCGTAACTACTCAAATCAATTTGAGTATGGTGCCTAGGGTTATGGAGAGCACTATGATATCTAGGTTGAGAGACTTAGTGAGGAAAGAATGCTTTGCGACTATACTATATGATAATGTGGCCTTACCTAGACACTTGATGTATGCACAATCATGTGAAGAATCTAATCTTGGGAGGATGTCAAGTAGCTTGAAGAGGAGCGTTGCTAGTGACCAAGTACAACCTAGGTTCAAAAAGAGGGTTCAAACTCAAGATGAACCTGGTGTTCCTAAGAAGAAGTTGGAGAAAGGAGGTGGCTCTAAGGATGGCAAGCCTACTTGTGCCAATTGTGGCAAGAAACACTATGGTTAGTGTTTATTGGGTACCGATAGTTGCTTTGGATGCGGAAAGGATGGGCACAAAGTGAGAGATTGTCCAAACAATGCTTCTAGGAAGGAGGGCAAGAGAGTTGAGCCTAGTGTTCCAAAGGATGATGCTCCAACTAAGAGGCGTTTCTATGCACTCCGAACTAGAATTGAGAAATCGGGTGATGGTGATGATGATGTTGGTAACTTCTTGTTTCTCTTTTTATAGTATGAGTTCCTTCTAAGTGGGGGAGTATGGTTTGTAGATGGGATAGAATTCCTTGATTTGTTGCATGTGCATGATGTTTAGGAGTTTGGTTGAAATTGAATTTCATTTATTTCTTGCATTGTGTGTTTTATGAAGCTTTGAGCATGTTGTATGATGTGTTTACATGATGTTATCTTGCATTCTAGCATGTCTATATAAAGAATTGCCTAAAGATTGCATTTTTGGAAAAGTTGCTAAAATCACTATAGCCTGATTAACTGTTCACTGTAATTTTTTTGAGAAAAAGACTAATTGATTCTTTGGTCTAAAATTCTTGTTATGTGGTTAGAACTGATGCATATGAGTATGATGTTGAATATAAAATGAGTTTTTGCCATTTGGATTGAAGCATATGAGTTTTGCAGCATAACGAGTTATAGAATTGTGTTCTAGTTTCTTGTTGTGTTGTGAATCTCTTGATTATGTTAAATTGATGATTTCTTCTTGATATTGTTTCATGAGGTTGGTTATGTGTTGCTATTTGAGTCTCTAATCTTGGAAGTGTTCGGAGAGTGGCAAGTGTCATTCGAGGACTAATGTTGTCCAAGTGGGAGAGATTGTAAGACCTTGAAAATAGCTTAGGTTCTCTAGAGTATAACATGTTGGTCTTAGTGTTATAAGGTTCTAAATGTGTTTAATATGAGGTATATAGGCAGTAGCTAAAGTATTAGAGGTGTTGGAAGTCAAACGTCAAGGGATGACTAAGACGTTTGACGACTAAGTCACCTAAATGTCTCTTATGTGGTTCCATGTTTTTATGTGTGTTTCATGGTGTTTTAAGGTTATTAATATAGTTATTATATCATGTATAGGTAGTGGTTAAAATTTCGTGAAGTTTGGAGGTCAAACGATCAAGAACGTCCAAGGCATTCGAAAGATGTGCCTTGAGTCGACCTTGTACGTCTAGGCGAGTTTCGTCGAGTTTTACGTGTTAGTTTTGGATGAAATTCATGTGAGAGGTGTTAAACTCATAGATTATCATATTTGGGTTGGACAAGTCTGGGAAATTATCCCCAAGGACCATCAAAGGGTCCTTGAGGAAAGGACCCAAAACCTGTTGGCATGCTGTCCCAGACAGCCTTGGCGACGGAGATGTCGACGGCCCGTCATGGCTGTGACGCCCCGTCACAAGGGTTCCGTCGTGGGGGCCTTGTCTAAGGGTGTAGGGGGAACCCTTTTCAAGCCAAAGGAGCTTGAAATGGAGGTCCATGACGGACCGTTTCACCCGTGACGGACCGTCACAGGCAGGTCGTCATGGCCTTGTCTCCTGTGCGGAATTTTCTGCCAAGTTAGGGGTGAACTTGTAAATTCACCCCATGTCTAAATAAGAGTCTAGGCGGTTTATTAGGGGTGTTTTGGGTATTTTAGATGAGTATATAAGTGTTTAACACTTAGAATAATTCATTCTTCTAAAAATCAAAACCCAAAGTCTCTAAGAAATCCCAAAACCTCCGTTGAAGACTCCATTGAAGAGGCAGCTTCGTGAGGGGTTCTTGAGTGGAAATTCTTCATCAAAGTGAAGAATTATCATCCTTGAGGTATGGTTTTTGATCCTTGAAACTTATTTCATCAAGGAGCCCAATTCTCAAGATGTTCTTCAAAGTTTTCTAAAGTGAATTGTTCAATTTCTATTCTAAATCATGGGTTCTTGCATGAAACGTTTTCAATTGTTAAGATATGATATTATTGATGTTTAATTGATGTTTTCCAATGAAATTCTCCATGAACCCTTGATCTTCTCAAATCTCTAATTTCACTAAAATATGGGTTATGTGATTATGTCTTGAGATTGATGAATTCATGTGTATATTGCTATGGGCTTTTGATTTATGTATATATTATGTATGAATGATGTATAGGCTGTTTCAATTTGATTAATTGAATAATGAATACTCTTAGATCTATTGCATGTTAAGCTTGTTGAATCGATGTGAACTTAATGCTTACAAATTCTAGTGTAGTTTTCTATGGGTTATCTATTGATGTAAGTATTGTATTCCATTGATGTATATTTGGTCTTAGATTGATAAATCTATATTGAATTGACTTATATTCATTGAGTATTATGATTTATTCTTTGAATTATTGTTCATGGCCATATGTAAGGGCCTTGTGATGTTTAATTGGTTGATTTGGCATTGAATTGAGGTGTGGATATGGGGATTAAGGTATGCTGCCCCGTTTTCTTTAATTTGATATTAATTATACTTTGATTATATTGTGATTGGTATGGTCCACTTATGGTGGCGGTGTTATGTGAATTGATGTGGCCTTGTCGGCGTTACTTTATGCAATATGATGATCATGGCCTTGTCGGCATTACTTGAAGTATATGATGATTATGTGATATATGATAATGTCTATCTACATGTGAAGTTATATAGTCATGTATGTATTCTTCTAGTTATGTTGCCTTAAGTGATTATGTTAGACTTTGACTTGACATTATGAGTATAGTGTTAGGGTTAAGTCTTGGTTATTCCTACTTGACATTGTGAGTCTATGTGGAGTATATTAACGATGTTATGATGATATATAGGATGACTTGAAGATGTTAGGTTATTTTAGAAGTGTTTCTAGAATGGCTTGTATTATGGGTTAAAAGTGAAGTATGTGATGCCTTGTCTTGGTTGACTTGTATCTCTTACTTGATGTATATATGATTATGAGTATGTGATGTCTTGATATAGGTTGTTATAACTCTTAGTCTTGAATAAATAAATATAGGTGGGACCTTAATGATAAGAAGGTCAATGTTATGTGGAACCTTGAATTTAGTGGCGAGGTTATGAATTGTGAAGTAGTTAGCCGTAATGGTATCCTTCATGTTATGAGTGATGGACTTAGGGATGGTTGGCTGGAACGGCATCATATCATACCTTAGTAAACTTGCTATGAGCTTCTTGTCGCTAAAATGAGATATGCCCTAGTGGAACTTGCTTTGGTAGGGTGAATGTAAAGGGGGTCATGAACTAGATAAGGACCTATTTATATGAACCTTAATGTGAATTAATCTATGAGAACAAAGGCTAGCACCGAGTGAGTATGAGTAAGGGGGAAGTGGATTCAGTTAAATAAGAGACTGAATGCTTCGTACACTCTTCATATTCCTTAACCATGTGCCTACATGGGATGTGTCCAAGTTCAACCATTGGCAAGTAGAACAACCTCATCGAAGTAGGATAGAACTTCGGATTCCATGTCTTGCTACCATGGTCTATGTCGGTTATTGCCTATTCTCATCATGTGGAATACCTTTTAGCATTAGATAAGTTTATGAGGTTTAGGTGGTGGTATGGGACGCTATCTAGACATTGCACAATAGACTTTGAATGTGTTATGTGGAGTTCCTAGGTCTTGTCCAAAGACCATTATGTGATCTATTATATGAGTGTCTTATGTGATGATTTATGTGAGTGTCTTATGTGATGTAGGAGTCTTAATGAACTAATAAACTAATGACCTATGTTAGTAACTATGTAAATGGTTGAGTACCTAATCTAAAGTGACTTAAGAATTCCTTAGCTAAAGTGTGAGGAGGACATGAAAGGATGGTCTCTTCATGTCTTATCCTTGGAAGTCTTGAGGATGACTCTAGTTAGGGAAGTTGGTTAATCTTGTTGACATGATTTAAACCTTAGGAAGTCCTAAGGACTATTTAGGTAATCTTGGAGAGGTCATTGTACTATGGACATATCTTCTTGATTTACTTAAGTAGGTCTTTTGATAGGCTTTGGAAGGAGAATGTCTTCTAATCTAAGTGTTTGTGTGTTTAGTGAGAATGATTCTATTTAAGGTAGTCTATAGGATCTCTTGTGTGTATGTGAGAGGGATTGTATGGGTGGTCACTCCACACTTACTCAAGTGAACCTTGGAATTAAACTTTGGTAGAGGAATCTTACATAGATGTTGATGGTTGTTTTTTAAGTGTGTATGTGACTCATCGTAGGTAATCTTAAGGGTCGTTTAGGCACATCTAGAGAGGGTGTATGGGTGGTCTCTCTTTGTGTGACTTAAGTGAATCTTAGGATGACTTTAAGTGAGGGAATTACATGCTAGAAGATGTTAAAAGGGAAGGTTTGAACTTCACTGTAACAATGAAGGGACTTCACTGTACAGTGAAGTGAACTCACTGTAAAGTGAGCTTTTAAATGCTATCTTTGGTTAATTGTTATCTTATGTGTTACTTAATTGCTAAATGATTTTCTTTTGTTTAAACTATGATTTCTGAATGAAAAGATGCATATTTCTAATAAAGTCCGTTTTCATGATTTTATGCATATAGCCATACTTAGTACATGTGGTTGTACTAATTCCATGCTTTATTTTCTATCTATAGTCGTTGGTAGGTAAGGAGCTTTGGAGAAGAAGACTTGGGCATTAGAAGATTCGTCTGAGTAGAAGTGTTCAAGTATGTCCTCATTGTTTCGAGGGCATATATGTCATTTTATGTTTCTTTTATGAAGTATTGTACAAAACTATGTTATTTCTATTTTTCGTATTAAAGTACTCTTGTGTCGTAAGTTGATGAGATTGAGACTTAGTATTTCTATATGAAATATGTTTTAAAGACTATTTTATGTTTTAGTGAAAAGTTTTAATTCCGCACTACTTTTCACTATGTATATGCAATGAATGATATGAATGAGGCTTGTCTTAGAACTCTGAGAGTTCGACAACGCCGGTCGCAATCTAGGATTGCACCCTATCTGCTAGGGTATGGTCTCGGGTTGTGACAGAAAACCATTATCTTTCTTTAGTGAAAAGCTAAAAGGATCTACACTCAAGTACTCAACTTATGACAAGGAATTGTATGCACTTGTGCGAGTGTTGGATCATTGGCAACACTACTTGTGGCACAAAGAGTTTGTGATAAGGATCGATCATGAGTCCTTGAAGCATCTTAAGGGGCAATCTAAGTTGAACCAGCGACATGCTAAGTGGGTTGAATTCATTGAAACCTCTCCATATGTGATCAACTACAAGCAAGGCAAGGAGAATGTGGTAGCGATGCTGTATCAAGAAGGTTTGTGTTGGTCAATACCTTGGTTTATAGAATGATGGGGTTTGAAAGCTTAAAGGGATATTCTATGGATACCGACTTCAAAGTACCTTTGATAATCTTACTAAAGGGAAGCGAGTTGATAGGTACCAATTGGTTGATGGGTTTTTGTTCAAAGATGGTCGAGCATGTGTGCCCATGAGCTCATGGAGAGAGTTATTTGTCAAGGAGGCTCATAGTGGTGGTTTTATGGGACACTTTGGGGTACCAAAAACACTTGATATTCTTAAGGAGCAGTTCTTTTGGCCCAAGATTAAACATGATGTGGAGAGGATTTGTGAACAATGTCTAGAATGCAAGCAAGCCAAATCCGTGACCAGGCCCCAAGGTAAGTATATTCCTGTTCCTACTCCTAATGGTCCATGGATGGATATTTCTATGGATTTTGTTTTGGGACTGCCTAGGACTAAAAGAGGACATGATAGTATATTTGTGGTAGTGAATAGATTTTCTAAAATGGCTCATTTTATTCCATGCCATAAATGTGATGATGCATCCCATGTAGCATCTTTGTTTGTTATCAATGTGCTTAAATTGCACGGAGTCCCTCAAACCATTGTTAGTGATCGGGATTCCAAGTTTCTAAGTCATTTTTGGAAGAGTCTATGGGGTACACTTGGTACCAAACTTCTGTTCTCTACTTCTTGCCATCCTCAAACGGATGGACAAACTGAAGTAGTCAACTGGACTCTTGGAACCATGCTTCGATGCATGATTAGAGGAACCCCAACTACTTGGGAAGACCGTTTACCCTTGATTGAATTTGCATATAATCGGTCTTTCCACTCCTCTATTAGAATGTCTCCATTTTAGGCTTGCTATGGTTTTAAACCTTTGTTTCCATTAACCATGATTCCTTTGTCTAGTGATATTGTTGTGATCCTAGAGGCCAAGCAAAAGGCAAAAGAGATGATGAACATTCATGCCAAGGTCAAAGAATCCATTGAAAAGAACAATTCAAAGGTATCCATTCGAAAGAATTGAGGGAGAAAGGAAGTGATATTCAATCCAGATGATTGGGTGTGGGTGCATTTCCAAAAGGAAAGGTTTCCACAAGTATGAAAAGGGAAGCTAAGCCCAAAAGAAGCATTAGAGGAGATTGAAGGTCACCAAAGAAGGACATACAATGTGTTTACATTACATCAAATTGAGAAGGAAGAAGGAAAGAGGCCATGTGTGCAAATGGCCATTTCATGAATTCAAGAATTCACAAAAGAAGGCAACCAAACAAGGCCCTTACCTCATTAAGGGCAAAATTGTCAAAGAAGTGTCTTCTTTATTTCCTTAGTATAAATATTAGTCTTTTATCATTTTGCAAGACTTAGAGTATGTTGAATATTGACTCTCAAATTGTAGTATCTTCTTAGTGAGTAATTAGTGATTAAATTAGGGTGAATCTTGGGATTGCTAGTTAACTTCTTGAGTTTGATTAATCTAAGTGTTACCCCTTTGTGATTTTTGGTTTCATTTGAATTATTCTACCTTGGGTTAAATTTAGGTTGTTGAAGTCAATTGAGAGGTGAGGGTTTTAGTCCCTTGTTGCCCATAATTTCAATAACTTAAGTTAATCCACATATCTTTTATTTCTTTGTGTCTTTACTTGTTTGATCATTATCACTAACACGAACCCTAACCCTAACCCTAAACCCTAAACCCTAAACCCAAAGCCTAAAATACAAAAATCCTAATATTAAATGCTAAACCAAAGATATTACAACTCAAATCCTTGACCCCAAACCCTAAAACCTAAAAAACAACCTAAACCATAACATTATCTTTAACCCTAACCCTACCATAAACCGTAAACCCCAAGGGCAAATTACCAAAACCCAAATATTAAACACTAAACCATTGATATTAAACCTCAAGTCCTAAACCCTTAACCAAAACCCTACAAAAAAAACAAAACCCTAACCCTAACCCCAAACCATAAACCCAAAACCCTAAGCCCAAAATGCCAAACGCAAACATTAAGCACTAAACCATAGATTTTAAACCTCAAATGCTAAACGTTGAACTATAACACAAAAAAACACCTACACCCTAACCCTAACGCTAAACCCTAACCCTAATCCCTAAACCCTAACCCTAATCCCTAAACCCTAACCCTAAGTCCAAAAAAAAATTCCAAAAAAACCCTAACCCTATCCCATACACAACCCTTACCCTAACCATATCCTTAACCCTAACCCTAAACCCTAAACCCTAAACCCAAAGCCCAAAATACGAAAACCCTAACATTAAACACTAAACCACACATATTATAACTCAAATCCTAAACGCCAAACCCTAAAACCAAAAAAAACAACCTAAATCCTAACCCTAACCCTAACATTAACCCTAACCCTAACCCTACCATAAACCCTAAACCACAAGCCCAAAATACCAATACCCAAACATTAAACACTAAACCATTGATATTAAATCTCAAATCCTAAACCCTAAATCCAAAAACCTAAAAAAAAAGTAACCCTAACCCTAACCTTAACCCTATCCCTAACCCTAAACCATAAATCGGAAACCCTAAGCCCAAAATACCAAAACCCAAACATTAAAACCTAAACCATAGATTTTAAACCTCAAATGCTAAACGCTGAACCATTAAATCAAAAAAAAAAACTACACCCTAACCCTATCCCTAACCCTAAACACTAAACCGTAACTTCAAAAAAAAAGTTCAGGAAAAAAAATACCAAGGCCAAAATACTGAAACCCAAACATTAAACACTTAACCATAGATTTAAACCTCAAAACCTAAAACAACCAAACTCTAACCCTAACTCTAACCCTAACCCTAAACTATTAACCCGAAACCCCAAGCCCAAAATACCAAAACCCAAACATTAAACACTAAACCATCGATTTAAAACAAAAAATCCTAAACTAAAAAAAACTAAACTCTAACCCTTACCCTAATCCTAACCCTCACCCTAAACCGTAAACCCTAAACCCAAATCCTAAATACCAAAATTCTACCATTAAAAACTAAACCAAAGATATTACAACTCAAATCCTTGACCCCCATAACCAATAGATCCCCCAAATACACTGTTCAAACGGATACAAATCTACTGTTCAAACGGATACAAAGGATTCAAAATTTCGCACCGCCTCATCGGCGCGTGCGCCGCCGGTGGAGCTCCAAAATCTGCCGGACCAAAGCCAACAGGATCGTCCTGATGAGGGCAACAAAACCCACAATTACACGCACCACGAATCATCTCACAACTCTTCGAAATCGCAAGACACTGATGCAATGAACACTGAGTTTTCAGAGGAAGAGTTTGAGCGAGAACGAGAAAACATTTCCCCAGGAATTTCTGAGTTGAATCGAGGAAAAATGTTGGGGGAACCTGATAATAATAGTCACGATCTACAACATACCCAAAAATCAATCGATTCCATCGTCCCAATTGGCAGCAATCGCGAAATGAATTTGGCGAGAATTGCGACAGAATTGCCTGAGATGTGCACTCAAAATCGAGCATCTTCGAGTCAATGTTGTAAAGAATTGAGTACTGGGGTTTACTCACCTGTTGATAAGGATCATCTCAACAAAATTTCAGCTGAAAAGGATCAGGAAATCACCGGCGGGGAGAAATCTGACATACACAGAGCTCAAGTCACCGGAAACCATGGATATTTGTCGATGAGGACTAATTCCCAGTCTATAAATGTTCACCTTAATGATGTTTCTAACGATTTTGAGGCAGGAAACAACTTTAACAATTCTAACAACAATTCACTATCACTCAAGGAAGCTGCGTTCAAAAGACAACAAGAGATACAAACAAGTGAAGTCGAGCAGCTGGAATCCAGTCGAAATGTTGAACAAAATATCATATTGAATGAACATCAATCAATTGAAACAATAATGATGATACAAGGCAATAAGAATCAACTGGGGGGAATTTCGGCTGAGCAGCAGGGCATTAACAGCAGCACTATGAGGATGCATACAGCAACCTCATTGAATGGAGATCAAGCTTCGAAATTTTCCTTTGGAACTTCAGGTAAATCATCCTATCTAACAGCTAACATCATTGCTGCTACTGCTCAGGTCATGCCAAATCAAGAAGACAAAAGTGAGGAGAATGGACATTCACAGACTCAAAACCTGGATCAAACAGGCCAAAAACATCAGCTTTTAGGTAAGAAATTGCAGCAGGGAACAAAGAATCCAAACAAGGCTGCAAATGATAAAGAAAATCAAACAAATCACCTACAAACTCCTCAACAAACTCAAAGACAAGAGGACAACAAACAGGGAGGAACAAATTCAGCATACCAAAGCAATAAGGAAAACATGGAGTACCAAAGCAACTTCCCAAAGATTTCCAACAATTTTACAAGGTATGATCCTAACTCCCAATTAGATGGAAATAATAAAACTGGTAATAATGCTGCGCAAGGAAATGCTAGACCTCCTAACAGCCACCAACAAGGACAAAACATTAGTAACAATGCTAAACAGGACAAAGCTAGTGAACCTGCTCCATACACTGTGGTTCAATCTTTTGCAGCCCGCTTGAGGTATAATCAGTCTAAGAATGAGATTCCAATTATGTTGAATGATCCCATACATACTACTAGACAAGGGTATCCTGCTGTGTTATTATATGAGCATGATTACTATGTGAAGTTGGCTGAGTGTTGTAAGTATACGCTTGTGGGCAAGTTCACCAATACTATGCCTAAAATGGAGTTGGTTAGAAAGAGTTTCACCCTTCAAACTCAACTTACTGGGGGGGTGAAGATTACACACTTTAACTCTAGACATGTGTATATTGATATAGATAATGAATTCGATTATCAAACTGTTTGGACAAAATTGAGGATGACTATTGAAGGGCAATTGATGAGAATTCAAGCTTGGACCCCTGATTTTACCCCAGAGGAAGAAACTCCTATTGTTCCTATTTGGGTTGCTGTGCCAGGCCTACCATGGCATTGTTATAATAAGGTTCTTTTGACTACTATCTTGGAATCTGTTGGGAAGGTATTATATCTTGATTCTCCGACTTCTCAAAAGACTAGAGGTAGTACAACAAGGGTGAAAGTTCAAGTTGACCTCACTAAGAAAAGGACTGAACATGTATGGTTGGGTTTCAAAAATTCAGACCCCAACAAGGGGAGATGGTTGAAGGTTCAATATGAAGGTATCCCCGACTATTGTATGTATTGTAAACATCAAGGGCATATGGATTATGATTGCACTATAAAAAGAAGAGATGAAGAGGTGAACAAGAGGAAAGAAATGGAGCCTGATAAAATAAATAAATCAAGAGGAGATCAACATCAAGGTGGAGAGGTAATAGAGGAAACTTTCAAGCAAAATCAAAAAGGAAATCACCAAGATGGGAAACAGCAAGAGACAAGAAAGCAGGGCCAGAAAAATTATGATCAAGAGGTTGCAGAAAAGGAGGAGCAGTGGCAGACACAAAGAAGAAAACAATCAAAGAACTTGGAGCATGTTCAACCCAAAACAGCATGGAGAGCTCGATCACCACAACACAAGACAAGCAGTGATAACAGGCAGCAGGCAGCAAATATCACAGGTATCACCCCTCCCATTACTACTCATAATGTTTACAGTGATTTAGAATTACAGGAACAGGCTATACAGGAGCAGCAAATGACCACATCAGAAAAGAAAGGAGCTGCAGACAGTAATATCCAACAAATCCAAGAGCCAAATATTGTCTCACCATCAGCAAATCAAAGATCAAATGTCCAAGAGCTGCAGATGGACAATTCAGCACAAGAAAGTAATGCAGACAGTGATACACAGCAAGTTCAAGATATAAATATTATTTCACCATCAACAAATCAAAGAACAAGTCTACAACAACAACAAACTAAATCCACACAAGCCAATAATTACAAGAGAACAGGTATTGACTTATCTCTTCCCACACCCCAGCAGCCCCCTGTAACTGCTATTGTTAATGTTATGAATGTTGGGTTGGCTGTTGAAGTTGATGGAGGTATGGATGGAGGGTGTCAGGAGAAGCCCACTAATCTGCAGGAAGGGGTTACCAAAGGGGGGAATCTGCCTCATGTTCTGCATGAGGGGTTGGATATTGACCATATTTCTTACCTTAGAGCCTATATTGATAACAAAGACAAACAGCAACAAGAGGTTCCACAACAGAGGCAGCAGCAGGACCTGGACAGTAATAACAGGGAACATGCAGTGCTGGAAAATCAAGAGAAACAACAAAATGAAAAAAGGAAAGAAAAAGATAAAAGGGAACCAAGTGACAATACTCAAGGCATCACCCCTAAGAGTAAAAACAAACCAAGCAAACAGAAAAGAGATGCTGCAAAAAGAAGACAAACCAGGCTGCAAGACAAAGAAAATGAGCAGGAACAAGGGAGGAGGGATGATTCATGTAAGGATCAGTACATGACATCTCCATCAGCTGAACCTCCGGATATAAGACAGCAAGTTTGCAAGCTAAATACTGTTCCTCCTGTTGATGAGTATGCAGTTGATAACTCTGAGGATGATCTGGAGAAAGATAATCAATCCCTAGAAGAACCTGAAGAGGATGATGAGACTAGGGAGGATCCTATCAAGGCACTTAGCTCTCATAAGGACCAGGCCCTAGAAGAGGAGCTTCAATAGGCAACACAAAGTCAGGGATTATCTCCAAGAGGGCTCAAGCATGACAAAGTCAATACTGTCACTGCTGGCAGACCTAACACTAGGCTCTTCTCCTCTAAATCCTCTAAATGATTTGTACACTTATATGGAATGTGAGAGGGATCAACACTCAGGGAGTGTTGGAGAGATTAAAGACGCTCAGAAAGCTTCACCATTTATCTGTTATTACCATTTTGGAACCTTTCTCTGATAGTGTTCATGTACAAAACTTCAAAGTTCAATTAAACATGGATAATGCCACTAGTAATTATAATGGCAAGATTTGGGTTTTTTGGAGCAGCGATATTGACTGTAATATTCTTGATGAAGATGAACAGCAAATCACTTGTGACATCAAACACAATGAGTTACAATACCAATTTACTAGTACGTTTGTCTATGCAAAATGCAAGGATCACCTTAGGAGACCTCTCTGGGACAAGATGCTTCAGCAGGCAACAGTGAACACCAAACCTTGGTGCACAGTTGGAGATTATAATGTTATAACTGCTGTAGATGAAAAACTGGGAGGAGTGCCTTACAATATGAGGAAGAGCATGGATTTTATTGCTATTATAGAAGCATGTGGACTATTGGACATTGGGTTCAGTGGACACAAATTCACTTGGTCAAATAAGAGGGGTATCAATCACAGAATCTGGAAGAGGCTTGATAGGGCTTTGGTTAATGATTCATGGTTAGAAAAGATGCCTCAAACCACCATCACTCACTTGTCTTCCACTAGGTCAGATCATTGTCCTCTGCTCATGGAAATGGTTTCCACAAATTCTGATCACATCAAGTATTTCAAATTCCTTAATTGTTGGGTTGATAACCCTTAGTTCATGGAAATTGTGAAAACTTGTTGGGATAAGGATGTAGAAGGTAATGGCATGTGGAAATTCCACCAGAAAATGAAAGGATTATCAAACACTCTTAGTACTTGGTCAAGAAAGGAATTTGGTGATATTTTTCAAAAAGTAAGGATGTATGAGTAACAGGCGCACAAAGCTGAAGAGGAATACATCCTTGACCAAAGTGACTCACATAGGAGTGTCCTTCATGAAATCAATGCTAAATATATTAAATTCCTCAAGTTGGAGGATACTGTTTTGAAGTAGAAAACCCAACTCCAATGGTTCAAGGAAGGTGACACCAACTCCAAATTCTTCCATTCTATTATAAGGGGAAGGAGAAGGAAACTTTTTGTGCACAAAATTGTCACGGAAAATGGGGATTGGATTCAAGGTGAGGATAACATTGCTCAAGCTGCTTGCGACCACTTCAAATTTATATTCACAGGTGAGGAAAAGCCTATTAATGAGCACACCTTGGAGTGTATTCCAAGGATGGTTAGTCATGATCAGAATACTCATCTTACCAAGGTTCCAAATATGAATAAACTTAAGAAGGTAGTTTTTGCTATGAACTCTAATTCTGCAGCAGGTCCTGATGGCATGAATGGATACTTCTTTCAGAAGTGCTGGCACATTATCAAGCATGATCTAATGGGGGTGATTCAGGCGTTTTTCAGTGGACAAATGATTCCTAAATATTTCTCCCATTCTTGTATTGTGCTGCTCCCCAAAGTAAATAATCCAAACAAACTTACTGAGTTTAGGCCTATAAGTCTAAGTAACTTCACTAGTAAAATAATTTCCAAACTAGTGAGTAACAGACTTAGCCCTATTCTCCCCTCTTTGATTTCTCCCAATCAGTCCGGTTTTGTGAAAGGAAGAAGCATCTCTGAAAACATCATGTTAGCCCAGGAAATCATTCACCAAATCAAGAAACCCAACATTGGAAGTAATGTCATTATTAAACTAGACATGGCAAAAGCTTATGACAGAGTCTCATGGTCATATATTTGCTTAGTTCTAAGGAAAATGGGGTTTGATGAGGTGTTCATTGATATGGTATGGAGAATCATGGCTAACAATTGGTACTCAATCATTGTGAATGGTAAGAGGTATGGTTTTTTCAACTCCTCTAGGGGACTCAAGCAAGGTGATCCTCTTTCTCCGGCCCTATTTATTTTAGGTGCTGAGATGCTTTCAAGATCTCTCAACAGGTTACATAATCACCCGGATTATAATGGTTTCTTCATGAAAATGAGGGGACCCCAAGTGAACCATTTGAGTTTTGCTGATGACATAATTCTGTTTTCTTCTGGAAGGTACAAAACTTTAAAACTCTTAATGGCAACTTTAAAGGATTATGAGATCACTTCTGGACAACTCATTAATGGTGATAAAAGCCACTTTACGCTGCACTCTAATGCTTTTAATAGCACTAGAGATAGAATTAAGAGGCTGACAGGGTTCAAAGAAAAACAGGGTCCTATTACTTACCTAGGATGCCCTTTATTTGTTGGCAGGCCTAGAAATGTTTATTTTTCTGATCTTGTTAACAAGGTTGTTGGTAGAATTACAGGTTGGCAAACCAAACAACTTAGCTATGGAGGCAAGGCTATTCTCACTAAACATGTTCTTCAAGCTCTTCCTATTCACCTTCTATCCGCAGTAACACCTCCAGTGACAATACTTAAGCAAATCCAAATGCTTATAGCTGATTTTTTCTGGGGATGGAAGAGCGATAGGAAGAAGTACCACTGGGCTTCATGGAAAAATCTAAGTTACCCCTATGATGAAGGGGGGGTGGGAATGAGGAACTTACATGATATTTGCAGGGCCTTTCAATTCAAACAGTGGCGGATCTTTAGAACCAAACACACTCTGTGGGGTGAATTCTTAAAAGCTAAATATTGCCAAAGATCCAACCCGGTTAGCAAAAAAGGGGATACAGGTGATTCTTTGAAATGGAAACATATGCTGATGAATAGACAGCAGGTGGAACAACATATTCAATGGAAGCTCCAAGCTGGGAATTGTTCCTTCTGGTGGGACAACTGGCTCGGTAGTGGACCCCTTGCAAACTTCTCCACCACCAATAATAGATTCAACCACTCCACAGTTGCTGAATTTTGGGAGGAAGGGAGGTGGAATTGGAGCAAGCTGTTGGAGGAGGCACCTGCCAGTCAATTATCCAACATACTAGCTACAGAAATTTCACCTCAACAACATCTTCTAGATCAGCCAGTTTGGAAACTCAACACTCATGGAGCATTCAGCTGTTCATCAGCCTGGGAGGAAATCCGCGAAAAAAGAGCTAAACATCACTTTAACTCTCTTTTATGGCATAAATACATTCCTTTTAAGATTTCCTTTTTACTATGGAGAACCCTTAGGTGTAAACTCCCTACTAACGACAGGCTAACTAGTTTTGGCATTGAGCCATCAAAGTGTGTTTGTTGTTTTGATAGGGCAAGTATGGATTGCATTGAGCATATCTTCAACAAAGGGAACTTCGCAACCAACATCTGGACCAACTTTGCAGCCACTGCAGGGCTGAGGCCAGACCAGACTGACTTGCACTCACTGCTCAAGCAGTGGTGGACTGCCACACCTAAGAATGCAGCCCACAGATTACTTCTGCAAGCGACCCCAATTTTCATTTATTGGAACTTATGGAAGAACAGGTGCGCAGCTAAATATGGAGGCAAGACAACCAATATCAGCAGGGTCAAATATACCATCTACAAGGATAACTACAAAATGCTTTCCACAGCCTTCCCTCAGCTTCAGTGGCCTGCAAAATGGACAGATTTAATTCAAAAATGTGAAAAGTGTGTGCACGACATCAAAGTGAGTTTGGTAACATGGCTTAAACCTCCCGACCAATGGCTCAAAGTAAACACCGATGGCAGCGCAACCACTAATCCTGGCAGGTTGGGAGCTGGCGGCATTTTGAGGGATAAAAATGGTAAATTGGTGATGGCTTTCACAACACCCCTTGGAGAAGGAACAAACAACAAAGCGGAAATAGAGGCAGCAATATTTGGTATGACTTGGGCACTTGAACTGGGATATAGAAACATAATTTTAGAGCTTGATTCTCAACTAGTAGTACATTGGATTTTAAAGAAGACAGCTCCTCAATGGAGTATCATCACACAGCTGGCAAGATTGCAAGATCTCATCTCTCAGACTCAGCAATTCAAGTGCTTACATATATTTCGAGAAGCAAATTGGGTGGCTGATGCTCTTTCACAACACAGTCACATGATAACCAGTCCACATATATACTTCAGCAGCCAGCACATTCCTAAGGAAGCAAAATCATACTATCAGCTGGATTTACTGGAGATGCCTAGCTTTAGAAGAAGGAAGACCAGAAGAATTAAGGAACCACCTTGATCGACCTTGCAGATTTCAACAATAGCTATCTGAATAGGTTAGTTTACTTTTATTCTACCTTGTAAAGGGAGAGTCTCCCTTGTTTATGTTTCCTAGATACTTTGTATTGAGAGGAGTCCTCTCCTTAGGTGCTTAGTATTTCGGTTTCATCATTGATGTACGGGGAGGAGTTGACTTCTTCTTTTGGAAAGTTGACTCTAACCACCTTAGGTTGGAGGTTAGGTTTATGTCCCCCTCCGTTGTATTTTGTTTTGTTTATTAATGTTAAGGCCTGGGGGTGCTGCTCAGCCCCTTACCCACCCAAGGGTAGTTCAAATAAAAAAATAAAAATAAAAATAAAAATCCTTGACCCCAAATCCTAAAACCTAAAAAACAACCTAAACCAAACATTATCCTTAACACTAACCCTACAATAAACCGTCAAATCCTAAACCACAAACCCTAAACACTAAAGAAAATCTAAACCCTAACCCATACCCTAACCGTAACCCTAAACAATTAACCCAAAACCCCAAGCCCAAAATACCAAACATGAAGCATTAAACACTAAGCCATTAATTTTATACCAAAAATCCTAAACCCCAAAACTTTTAACCTAAAAAAATCCATAAACCCTAACCCTAACCCTATCCCTAACATGAACCATAACCATAACCATAACCCTAAACCCTAAACCCTAAACCCTAAACCCTAAACCCAAAGCCCAAAATACGAAAACCCTAACATTAAACACTTAATCATAGACATTACAACTTAAATCCTTAACACCAAACCCTAAAACCTAAAACAACAACCTAACCCCTAACCCTAACCCTAAACCCTAAACCCTAAACCCTAAACCAAAGATATTACAACTCAAATCCTTGACCCCAAACCCTAAAACCTAAAAAACAACCTAAACCCTAACATTATCCTTAACCCTAACCCTACCATAAACCCTCAAATCCTAAACCACAAACCCTAAACCCTAATAAAATCTAAACCCTAACCCTAACCCTAACCCTAACCCATACCCTAGCTGTAACCCTAAACCATTAACTCGAAACCCCATGCCCAAAATACCAAACACGTAACATTAAACACTAAACATAAATTTTATACCAAAAATCCTGAACCCCAAAACCTATACATATCCTTAACCCTAAAACCTAAACCCTAAACCCAAAGCCCAAAATACGAAAACCCTATCATTAAACACTGAACCATAGACCTTACAACTCAAATCCTTAACCCCAAACCCTAAACCCTAAAAAACAACCTAACCCATAACCCTTACCCTAACATTAACCCTGACCCTAACCCTACCATAAACCAGAAATCCCAAGCCCAAAATACAAAAATCCAAACATTAAACACTAAACCATTTATATTAAACTTCAAATCTAAACGCTAAACCCAAAAACCTAAAAAAAACAAAACCCTAACCCTAACCAGAACCCTAACCCTAACCCTAACCTTAACCTTAACACTAACCCTAAATAATTAACCAAAAACCCCAAGCCCAAAATACCAAAACCCAAACAATAAACACTAAACAATAGATTTTAAACCAAAAATGCTAAACCCTACAACATAAAAACAAAAACAAAAAAACCCCTAACTTTATCCCTATCCCTAACAGGAACCCCAATCCTATCCTTAGCCCTAACCCAAAACCCTAAACCCTAAACCCAAAAACCTAAAAAAAACAAAAACACTAACCCGAACCCGAACCTTAAATAATAAATCGGAAACCCTAAGCCCAAAATACCAAAACCCAAACATTAAATACTAAACCATAGATTTTAAACCTCAACTGCTAAACGCTGAACCATAAAATCTAAAAAAAATACCTACACCCTAACCCTAACCCTAACCCTAAACCTAAACCCTAAGTCCAAAAAAAAAGTTGAAAAAGAAAAACCAATTCCAAAATACTGAAAACCAAACATTAAACACTTAACCATAGATTTAAAACCTCAAAACCTAAACCACAAACCCTAAAAACTAAAAACAACCTAAACCCTAACCCTAACCTTAACCCATACCATAACCCTAACCTTAACTCTAACCCTAACCCTAAACTATTAACCCGAAACCCCAAGCCCAAAATACCAAAACCCAAACATTTAACACTAAACCATAGATTTTAAACCAAAAATCCTAAACCTTAAAAAAACGCTAAACCCTAACCCTAACCCTAACCTAAACCGTAAACCCTAAACCCAAAGCCTAAAATACCAAAATCCTAACATTAAGCACTAAACCAAAGATATTACAACTCAAATCCTTGACCCCGAACCCTTAAACCTAAAAAACAACCTAAACCCTAACATTATCCTTAACCGTAACCCTACCATAAACCTTCAAATCCTAAACCACAAACCCTAAACCCTAAAAAAATCTAAACCCTAACCATAATCCTAACCCATACCCTAAGCATAACCCTAAACCATTGACCCGAAACCCCAAGCCCAAAATAACAAACACGAAACATTAAACACTAAACCATAAATTTTATACCAAAAATCCTAAACCCCAAAACCTATCACCTAAGAAAATTCCTAAGCCCTATCCCTAATATGAACCCTAACTTGAACACTAACCCTAACTATAACCCTAAACTCTAAACCCTAAACCCTAAACCCAAAGCCCAAAATACGAAAACCCTAACATTAAACAGTGAACCATAGACTTTACAACTAAAATCCTTAACCCCAAACCCTAAAACCTAAAACACAACCTAGCCCCTAACCCTAACCTAACATTAACCCTAACCCTAACCCTACCATAAATCCTAAACCCCAAGCCCAAAATACAAAAACCCAAACATTAAACACTAAACAATTTATATTAAACAAATCCTAAACGCTAAACCCAGAAACCTAAAAAAAAAAAACCTAATCCTATAACCCTAACCCTAACCTTAACCTTAACACTAACCCTAAACAATTAACCCAAAACCCTAAGCCCAAAATACCAAAACCCAAACATTAAACACTAAACAATAGATTTTAAACCAAAAATCCTAAACCCTAAAACATAAAAACATAAAATAAACCTAGACCCTAACCCTCTCCCTCTCCCTAACAGGAACCTCAACACTATCCTTAACCCTAACCCTAAACCCAAAACCCTAAACTCAAAGCCCAAAATACCAAAACACTAACATTAAACACTAAACCATAGATATTACAACTCAAATCCTCAAGCCCAAACCCTAAAACCTGAAAACAACCGAAATTCTAACCCTACCCCTTACATTAATCCTAACCCTAACCCTACCACAAACCCTATATCCCAAGCCCAAACTACCAAAACCCAAATATGAAACACTAAACCATTGATATTAAACCTCAAATCCTAAACTCTAAACCCAAAAACTTAAAAAAAAAAAGAAAAAACCCCTAACCCTAACCCTAATCTTAACCTTAACCCTAACCCCAAACAATAAACCCAAAACCCTAAGCCTAAAATACCAAAACACAAATATTAAATAATAAACCATAGATTTTAAACCTCAAATGATAAACGTTGAACCATAAAACATAAAAATAACCTACACCCTAACCCTAATCCTAACCCTAGCGCTAAACCCTAAACCTTAAACTCTAAACCCTAAGTCCAAAAAAGAAGTACAAAAAAAACCTGAACCCTATCCCTAACAAAAGCCTAACCCTAACCCTATCCTTAACCCTAACCCTAAACCCTAAACCCTAAACCCAAAGCCAAAATACAAAAACCCTAACATTAAACAATAAAGCATAGATATGACAACTCAAATCCTTAACCCCAAATCCAAAAACCAAAAAAACAACATAAACCGTAACCCTAACCCGAATTTAAACCCTAACCTAAACTCTACCATAAAACCTAAAACCCAAGCCCAAAATACCAAAACCCTAACATTAAACACTAAACCATTGATATTAAATCTCAAATATTAAACCCTAAACCCAAAACTTAAACAAAAAAAAACATAATCCTAACCCTAACCTTAACGCTAACCCTAACCCTAAATCATAAACCGGAAACCCTAAGCCCAAAATACCAAAACACAAACATTAAATACTAAACAATAGAGTTTAAATCTCAAATGCTAAACGCTAAACCATAAAATAATTAAAACAAACTACACCCTAACCCTAACCCTAACCCTAACCCTAAACCCTAACCCTAAACCCTAAACCCTAAACCCTAAACCAAAGATATTACAACTCAAATCCTTGACCCCAAACCCTAAAACCTAAAAAATAACCTAAACCCTAACATTATCCTTAACCCTAACCCTACCATAAACCCTCAAATCCTAAACCACAAACCCTAAACCCTAATAAAATCTAAACCCTAACCCTAACCCTAACCCTAACCCATACCCTAGCTGTAACCCTAAACCATTAACTCGAAACCCCATGCCCAAAATACCAAACACGTAACATTAAACACTAAACATAAATTTTATACCAAAAATCCTGAACCCCAAAACCTATACATATCCTTAACCCTAAAACCTAAACCCTAAACCCAAAGCCCAAAATACGAAAACCCTATCATTAAACACTGAACCATAGACCTTACAACTCAAATCCTTAACCCCAAACCCTAAACCCTAAAAAACAACCTAACCCATAACCCTAACCCTAACATTAACCCTGACCCTAACCCTACCATAAACCAGAAACCCCAAGCCCAAAATACAAAAATCCAAACATTAAACACTAAACCATTTATATTAAACTTCAAATCTAAACGCTAAACCCAAAAACCTAAAAAAAACAAAACCCTAACCCTAACCAGAACCCTAACCCTAACCCTAACCTTAACCTTAACACTAACCCTAAATAATTAACCAAAAACCCCAAGCCCAAAATACCAAAACCCAAACAATAAACACTAAACAATAGATTTTAAACCAAAAATGCTAAACCCTACAACATAAAAACAAAAACAAAAAAACCCCTAACTTTATCCCTATCCCTAACTGGAACCCCAATCCTATCCTTAGCCCTAACCCAAAACCCTAAACCCTAAACCCAAAAACCTAAAAAAAACAAAAACACTAACCCGAACCCGAACCTTAAATAATAAATCGGAAACCCTAAGCCCAAAATACCAAAACCCAAACATTAAATACTAAACCATAGATTTTAAACCTCAACTGCTAAACGCTGAACCATAAAATCTAAAAAAAATACCTACACCCTAACCCTAACCCTAACCCTAAACCCTAAACCCTAAGTCCAAAAAAAAAGTTGAAAAGAAAAACCAATTCCAAAATACTGAAAACCAAACATTAAACACTTAACCATAGATTTAAAACCTCAAAACCTAAACCACAAACCCTAAAAACTAAAAACAACCTAAACCCTAACCCTAACCTTAACCCATACCATAACCCTAACCTTAACTCTAACCCTAACCCTAAACTATTAACCCGAAACCCCAAGCCCAAAATACCAAAACCCAAACATTTAACACTAAACCATAGATTTTAAACCAAAAATCCTAAACCTTAAAAAAACGCTAAACCCTAACCCTAACCCTAACCTAAACCGTAAACCCTAAACCCAAAGCCTAAAATACCAAAATCCTAACATTAAGCACTAAACCAAAGATATTACAACTCAAATCCTTGACCCCGAACCCTTAAACCTAAAAAACAACCTAAACCCTAACATTATCCTTAACCGTAACCCTACCATAAACCTTCAAATCCTAAACCACAAACCCTAAACCCTAAAAAAATCTAAACCCTAACCATAATCCTAACCCATACCCTAAGCATAACCCTAAACCATTGACCCGAAACCCCAAGCCCAAAATAACAAACACGAAACATTAAACACTAAACCATAAATTTTATACCAAAAATCCTAAACCCCAAAACCTATCACCTAAGAAAATTCCTAAGCCCTATCCCTAATATGAACCCTAACTTGAACACTAACCCTAACTATAACCCTAAACTCTAAACCCTAAACCCTAAACCCAAAGCCCAAAATACGAAAACCCTAACATTAAACAGTGAACCATAGACTTTACAACTAAAATCCTTAACCCCAAACCCTAAAACCTAAAACACAACCTAGCCCCTAACCCTAACCTAACATTAACCCTAACCCTAACCCTACCATAAATCCTAAACCCCAAGCCCAAAATACAAAAACCCAAACATTAAACACTAAACAATTTATATTAAACAAATCCTAAACGCTAAACCCAGAAACCTAAAAAAAAAAAACTAATCCTATAACCCTAACCCTAACCTTAACCTTAACACTAACCCTAAACAATTAACCCAAAACCCTAAGCCCAAAATACCAAAACCCAAACATTAAACACTAAACAATAGATTTTAAACCAAAAATCCTAAACCCTAAAACATAAAAACATAAAATAAACCTAGACCCTAACCCTCTCCCTCTCCCTAACAGGAACCTCAACACTATCCTTAACCCTAACCCTAAACCCAAAACCCTAAACTCAAAGCCCAAAATACCAAAACCCTAACATTAAACACTAAACCATAGATATTACAACTCAAATCCTCAAGCCCAAACCCTAAAACCTGAAAACAACCTAAATTCTAACCCTACCCCTTACATTAATCCTAACCCTAACCCTACCACAAACCCTATATCCCAAGCCCAAACTACCAAAACCCAAATATGAAACACTAAACCATTGATATTAAACCTCAAATCCTAAACTCTAAACCCAAAAACTTAAAAAAAAAAAAGAAAAAACCCCTAACCCTAACCCTAATCTTAACCTTAACCCTAACCCCAAACAATAAACCCAAAACCCTAAGCCTAAAATACCAAAACACAAATATTAAATAATAAACCATAGATTTTAAACCTCAAATGATAAACGTTGAACCATAAAACATAAAAATAACCTACACCCTAACCCTAATCCTAACCCTAGCGCTAAACCCTAAACCTTAAACTCTAAACCCTAAGTCCAAAAAAGAAGTACAAAAAAAACCTGAACCCTATCCCTAACAAAACCCTAACCCTAACCCTATCCTTAACCCTAACCCTAAACCCTAAACCCTAAACCCAAAGCCCAAAATACAAAAACCCTAACATTAAACAATAAAGCATAGATATGACAACTCAAATCCTTAACCCCAAATCAAAAAACCAAAAAAACAACATAAACCGTAACCCTAACCCGAATTTAAACCCTAACCTAAACTCTACCATAAAACCTAAAACCCAAGCCCAAAATACCAAAACCCTAACATTAAACACTAAACCATTGATATTAAATCTCAAATAATAAACCCTAAACCCAAAACTTAAACAAAAAAAAACATAATCCTAACCCTAACCTTAACGCTAACCCTAACCCTAAATCATAAACCGGAAACCCTAAGCCCAAAATACCAAAACACAAACATTAAATACTAAACAATAGAGTTTAAATCTCAAATGCTAAACGCTAAACCATAAAATAATTAAAACAAACTACACCCTAACCCTAACCCTAACCCTAACCCTAAACCCTAAACACTAAACACTAAACCCTAATTCCAAAAAAAAAAGTTCGAAAAAATACCAAGTCTAAAATACTGAAACCCAAACATTAAACACTTAACCATACATTTAAACCTCAAAACCTAAAACAACCAACCCTAACCCTAACTCTAACCCTAACCCTAAACTATTAACCCGAAACCCCAAGCCCAAAATACCAAAACCCAAACATTAAACACTAAACAATAGATTTTAAACCAAAAATCCTAAACCAAAAAAAACTCTAAACTCTAACCCTTACCCTAATCCTAACCCTAACCCTAAACCATAAATCCTAAAACCAAATCCTAACATTAAAAACTAAACCAAAGATATTACAACTCAAATCCTTGACTCCAAATCCTAAAACCTAAAAAAATAACTAAGCCCTAACATTATCCTTAACCCTAACCCTACCATAAACCCTCAAATCCTAAACCACAAACCCAAAACCCTAAAAAATCTAAACCCTAACCCATACCCTAACCGTAACCCTACACCATTATCCCGAAACCTTGGCCTGAAATACCAAACAAAAAACATTAAACACTACACCATAAATTTTATACCAAAAATCCTAAACCCCAAAACCTATAACCTAAAAAAACCCTAAACCCTAACCCTAACCCTATCCCTAATATGAACCCTAACCCTAACCATAACCCTAAACCCTAAACCCTAAACCCTAAACCCTAAACCCTAAACCCAAAGCCCAAAATACAAAAACTCTAGCATTAAACACTGAATCATAGACATTACAACTCAAATCCTTAACCCCAAACACTAAACCTAAAAAACAACCTAACCCCAAACCCTAACCCTAAACCCTAAAACGTAAACCCTAAACCCAAAACCAAATATATTACAACTCAAATCCTTAACCCCAAACCCTAAAACCTAAAAAAAACCTAAACCCTAACATTATCCTTAACCCTAACCCTACCATAAACCCTCAAATCCTAAACCTCAAACCTTAAACCCTAATAAAATCTAAACCCTAACCCTAACCTAACCATAACCCATACCCTAACCGTAACACTAAACCATTAACCCGAAATCCCAAGCCCAAAATACCAAACACAAAACATTAAACGCTAAGCCATAAATTTTATACCAAAAATCCTAAACCCCAAAACATATCACCTAAAAAATCCCTAAATCCTAACCCTAACCCTATCCCTAACATGAAACCTAACCATAACCATAACCCTTAACCCTAAACCCTAAACCCTAAACCCAAAGCCCGAAATACAAAAATCCTAATATTAAACACTGAACCATAGACATTACAACTGAAATCCTTAACCCTAAACCCTAAAACCTAAAAAACAACCTAACCCCTAAACCTAACCTAACATTAACCCTAACCCTATCCCAACCATAAATCCTAAACCCCAAGCCCAAAATACAAAAACCCAAACTTTAAACACTAAACAATTTATATTAAATTTCAAATCCTAAACGCTAAACCCAAAAACCTAAAAAAAAAAAACTTAATCCTAACCCTAACCCTAACCCTAACCCTATCGTTAACCTTAACATTAACCCTAAAAAATTAACCCAAAACCCCAAGCCCAAAATACCAAAACCCAAACATTAAACACTGAACAATAGATTTTAAACCAAAAATCCTAAACCCTAAATCCTAAAATTATAAAAGAAACCTAAACCCTAACCCTGTCCATATCCCTAACAGGAACCTCAACCCTATCCTTAACCCTAACCCTAAACCCAAAACCCTAAACTCAAAGTCCAAAATACCAAAACCTTAACATTAAACACTAAACCATAGATATTAAAACTCAAATTCTCAAGCCCAAACCCTAAAACCTAAAATACAACCTACATCCTAACCCTACCCCTTACATAAACCCTAACCCTAACCCTACTATAAACCCTATATCCCAAGCTCAAACTACTGAAACCCAAACATTAAGCACTAAACCATTGATATTAAACCTCAAATCCTAAACCCTAAACCCAAAAACCTAAAAAAAAAAAACTAACCCTAACCCTAACCCTAATCTTAACCTTAACCCTAACCCTAACCCTAACCCTAAGTCAAACCATAAACCCACCCTAAGCCCAATATATGAAAACCCAAATATTAAATACTAAACCATAGATTTTAAACCTCAAAGATATTACAACTCAAATCCTTGACCCACACCCTAAAACCTAAAAAACAACCTAAACCCTAACATTATCCTTAACACTAACCCTACCATAAACCCTCAAATCCTAAACCACAAACCCTAAACCCTAAAAAAAAATCTAAACCCTAACCCTAACCCTAACACATACCCAAACCATAACCCTAAACCATTAACCCGAAAAACCCCAAGCCCAAAATACCAAACATGAAACATTAAACACTAAACCATAAATTTTATACTAAAAATCCTAAACCCCAAAACCTATAACCTAAAAAATCCCTAAACCCTAACCCTAACTCTATCCCTAACATGACCCTAACCCTAATCATAACACTAAACACTAAACCCTAAACCCTAAGCCCAAAATACGAAAACCCTAACATTAAACACTGAACCATAGACATTACAACTTAAATCCTTAACCCCAAACCCTAAAACCTAAAAAAAAACTGACCCCTAACCCTAACCCTAAACCCTAAACCCTAAACCCTCCATGTAATTCTTTATTTTTGATAAATGATAAGAACTTGGGGTTTTTTTCATCCCCTGACACACCACAAGGTTTTTTTTTTTTTAAAAAAAATGAACCCTAAACCAAAGATATTACAACTCAAATCCTTGACCCCAAACCCTAAAACCTAAAAAACAACCTAAACCCTAACATTATCCTTAACATAACCCTACCATAAACCCTACAATCATAAACCACAAACCTTAAAACCTAATAAAATCTAAACCCTAACCCTAACCCTATCCCACACCCAAAATGTAACCCTAAACCATTAACCTGAAACCCCAAGCCCAAAATACCAAACACGAAACATTAAACACTAAACCATAAATTTTATACCAAAAATCCTAAACCCTAAAACCTATAACCTAAAAAAATCCCTAAGCCCTAACCATAACCCTATCCCTAACATGAACCCTAACCCTATACATATCCTTAACCCTAACCCTTAACCCTAAACCCTAAACCCAAAGCCCAAAATATGAAAACCCTAATATTAAACACTAAACCATAGACCTTACAACTCAAATTCTTAACCCCAAACCCTAAAACCTAAAAAACAATCTAACCCCTAACCCTAACCCTAACATTAACCCTAATCCTAACCCTACCATAAACCCAAAACCCCAAGCCCAAAATACAAAAATCCAAACATTAAACACTAAACCATTTATATTAAACTTCAAATCCTAAATGCTAAACCCAATAGCCTAAAAAAGACCAAAACCCTAACCCTAACCTGAACCCTAACCCTAATCCTAACCATAACCTTAACACTAACCCTAAATAATTAACCCAAAACCCCAAGCCCAAAATACTAAAACCCAAGCATTAAACACTAAATAATAGATTTTAAACCAAAGATCCTAAACCCCAAAACATAAAAACATAAAAAAACCTAAACCCTAACCCTATCCCAATCCCTAAAAGGAACCCCAACCCTATCCTTAACCCTAACCCAAAACCCTAAACCCTAAACCCAAAAACCTAAACAAAAAACAAAAACCTAACCCTAACCCTAGCCCTAACCCTAAGTAATAAACCGAAAACCCTAAGCCCAAAATACCAAAACCCAAGCATTAACTACTAAACCATAGATTTTAAACCTCAACTGCTAAACGTTGAACCATAAATCTAAAAAAAATACCTACACCCAAACCCTAACCCTAACCCTAAACCCTAAACCCTAAGTCCCAAAAAAAAGTTTAAGAAGAAACACCAATTCCAAAATACTGAAACCCAAACATTAAACACTTAACCATAGATTTTAAACCTCAAAACCTAAACCACAAACCCTAAAAACTAAAAACAACCTAAGCCCTAACCCTAACCTTAACCCATACCATAACCCTAACCTTAACTCTAACCCTAACCCTAAACTATTTATCCGAAACCCCAAGCCCAAAATACGAAAACCCAAACAATTAACACTACCATAGATTTTAAACCAAAAAACCTAAACCTTAAAAAAAAACTAAACCCTAACCCTAACCCTCCTAAACCGAAACCCTAAACCCAAAGCCTAAAATACCAAAATCCTAACATTAAACACTAAACCAAAGATATTACAACTCAAATCATTGACCCCGAACCCTAAAACCTAAAAACAACCTAAACCCTAACATTATCCTTAACCGTAACCCTACCATAAACCCTCAAATCCTAAACCACAAACCCTAAACCCTAAAAAAATCTAAACCCTAACCATAACCCTAACCCATACCCTAAGCATAACCCTAAACCATTAACCCGAAACCCCAAGCCCAAAATAACAAACACGAAATATTAAACACTAGTCCATTAATTTTATACCAAAAATCCTAAACCCCAAAGCCTATCACCTACAAAATTCCTAAACCCTATCCCTAACATGAACCCTAACTTGAACCCTAACCCTAACCATAACCCTAAACTCTAAACCCTAAACCCAAACCCCAAAATACGAAAACCCTAACATTAAACACTGAACCATAGACATTACAACTAAAATCCTTAACCCCAAACCCTAAAACCTAAAAAACAACCTAACCCCTAACCCTAACCTAACATTAACCCTAACCCTAACCCTACCATAAATCCTAAACCCCAAGCCCAAAATACAAAAAACCCAAACATTAAACGCTAAACACAAAAACCTAAAAAACCCCAAAACCCTAATCCTAACCCTAACCCTAACCCTAGCCCTTACCTTAAACTTAACACTAACCCTAAACAATTAACCCAAAACCCCAAGCCCAAAATACCAAAACCCAAACATTAAACACTAAACAATAGATTTTAAACCAAAAATCCTAAACCCTAAAACCTAAAAACATAAAAGAAACCTAGACCCTAACCCTATCCCTATCCTTAACAGGAACCTCAACCCTATCCTTAACCCTAACCCTAAACCCAAAACCCTAAACTCAAAGCCCAAAATACCAAAACTCTAACATTAAACACTAAACCATAGATATTATAACTCAAACCCTGAAGCCCAAACCCTAAAACCTGAAAAACAACCTAAATTCTAACCATACCCCTTACATTAACCCTGACCCTAACCCTAACATAAACCAGAAACCCCAAGCCCAAAATACAACAATCCAAACATTAAACACTAAACCATTTATATTAAACTTCAAATCCTAAACGCTAAACCCAAAAACCTAAAAAAAACAAAACCCTAACCCAAACCTGAACCCTAACCCTAACCCTAACCTTAACCTTAACACTAACCATAAATAATTAACCAAAAACCCCAAACCCAAAATACCAAAACCCAAACATTAAACACTAAATAATAGATTTTAAATCAAAAATCCTAAACCCCAAAACATGAAAACATAAAAAAACCTAAACCCTAACCCTATCCCAATCCCTAATAGGAACCCCAACCCTATCCTTAACCCTAACCCAAAACCAAAAACCCTAAACCCAAAAACCTAAACCAAAAAAAAAACCTAACCCTAACCCTAAGTAATAAACCGAAAACCCTAAGCCCAAAATACCAAAACCCAAGCATTAACTACTAAACCATAGATTTTAAACCTCAACTTCTAAACGTTGAACCATAAATCTAAAAAAAAATACCTACACCCTAACCCTAACCCTAACCCTAAACCGTAAACCCTAAGTCCAAAAAAAATTCAAGAAGAAACACCAATTCCAAAATACTGAAACCCAAACATTAAACACTTAACAATAGATTTTAAACCTCAAAACCTAAACAACAAACTCTAAAAACTAAAAACAACCTAAACCCTAACCCTAACCTTAACCCATACCATAACCCTAACCTTAACTCTAACCCTAACCCTAAACTATTTATCCGAAACCCCAAGCCCAAAATACCAAAACCCAAATAATTAACACTAAACCATAGATTTTAAACCAAAATTCCTAAACCTTAAAAAAAAAACTAAACCCTAACCCTAACCCTCCTAAACCGAAACCCTAAACCCAAAGCCTAAAATACCAAAATCCTAACATTAAACACTAAACCAAAGATATTACAACTCAAATCATTTACCCCGAACCCTAAAACCTAAAAACAACCTAAACCCTAACATTATCCTTAACCGTAACCCTACCATAAACCCTCAAATCCTAAACCCTAAAAAAATCTAAACCCTAACCATAACGCTAACCCATACCCTAAGCATAACCCTAAACCATTAACCCGAAACCCCAAGCTCAAAATAACAAACACGAAACATTAAACACTAGTCCATTAATTTTATACCAAAAATCCTAAACCCCAAAACCTATCACCTAAAAAATTCCTAAACCCCATCCCTAACATGAACCCTAACTTGAACCCTAACCCTAACCATAACCCTAAACTCTAAACCCTAAATCCTAAACCCAAAGCCCAAAATACGAAAACCCTAACATTAAACACTGAACCATAGACATTACAACTAAAATCCTTAACCCCAAACCCTAAAACCTAAAAAAACAACCTAACCCCTAACCCTAACCTAACATTAACCCTAACCCTGCCATAAATCCTAAACCCCAAGCCCAAAATACAAAAAACCCAAACATTAAACGCTAAACCCAAAAACCTAAAAAAAAAAAAACCTAATCCTAACCCTAACCCTAACCCTAGCCCTAACCTTAAACTTAACACTAACCCTAAACAATTAACCCAAAACCCCAAGCCCAAAATACCAAAACCCAAACATTAAACACTAAATAATAGATTTTAAACCAAAAATCCTAAACCCTAAAACATAAAAACATAAAAGAAACCTAGACCCTAACCCTATCCCTAACCTTAACAGGAACCTCAACCCTATCCTTAACCCAAACCCTAAACCCAAAACCCTAAACTCAAAGCCCAAAATACCAAAACTCTAACATTGAACACTAAACCATAGATATTACAACTCAAAACCTTAAGCCCAAACCCTAAAACATGAAAAACAACCTAAATTCTAACCATACCCCTTACATTAACCCTGACCCTAACCCTACCATAAACCAGAAACCCCAAGCCCAAAATACAACAATCCAAACATTAAACACTAAACCATTTATATTAAACTTCAAATCCTAAACGTTAAACCCAAAAACCTAAAAAAAACAAAACCCTAACCCTAACCTGAATCCTAACCTTAACCCTAAACTTAACCTTAACACTAACCCTAAATAATTAACCAAAAACCCCAAACCCAAAATACCAAAACCCAAACATTAAACACTAAATAATAGATTTTAAACCAAAAATCCTAAACCACAAAACCTAAACCCTAACATTATCCTTAACCGTAACCCTACCATAAACCCTCAAATCCTAAACCACAAACCCTAAACCCTAAAAAAATCTAAACCCTAACCATAACCCTAACCCATACCCTAAGCATAACCCTAAACCATTAACCCTAAACCCCAAGCCCAAAATAACAAACACGAAACATTAAACACTAGTCCATTAATTTTATACCAAAAATCCTAAACCCCAAAACCTATCACCTAAAAATATTCCTAAACCCTATCCCTAACATGAACCCTAACCATAACCATAACCCTAAACTCTAAACCCTAAACCCTAAACCCAAAGCCCAAAATACGAAAACCCTAACATTAAACACTGAACCATAAACATTACAACTAAAATCCTTAACCCCAAACCCTAAAACCTAAAAAACAACCTAACCCCTAACCCTAACCTAACATTAACCCTAACCCTAACCCTACCATAAATCCTAAACCCCAAGCCCAAAATACAAAAAACCCAAACATTAAACGCTAAACCCAAAAACCTAAAAAACCACAAAACCCTAATCCTAACCCTAACCCTAACCCTAGTCCTAACCTTAAACTTGACACTAACCCTAAACAATTAACACAAAACCCCAAGCCCAAAATACCAAAACCCAAACATTAAACACTAAACAATAGATTTTAAACCAAAAATCCTAAACCCTAAAACCTAAAAACATAAAAGAAACCTAGACCCAAACCCTATCCCTATCCTTAACAGGAACCTCAACCCTATCCTTAACCCTAACCCTAAACCCAAAACCCTAAACTCAAAGCCCAAAATACCAAAACTCTAACATTAAACACTAAACCATAGATATTACAACTCAAACCCTCAAGCCCAAACCCTAGAACCTGAAAAACAACCTAAATTCTAACCATACCCCTTACATTAACCCTAACCATAACCCTACCATAAACCCTATATCCCAAGCCCAATCTACCAAAACCCAAACATTAAACACTAAAGCACTGATACTAAACCTCAAATCCAAAACTCTAAACCCAAAAACATTAAAAAAACAAAACTGAAACCCTAACCCTAACCCTAATCTTAACCTTAACCCTAACCCCAAACAATAAACCCAAAACCCTAAGCCTAAAATACCAAAACCCAAATATTAAATACTAAACCATAGATTTTAAACCTCAAATGATAAACATTGAACCATAAAATCTAAAAACAACCTACACCCTAACCCTAATCCTAATCCTAACCCTAACCCTAGCGCTAAACCCTAAACCCTAAACTCTAAACCCTAAGTCCAAAAAACAAATCTAAAAAAAACCTGAATCCTATCCCTAACTAAACCCTAACCCTAACCCTATCCTTAACCCTAACCCTAAACCGTAAACACTAATCTCTAAGCCCAAAATACAAAAACCCTAACATTAAACAGTAAACCATAGATATCACAACTCAAATCCTTAACCCCAAACCAAAAAACCAAAAAAAACAACATAAACCCTAACCCTAACACGAATATTGACCCTAACCCAAAATATCAAAACCCTAAAATTAAATACTAAACCATTGATATTAAATCTCAAATCCTAAACCCTAAACCCAAAAACTTAAACAAAAAACAAAACCCTAATCCTAACCCTAACCTTAACCCTAACCCTAACCCTAAATCATAAATCGGAAACCCTAAGCCCAAAATACCAAAACACAAACATTTAATACTAAACCATAGATTTTAATCCTCAAATGCTAAACGCTAAACCATAAAAAAAAAATACACCCTAACCCTAACCCTAACCCTAAAACCTAAACCCTAAGTCCAAAAAAAAAGTTCAAAAAAAAAACACCAAGTCAAAAATACTGATACACAAACATTAAACACTTAACCATAGATTTAAACCTCAAAACCTAAAACAACCAAATCCTAACCCTAACTCTAACCCTGACCCTAAACTATTAACCCGAAACCCCAAGCCCAAAATACCAAAACCCAAACATTAAACACTAAACAACAAATTTTAAACCAAGAATCCTAAACCTAAAAAAACCCTAAACTCTAATCCTTACCCTAATCCTAACCCTATCCCTAAACCGTAAACCCTAAACCTAAATCCTAAAATACCAAAATCCTAACATTAATAACTAAACTAAAGATATTACAACTCAAATCCATGACCCCAAATCCTAAAACCTAAAAAAAAACCTAAACCCTAACATTATCCTTAACCCTAACCCTACCATAAACCCTCAAATTCTAAACCACAAACCCTAAACCTTAAAAAATCTAAACCCTAACCCTAACCCTAACCCTAACCCTAACCGTAACCCTAAACAATTAACCCGAAACCTCAAGCCCTAAATACCAAACATGAAACATTAAACACTACACCATAAATTTTATACCAAAAATCCTAAACCCCAAAACCTATAAACTAAAAAAATCCCTAAACCCTAACCCTAACCCTATCCCTAACACGAACCCTAACCCTAACAATAACCCTAAACACTAAATCCTAAACCCTAAACCCCAAACCCAAAGCGCAAAATACAAAAACCCTAGCATTAAACACTGAATCATAGACATTACAACTCAAATCCTTAATCCTAACCCTAAAACCAAAACCCTAAACTCAAAGCCCAAAATACCAAAACTTTAACATTAAACACTAAACCATAGATATTACAACTCAAATCCTCAAGCCAAAACCTTAAAACCTAATAAGCAACCTAAATCCTAACCCTACCCCTTACATTAAACCTCACCCTAACCCTACGATAAACCCTATATCCCAAGCCCAAACTACCAAAACCCAAACATTAAACACTAAAGCATTGACTGTAAACCTCAAATCCTAATCCCTAAACCTAAAAACCTAAAATAAAACCAAAACCCTAACCCTAACCCTAACCCTAATCTTAACCTTAACCCTAAACCTAACCCTAACTCAAACCATAAACCCACCCTAAGCCCAAAATACCAAAACCCAAATATTAAATACTAAACCATAGATTTTAATCTCAAATGAGAAACGTTGAACCTAACCCTAATCCTAACCCTAACCCTAACCCTAGCACTAAACCCTAAAACCTAAGCTCTAAACCGTAAGTCCAAAAAAGAAGTCCAAAAAAAACCCCGAATTCTATCCCTAACACAACCCTAACCCTAACGCTATCCTTAACCCTAACCCCAAACCCTAAACCCTAAACCCAAAGCCGAAAATACAAAAACCCTAACATTAAACACTAAACCATAGATATTACAACTCAAATCCTTAACCCCAAATCTCAAAAAAAAAAAAACTAACCCTAACCCGAATTTTAACCCTAACCCAAACTATACCATAAAACCTAAACCCCAAGCCCAAAATACCAAAACCCTAACATTAAACACTAAACCATTGATATTAAATCTCAAATCCTAAACCCTAAACCCAAAAACCTAAACAAAAAACAAAACCCTAATCGTAACCATAACCTTAACCCTCTTCCTAACCCTAAATCATAAACCGGAAACCCTAAGCCCAAAATACCAAAATACAAACATTAAATACTAAACCATATATTTTAAACCTCAAATGCCAAACGATAAACCATAAAATCCAAAAAAATACTACACCCTAACCCTAACCCTAAACCCTAAACCCTAGTCCAAAAAAAAAGTTCAAAAAAAAAAACCAAGTCAAAAATACTGAAATCCAAACATTAAACACTTAACCATAGATTTTATACCTCACAACCTAAACCACAAACCCTAAAACCTAAAAACAACCTAAACCTAAACCCTAACCCAAACCATAACACTAACCTTAACTCTAACCCTAACCCTAAACTATTAACCCTAAACCCAAAGCCTAAAATACCAAAAACCAAACATTAAACACTAAACTATTAAATCAAAAATCCTAAACATAAAAAAAACTAAGCTCTAATACTAACCCTATCCCTAACACGAACCCTTACAACCCTAAACCCTAAACCCAAAGCCTAAAATACCAAAATCCTAACATTAAACACTAAACCAAAGATATTACAACTCAAATCCTTGACCCCAAACCTAAAACATAAAAAACAACCTAATACCTAACATTATCCTTTACCCTAACCCTACCATAAACCCTAAAATCCTAAACCACAAACCCTAAACCCTAAAAAAATCTAAACCCTAACCCTAACTCTAACACATACCCCAACCGTAACCCTAAACCATTAACCCGAAACCCCAAGCGCTAAATACCAAAAACAAAACATTAAACACTAAACCATAAATTTTATACCAAAAATCCTAAACCCCATAACCTATAACCTAAAAAAATCCCTAATCCCTAACCCTAAATCTATCCCTAACATGAACCCTAACCCTAACCATATCCTTAATCCTAACCCTAAACCCTAAATCCAAAGCCCAAAATACAAAAACCCTAACATTAAACAATGAAACAAAGACATTACAACTCAAATCCTTAACCCAAACCCTAAAACCTAAAAAATAACATAACCCCTAACCCTAACCCTAACATTAACCCTAACCCTAACCCTACCATAAACCCTAACCCCAAGCACAAAATACAAAAACCCAAACATTAAACACTAAACCATTTATATTAAACTTCAAATACTAAATGCTAAACCCAAAAGACTAAAAACAAACAGAACCCTAACCCTAACCCTAAACATTTAACCCAAAACCCCAAGCCCAAAATACCAAAACTCAAACATTAAACACTAAACAATAGATTTTAAACCAAAAATCCTAAACCCTAAAACCAAAAACCTAAAAACATATAAAAACCTAAACCCTAACCCTATCCCTATCCCTAACAAGAACCCTAACCCTATCCTTAACTCTAACCCTAAAGAGTAAACCCTTTTTAAAAGCACAAAATACCAAAACCCTAACATTAAACACTAAACCGTAGATATTACAACTCAAAATCCTAAAGCCCAAACCCTAAAACCAAAAAAACAACCTAAACCCTAACCCTAACCCTAACCCTACCATAAACTCTAAACCCCAAGCCCAAAATACCAATACCCAAACATTAAACACTAAACGATTGATATTAAATATCAAATCCTAAACCCTAAATCCAAAAACCTTAAAAAAAAACTAACCGTAACCCTAACCCTAAACCATAAACCGGAAGCCCTAAGCCCAAAATACCAAAACCTAAACATTAATACCTAAATCATAGATTTTAAACCTCAAAAGCTAAACGTTGTACCATTAAATCTAAAAGAAACTATACCGTAACCCTAAACCCTAAACCCTATGTCCAAAAAAAAGATAAAAAAAAAACACCAAGTCCAAAATACAGAAACCCAAACATTTAACACTTAACCATAGATTTAAACCTCAAAACTAAAGACAACCAAACCCTAACCCTAACTTTAACACTTACCCTAAACTATTAGCTCGAAACCCCAAGACCAAAATACCAAAACCCAAACATTAAACACTAAACCATAGATTTTAAACCAAAAATCTTAACCTAAAAAAACCCTAAACTCTAACCGTTACCCTAATCCTAACCCTAACCCTAAACCGTAAACCATAAACCCAAAGCCTAAAATACCAAAAACTTAACATTAAAAACTAAATCAAAGATATTACAACTCAAATCCTTGACCCACACCCTAAAACCTAAAAAACTACCTAAAACCTAACATTATCCTTAACCCTAACCCTACCATAAACCCTCAAATCCTAAACCACAAACCCTAAACCCTCCATGTAATTCTTTGTTTTTAATAATTGATAAGGCCTGGGGGCGTTTTTCAGCCCCTGACCCACCACAAGGGTCGTTTTTTTAAAAAAAAACTAAACCCTAAACCAAAGATATTAAAACTCAAATCCTTGACCCCAAACCCAAAAACCTAAAAAAAAAAACTAAACCCTAACATTATCTTTAACCCTAACCCTACCATAAACCCTCAAATCCTAAACCACAAACCCTAAACCCTAATAAAATCTAAACCCTAACCCTAACCCATACCCTAACCGTAACCTTAAACCATTAATCTGAAACCCCAAGCCCAAAATACCAAACACGAAACATTAAACAATTTATACCAAAAATCCTAAACCACAAAACCTATAACCTAAAAAAATCCCTAAACCCTAACCCTAACCCTTTCCTAAACATGAACCCTAACCCTATGCATATCCTTAACCCTAACCCTAAACTCTAAACCCTAAATCCTAAACCCAAATCCCAAAATACGAAAACCCTAACATCAAACACTGAACCATAGACCTTACAACTCAAATTCTTAACCCTAAACCTTAAAACCTAAAAAACAACTTAACCCCTAGCCCTAACCCTAACATTAACCCTAACCCTAACCCTACCTTAAACCCTAAACCCTAAGCCCAAAATACAAAAAACCAAACATTAAACACTAAACCATTTATATTAAACTTCAAATCCTAAATGCTAAACCCAAAAACCTAAAAAAACAAAACCCTAACCCTAACCTGAACCCTAACCCTAACCCTAACCTTAACCTTAACACTAACCCTAAATAATTATCCCAAAATACCAAAAACTAAACATTAAACACTAAACAATAGATTTTAAACCAAAAATCCTAAACCCGAAAACATAAAAACATAAAAAAAAAAATAAACCCTAACCCTATCCCTATCCCTAACAGGAACCCCAACCCTATCCTTAACCCTAACCCAAAACCCTAAACCCTAAACGCAAACACCTAAACAGAAAACAACACCCTAACCCTAACCCTAACCTTAACCCTAACCCTAACCCTAAATAATAAACCAGAAACCCTAAGCGCAAAATACCAAAAGCCAAACATTAAATATTAAACCATAGATTTTAAACCTCAAATGCTAAACACTGAACCATAAAATATAAAAAGAATACCTACACCCAAACCCTAACCCTAACCCTAAACCCTAAACCCTAAACCCTAAGTCCAAAAAAAAGTTTAAAAAGAAACACCAATTCCAAAATAATGAAACCCAAACATTAAAAACTTAACCATAGATTTTAAACCTCAAATATTAAACGCTGAACCATAAAATCTAAAAATAATACCTACACCGAACCCTAACCCTAACCCTAAAGCCTAAACCCTAAACCCTAAACCCTAATCCCTAAGTCCAGAAAAAAGTTCAAAAAGAAACACCAATTCCAAAATAATGAAACCCAAACATTAAAAACTTAACCATAAATTTTAAACCTCTAAACCAAAACCACAAACCCTAAAACCAAAAAACAACCTAAACCGTAACCCTAACCATAACCCAAATCAAAACCCTAACCTTAACTCTAACCCTAACCCTAAACTATTAAGATGAAACCAAAACCTGAACATTTAACACTAAACCATAGATTTTAAACCAAAACTTCTAAACCTAAAAAAACCCTAACTTGAACCCTAACCCTAACCATAACCCTAAACTCTAAACCCTAAACCCTAAACCCAAAGCCCAAAATACGAAAACCCTAACATTAAACACTGAACCATAGATATTACAACTAAAATCCTTTACCCCAAACCCTAAAACCTAAAAAAACAACCTAACCCCTAACCCTAACCTAAAGTTAACCCTAACCCTAACCCTGCCATAAATCCTAAACCCCAAGCCCAAAATACAAAAAACCTAAACATTAAACGCTAAACCCAAAAACCAAAAAAAAAACAACCTAATCCTAACCCTAACCCTAACCCTAGCCCTAACCTTAAACTTAACACTAACCCTAAACAATTAACCCAAAACCCCAAGCCCAAAATACCAAAACCCAAACACATTAAACACTAAATAATAGATTTTAAACCAAAAATCCTAAACCCTAAAACATAAAAACATAAAAGAAACCTAGACCCTAACCCTATCCCTAACCTTAACAGGAACCTCAACCCTATCCTTAACCCAAACCCTAAACTCAAAGCCCAAAATACCAAAACTCTAACATTAAACACTAAACCATAGATATTATAACTCAAACCCTTAAGCCCAAACCCTAAAACCTGAAAAACAACCTAAATTCTAACCATACCCCTTACATTAACCCTGACCCTAACCCTACCATAAACCAGAAACCCCAAGCCCAAAATACAACAATCCAAACATTAAACACTAAACCATTTATATTAAACTTCAAATCCTAAACGCTAAACCCAAAAACCTAAAAAAAACAAAACCCTAACCCTAACCTGAACCTTAACCTTAACCTAAACTTAACCTTAACACTAACCCTAAATAATTAACCAAAAACCCCAAACCCAAAATACCAAAACCCAAACATTAAACACTAAATAATAGATTTTAAACCAAAAATCCTAAACTCCAAAACATAAAAACATAAAAAAACCTAAAACCCAACCCTATCCCAATCCCTAATAGGAACCCCAACCCTATCCTTAACCCTAACCCAAAGCCAAAAACCCTAAACCCAAAAACCTAAACAAAAAAAAAAACCTAACCCTAACCCTAACCCTAACCCTAAGTAATAAACCGAAAACCCTAAGCCCAAAATACCAAAACCCAAGCATTAACTACTAAACCATAGATTTTAAACCTCAACTGCTAAACGTTGAACCATAAATCTAAAAAAAATACCTACACCCTAACACTATCCCTAACCCTAAACCCTAAACGCTAAGTCCAAAAAAAAAGTTCAAGAAGAAACACCAATTCCAAAATACTGAAACCCAAACATTAAACACTTAATCATAGATTTTAAACCTCAAAACCTAAACAACAAACCCTAAAAACTAAAAACAACCTAAACCCTAACCCTAACCTTAACCCATACCATAACCCTAACCCTAAACTATCATCCGAAACCCCAAGCCCAAAATACCAAAACCCAAACAATTAACACTAAACCATAGATTTTAAACCAAAATTCCTAAACCTTAAAAAAAACTAAACCCTAACCCTAACCCTCCTAAACTGAAACCCTAAGCCCAAAGCCTAAAATACCAAAATCCTAACATTAAACACTAAACCAAAGATATTACAACTCAAATCATTGACCCCGAACCCTAAAACCTAAAAATAACCTAAACCCTAACATTATCCTTAACCGTAACCCTACCATAAACCCTCAAATCCTAAACCACAAACCCTAAACCCTAAAAATATCTAAACCCTAACCATAACCCTAACCCATACCCTAAGCATAACCCTAAACCATTAACCCGAAATCCCAAGCCCAAAATAACAAACACGAAACATTAAACACTAGTCCATTAATTTTATACCAAAAATCCTAAACCCCAAAACCTATCACCTAAAAAAATTCCTAAACCCTATCCCTAACATGAACCCTAACCCTAACATTAACCCTAAACTCTAAACCCTAAACCCTAAACCCAAAGCCCAAAATACGAAAACCCTAACATTAAACACTGAACCATAAACATTACAACTAAAATCCTTAACCCCAAACCCTAAAACCTAAAAAACAACCTAACCCCTAACCCTAACCTAACATTAACCCTAACCCAAACCCTACCATAAATCCTAAACCCCAAGCCCAAAATACAAAAAACCCAAACATTAAACGCTAAACCCAAAAACCTAAAAAACCACAAAACCCTAATCCTAACACTAACCCTAACCCTAGTCCTAACCTTAAACTTGACACTAACCCTAAACAATTAACCCAAAACCCCAAGCCCAAAATACCAAAACCCAACATTAAACACTAAACAATAGATTTTAAACCAAAAATCCTAAACCCTAAAACCTAAAAACATAAAAGAAACCTAGACCCTAACCCTATCCCTATCCTTAACAGGAACCTCAACCCTATCCTTAACCCTAACCCTAAACCCAAAACCCTAAACTCAAAGCCCAAAATACCAAAACTCTAACATTAAACACTAGACCATAGATATTACAACTCAAACCCTCAAGCCCAAACCCTAGAACCTGAAAAACAACCTAAATTCTAACCATACCCCTTACATTAACCCTAACCATAACCCTACCATAAACCCTATATCCCAAGCCCAATCTACCAAAACCCAAACATTAAACACTAAAGCATTGATACTAAACCTCAAATCCTAAACTCTAAACCCAAAAACATTAAAAACAACAAAACCCAAACCCTAACACTAACCCTAATCTTAACCTTAACCCTAACCCCAAACAATAAACCCAAAACCCTAAGCCTAAAATACCAAAACCCAAATATTAAATACTAAACCATAGATTTTAAACCTCAAATGATAAACATTGAACCATAAAATCTAAAAACAACCTACACCCTAACCCTAATCCTAATCCTAACCCTAACCCTAGCGCTAAACCCTAAACCCTAAGTCCAAAAAACAAGTCTAAAAAAACCTGAATCCTATCCCTAACTAAACCCTAACCCTAACCCTATCCTTAACCCTAACCCTAAACCGTAAACACTAATCTCTAAGCCCAAAATACAAAAACCCTAACATTAAACAGTAATCCATAGATATCACAACTCAAATCCTTAACCCCAAACCAAAAAAACCAAAAAAAAACATAAACCCTAACCCTAACACGAATATTAACCCTAACCCAAAATATCAAAACCCTAAAATTAAACACTAAACCATTGATATTAAATCTCAAATACTAAACCCTAAACCCAAAAACTTAAACAAAAAACAAAACCCTAATCCTAACCCTAACCTTAACCCTAACCCTAACCCTAAATCATAAATCGGAAACCCTAAGCCCAAAATACCAAAACACAAACATTTAATACTAAACCATAGATTTTAATCCTCAAATGCTAAACGCTAAACCATAAAAAAAAAAAAAAACCAAACCCTAACCCTAACCCTAAAACCTAAACCCTAAGTCCAAAAAAAAAAGTTCAAAAAAAAAACACCAAGTCAAAAATACTGATACACAAACATTAAACACTTAACCATAGATTTAAACCTCAAAACCTAAAACAACCAAATCCTAACCCTAACTCTAACCCTGACCCTAAACTATTAACCCAAAACCCCAAGGCCAAAATACCAAAACCCAAACATTAAACACTAAACAACAGATTTTAAACCAAAAATCCTAAACTCTAACCCTTACCCTAATCCTAACCCTAACCCTAAACCGTAAACCCTAAACCCAAATCCTAAAATACCAAAATCCTAACATTAATAACTAAACTAAAGATATTACAACTCAAATCCATGACCCCAAATCCTAAAACCTAAAAAAAAAACCTAAACCCTAACATTATCCTTAACCCTAACCCTACCATAAACCCTCAAATCCTAAACCACAAACCCTAAACCTTAAAAAATCTAAACCCTAACCCTAACCCTAACCCATACCCTAACCGTAACCCTAAATAATTAACCCGAAACCTCAAGCCCTAAATACCAAACATGAAACATTAAACACTACACCATAAATTTTATACCAAAAATCCTAAACCCCAAAACCTATAAACTAAAAAAATCCCTAAACCCTAACCCTAACCCTATCCCTAACACGAACCCTAACCCTAAAAATAACCCTAATCACTAAATCCTAAACCCTCAACCCCAAACCCAAAGCGCAAAATACAAAAACCCTAGCATTAAACACTGAATCATAGACATTACAACTCAAATCCTTAATCCCAAACACTTAAACCTAAAAAACAACCTAAGCCCTAACCCTAACCCTAAACCCTAAACCCTAAACCCTAAACCAAAGATATTAAACTCAAATCCTTGACCCCAAACCCTAAAAGATAAAAAACAACCTAAACCCTAACATTATCCTTAACCCTAACCCTACCATAAACCCTCAAATCCTAAACCTTAAACCTTAAACCCTAATAAAATCTAAACCCTAACCCTAACCTTAACCATAACCCATACCCTAACCGTAACCCGAAACCCCAACCCCAAAATACCAAACACGAAACATTAAACACTAAACCATAAATTTTATACAAAAATCCTAAACCCCAAAACCTATCACCTAAAAAAATCCCTAAATCCTAACCCTAACCCTATCCCTAACATGAACCCTAACCCTAAACCCTAAACCCTAAACACTAAACCCAAAGTCCAAAATACGAAAATACTAACATTAAACACTGAACCACAGACATTACAACTCAAATCCTTAACCCTAAACCCTAAAACCTAAAAAACAACCTAACCCCTAACCCTAACCTAACATTAACCCTAACCCTAACCCTACCATAAATCCTAAACCCCAAGCCCAAAATACAAAAACCTAAACATTAAACACTAAACCATTTATATTAAACTTCAAATGCTAAACGCTAAACCCAAAAACCTAAAAAACCTCAAAACCTTAATCCTAACCCTAACCCTAACCCAAACCCAAACCTTAACCTTAACACAAACCCTAAACAATTAACCCAAAACCCCAAGCCCAAAATACCAAACCAAAACATTAAACACTGAACAATAGATTTTAAACCAAAAATCCTAAAACCTAAAACCTACAAAGATAAAAGAAACCTAAACCCTAACCCTATCCCTATCCCTAACAGAACCTCAACCCTATCCTTAACCCTAACCCTAAAACCAAAACCCTAAACTCAAAGCCCAAAATACCAAAACTTTAACATTAAACACTAAACCATAGATATTACAACTCAAATCCTCAAGCCCAAACCTTAAAACCTAAAAAGCAACCTAAATCCTAACCCTACCCCTTACATTAAACCTCACCCTAACCCTACCATAAACCCTATATCCCAAGCCCAAACTACCAAAACCCAAACATTAAACACTAAAGCATTGATAGTAAACCCCAAATCCTAATCCCTAAACCTAAAAACCTAAAATAAAACCAAAACCCTAACCCTAACCCTAACCCTAATCTTAACCTTAACCCTAAACCTAACCCTAACTCAAACCATAAACCCACCCTAAGCCCAAAATACCAAAACCCAAATATTAAATACTAAACCATAGATTTTAATTTCAAATGATAAATGTTGAACCTAACCCTAATCCTAACCCTAACCCTAACCCTAGCGCTAAACCCTAAAACCTAAGCTCTAAACCATAAGTCCAAAAAAGAAGTCCAAAAAAAAAACCGAACCCTATCCCTAACACAACCCTAACCCTAACGCTATCCTTAACCCTAACCCCAAACCCTAAACCCTAAACCCAAAGCCAAAAATACAAAAACCCTAACATTAAACACTAAACCATAGATATTACAACTCAAATCCTTAACCCCAAATCAAAAAAAAAAAAAACCTAACCCTAGCCCGAATTTTAACCCTAACCCAAACTATACCATAAAACCTAAACCCCAAGCCCAAAATACCAAAACCCTAACATTAAACACTAAACCATTGATATTAAATCTCAAATCCTAAACCCTAAACCCAAAAACCTAAACAAAAAACAAAACCCTAATCGTAACCATAACCTTAACCCTCTTCCTAACCCTAAATCATAAACCGGAAACCCTAAGCCCAAAATACCAAAACACAAACATTAAATACTAAACCATAGATTTTAATCCTCAAATGCTAAACGCTAAACCATAAAATCCAAAAAAAAACTACACCCTAACCTTAACCCTAAACCCTAAACCCTAAACCCTAAGTCCAAAAAAAAAGTTCAAAAAAAAAAACAAGTCAAAAATACTGAAATCCAAACATTAAACACTTAACCATAGATTTTATACCTCACAACCTAAACCACAAACCCTAAAACCTAAAAACAACCTAAACCTAAACCCTAACCCAAACCATAACGCTAACCTTAACTCTAACCCTAACCCTAAACTATTAACCCTAAACCCAAAGCCTAAAATACCAAAACCCAAACATTAAACACTAAACTATTAAATCAAAAATCCTAAACATAAAAAAAACCTAAGCTCTAATACTAACCCTATCCCTAACACGAACCCTCACAACCCTAAACCCTAAACCCAAAGCCTAAAATACCAAAATCCTAACATTAAACACTAAACCAAAGATATTACAACTCAAATCCTTGACCCCAAACCTAAAACCTAAAAACCAACCTAATACCTAACATTATCCTTTACCCTAACCCTACCATAAACCCTAAAATCCTAAACCACAAACCCTAAACCCTAAAAAAATCTAAACCCTAACCCTAACTCTAACACATACCCCAACCGTAACCCTAAACCATTAACCCGAAACCCCAAGCACTAAATACCAAAAACAAAACATTAAACACTAAACCATAAATTTTATACCAAAAATCCTAAACCCCATAACCTATAACCTAAAAAAATCCCTAATCCCTAACCCTAAATCTATCCCTAACATGAACCCTAACCCTAACCATATCCTTAATCCTAACCCTAAACCCTAAATCCAAAGCCCAAAATACAAAAACCCTAACATTAAACAATGAAACAAAGACATTACAACTCAAATCCTTAACCCAAACCCTAAAACCTAAAAAATAACATAACCCCTAACCCTAACCCTAACATTAACCCTAACCCTAACCCTACCATAAACCCTAACCCCAAGCACAAAATATAAAAACCCAAACATTAAACACTAAACCATTTATATTAAACTTCAAATACTAAATGCTAAACCCAAAAGACTAAAAACAAACAGAACCCTAACCCTAACCCTAAACATTTAACCCAAAACCCCAAGCCCAAAATACCAAACCTCAAACATTAAACACTAAACAATAGATTTTAAACAAAAAATCCTAAACCCTAAAACATAAAACCTAAAAACATATAAAAACCTAAACCCGAACCCTATCCCTATCCCTAACAAGAACCCTAACCCTATCCTTAACTCTAACCCTAAAGAGTAAACCCTTTTTAAAAGCACAAAATACCAAAACCCTAACATTAAACACTAAACCGTAGATATTACAACTCAAATCCTAAAGCCCAAACCCTAAAACCAAAAAAACAACCTAAACCCTAACCCTAACCATAACATTAACCCTAACCCTAACCCTACCATAAACTCTAAACCCCAAGCCCAAAATACCAATACCCAAACATTAAACACTAAACGATTGATATTAAATATCAAATCCTAAACCCTAAATCCAAAAACCTTAAAAACAACTAACCGTAACCCTAACCCTAAACCATAAACCGGAAGCCCTAAGCCCAAAATACCAAAACCTAGACATTAATACATAAATTATAGATTTTAAACCTCAAATGCTAAACGTTGTACCATTAAATCTAAAAGAAACTATACCCTAACGCTAAACCCTAAACCCTATGTCCAAAAAAAAGATAAAAAAAAAACACCAAGTCCAAAATACAGAAACCCAAACATTTAACACTTAACCATAGATTTAAACCTCAAAACTAAAAACAACCAAACCCTAACCCTAACTTTAACACTTACCCTAAACTATTAACTCGAAACCCCACAACCAAAATACCAAAACCCAAACATTAAACACTAAACCATAGATTTTAAATCAAAAATCTTAACCTAAAAAAAACCTAAACTCTAACCGTTACCCTAATCCTAACCCTAACCCTAAACCGTAAACCCTAAACCCAAAGCCTAAAATACCAAAAACTTAACATTAAAAACTAAATCAAAGATATTACAACTCAAATCCTTGACCCACACCCTAAAACCTAAAAAACAACCTAAAACCTAACCTTATCCTTAACCCTAACCCTACCATAAACCCTCAAATCCTAAACCACAAACCCTAAACCCTAAAAAAATCTAAATCCTAACCCTAACCCTAACACATACCCTAACCGTAACCCTAAACCATTAACCCAAAGCCCAAAATACCAAACATGAAACATTGAACACTAGTCCATTAATTTTATACCAAAAATCCTAAACCCCAAAACCTATAACCTAAACAAATCCCTAAACCCTAACCCTAACCCTGTCCCTAACATGAACCCTAACCCTAACCATAACACTAAATACTAAACCCTAAACCCAAAGCCCAAAATACAAAAATCCTAACATTAAACACTGAACCATAGACGTTACAACTCAAATCCTTAACCCCAAACCCTAAAACCTAAAACACAACCTAACCCTAAACCCTAACCCTACCATAAACCCTCAAATCCTAAACCACAAACCCTAACCCTAACCCATACCCTAACCGTAACCTTAAACCATTAACCTGAAACCCCAAGCCCAAAATACCAAACACGAAACATTAAACAATTTATACCAAAAATCCTAAACCACAAAACCTATAACCTAAAAAAATCCCTAAACCCTAACCCTAACCCTTTCCTTAACATGAACCCTAACCCTATGCATATCCTTAACCCTAACCCTAAACTCTAAACCCTAAAGCCTAAACCCAAATCCCAAAATACGAAAACCCTAACATCAAACACTGAACCATAGACCTTACAACTCAAATTCTTAACCCTAAACCTTAAAACCTAAAAAACAACTTAACCCCTAGCCCTAACCCTAACATTAACCCTAACCCTAACCCTACCTTAAACCCTAAACCCTAAGCCCAAAATACAAAAAACCAAACATTAAACACTAAACCATTTATATTAAACTTCAAATCCTAAACGCTAAACCCAAAAACCTAAAAAAATAAAACCCTAACCCTAACCTGAACCCTAACCCTAACCCTAACCTTAACCTTAACAATAACCCTAAATAATTATCCCAAAACCCCAAGCCCAAAATACCAAAAACCAAACATTAAACACTAAACAATAGATTTTAAACAAAAAATCCTAAACCCTAAAACATAAAAACATAAAAAAAAATAAACCCTAACCCTATCCCAATCCCTAACAGGAACCCAACCCTATCCTTAACCCTAACCCAAAACCCTAAACCCTAAACCCAAACACCTAAACAAAAAACAAAACCCTAACCCTAACTCTAACCTTAACCCTAACCCTAACCCTAAATAATAAACCAGAAACCCTAAGCGCAAAATACCAAAAGCCAAACATTAAATATTAAACCATAGATTTTAAACCTCAAATGCTAAACACTGAACCATAAAATATAAAAAGAATACCTACACCCAAACCCTGACCCAAACCCTAAACCCTAAACCCTAAACCCTAAGTCCCAAAAAAAAGTTTAAAAAGAAACACCAATTCCAAAATAATGAAACCCAAACATTAAAAACTTAACCATAGATTTTAAACCTCAAATATTAAACGCTGAACCATAAAATCTAAAAATAATACCAACACCGAACCCTAACCCTAACCCTAAAGCCTAAACCCTAAACCCTAAACCCTAATCCCTAAGTCCAGAAAAAAGTTCAAAAAGAAACACCAATTCCAAAATAATGAAACCCAAACATTAAAAACTTAACCATAAATTTTAAACCTCTAAACCAAAACCACAAACCCTAAAACCAAAAAACAACCTAAACCGTAACCCTAACCATCACCCAAACCATAACCCTAACCTTAACTCTAACCCTAACACTAAACTATTAAGATGAAAACCCAAGCCCAAAATACCAAAACCTGAACATTTAACACTAAACCATAGATTTTAAACCAAAAATTGTAAACCTAAAAAAACCCTAAACCCTAACCCTAACCCTAACCCTAACCGTAAACCGTAAACCCTAAACCCAAAGCCTAAAATACCAAAATACTAACATTAAACATTAAACCAATGATATTACAACTCAAATCCTTGAACCCAAACCCTAAAACCTAAAAAACAACCTAAACCCTAACATCATCCTTAACCGCAACCCTACCATAAACCCTCAAATCCTAAACCACAAACCCTAAACCCTAAAAAAATCTAAACCCTAACCCTAACCCTAAACCATTAACCCAAAATCCCAAGGCCAAAATAACAAACACGAAACATTAAACACTAAACCATAAATCTTATACCAAAAATCCTAAACCCCAAAACCTATCACCTAAAACATCCCTAACCCTAACCCTAACCCTATCCCTAACATGAACCCTAACCCTAACCATAACCCTAAACCCTAAACCCTAAACCCTAAACCCAAAGCCCAAAATACGAAAACACTAACATTAAACACTGAACCATAGACAATACAACTAATATCCTTAACCCGAAACCCTAAAACCTAAAAAATAACCTAACCCCTAAACCTATCTCTATCCCTAATAGGAACCTCAACCCTATCCTTAACCCCAACCTAAACCCAAAACCCTAAACTCAAAGTCCAAAATGCAAAAATCTAACATTAAACACTAAACCATAGATATTACAACTCAAATCCTCAAGCCCAAACCCTAAAACCTAAAAACAACCTAAATCCTAACCCTACCCCTTACATCAACCCTAACCCTAACCCTACCATAAACCCTATATCCTAACCCCAAACTACCAAAACCCAAACATTAAACTCTAAACCATTGATATTAAACCTCAAATCCTAAACCCTAAACCCAAAAACCTAAAAAAAAACCGAACCCTAACGCTAACCCTAACCTTAATCATAACCTTAACCCTAACTTCAAACCATAAACCCAAAACCCTAAGCCCAAAATACCAAAACACAAATATTAAATAATAAACCAACCATTGATATTAAACCTCAAATCCTAAACCCTAAACCCAAAAACCTAAAAAAAAACCGAACCCTAATGCTAACCCTAACCTTAATCATAACCTTAACCCTAACTTCAAACCATAAACCCAAAACCCTAAGCCCAAAATACCAAAACACAAATATTAAATACTAAACCATAGATTTTAAACCTCAAATGATAAACGTTGAACCATAAAACCTACAAAAAACTACACCCTAACCCTAATCCTAACCCTAACCCTAACCCTAACCCTAGTGCTAAACCCTAAACCCTAAGTCCAAAAAGAAGTCCAAAAAAAACCCGAACCCTATCCCTAACACAACCCTAACCCTAACCCTATCCTTAGCCCTAACCCTAAACCCTAATCCCTAAACCCAAAGCCTAAAGTACAAAAACCCTAACATTAAACACTAAACCATAGATATTACAACTCAAATCCTTAACCCTAAACCCAAAAACCAAAAAACAACATAAACCCTAACCCTAACCCTAATTTTAATCCTAAACCTTACTCTACCATAAAACCTAAACCCCAACCCCAAAACAAAAAAAACCTAACATTAAACACTAAACCATTGATATTAAATCTCAAATCCTAAACCCTAAACCCAAAAACCTAAACAAAAAACAAAAACCTAACCCTAACCCTAACCTTAACCCTAACCCTAACCCTAAATCATAAACCGGAAACCCTAAGCCCAAAATACCAAAACACAAACATTAAATACTAAACCATAGATTTTAAACCTCAAATGCTAATTGCTAAACCACAAAATCTAAAAAAAACTACACCTTAACCCTAACCCTAAAGCCTAAACCCTAAGTCCAAAAAAAGTTTTAAAAAAAACACCAAGTCCAAAATACTGAAATCCAAACATTAAACACTTAACCATAGATTTTAAACCTCAAAACCTAAACCACAAACCCTAAAACCTAAAAACAACCTAAACCCTAACCCTAACCCTAACCCAAACCATAACGATAACCTTAACTCTAACCCTAACCCTAAACTTTTAACACAAAATACCAAAACACAAACTTTAAACACTAAACCAAAGATTTTATACCAAAAATCCTAAATTTAAAAAAACCCTAAACTCTAACCCTAACCCTATCCCTAACACGAACCCTAACAACCCTAAGCCCTAAACCCAAAGCCTAAAATACCAAAATCCTAACATTAAACACTAAACCAAAGATATTACAACTCAAATCCTTTACCCCAAACCTAAAACCTAAAAAAAAACCTAAACCCTAACATTATCCTTAACCCTAACCATTCCATAAACCCTCAAATCCTAAACCACAAACCCTAAACACTAAAAAAATCTAAACCCTAACCCTAACCCTAACCCATACCCTAACCGTACTATTAACCCGAAACACCAAGCCCAAAAAAATTAAACACTAAACCATAAATTTTATACCAAAATCCTAAACCCCAAAAGCTATAACCTAAAAAAATCCCTAATCCCTAACCCTAACCCTAACCCTAACACGAACCCAAACCCTAACCATATCCTTAAACCTAACTCTAAACCCTAAACCCTAAACCCAAAGCCTAAAATACAAAAACTCTAACATTAAACACTGAACCAAAGACATTACCACTCAAATCCTTAACCCCAAACCCTAAAACCTAAAAAACAACCTAACCCCTAACATTAACCCTAACTCTAACCCTACCATAAACCCTAAACCCCAAGCCCAAAATACAAAAACCTAAACATTAAACACTCAACCATTTATATTAAACTTCAAATCCGAAACGCTAAACCCAAAAAACTAAAAAAAAAAAAACAACCTAACCCTAACCTTAACGTTAACACTAACCCTAAACATTTAACCCAAAACCCCAAGACCAAAATACCAAAACCCAAACATTAAACACTAAACAATAGATTTCAAACCAAAAATCCGAAACCCTAAAACCTAAAAACATAAAAAAAACTAAACCCTAAACCTATCCCTATCCCTAACATGAACCATAACCCTATCCTTAACTCAGACCCAAAACCCTAAACCCAAAACCCAAAGCCCAAAATACCAAAACCCTAAGATTAAACACTAAACAATCGATATTAAATCTCAAATCCTCAATCCCAAACCCTAAAACCTAAAGAACAACCTAAATCATAACCCTACCCCTTACATTAACCCTAACCCTAACCCTACCATAAACCCTAAACCCCAAGCCAAAACTACCAAAACCAAAACATTAAACACCAAACCATTGATTTTAAACCTCATTTCCTAAACCTTAATCCCAAAAACCTAAGAAAAAGCAAAACACTAACCCTAACCCTAACCTTAACCTTAACCCAAACCCTAACCCTAACCCTAACCCCAAACCATAAACCCAAAACCCTATGCCCAAAATACCAAAACCACAATATTAAATACTAAACCATATATTTTAAACCTCAAATGATAAACGTTGAACCATAAAACCTAAACAACCTACACTCTAACCCTAATCCTAACCCTAACCCTAACGCTAAACCCTAACCCTAAACCCTAAACCCTAAACCCTAAGTCAGAAAAAAAGTCCAAAAACAACCCGAACCCTATCCCTAACACAACCCTAACCCTAATACTATTCTTAACTCTAACCCTAATAAACCCTAAACCCAAAGCCCAAAATCGGAAAACCCTAACATTAAACACTAAACCATAGATATTACAACTCAAATCATTAACCCAAACCCTAAAACTAAAAAAAAAACTAAAACCTTAACCCTAACCCTAATTTTAACCCTAACCCTAATCCTACCATAAACCCTAAACCCCAAGCCCAAAATACCAAAACCCAAACATTAAACACCAAACCATTGATATTAAATCTCAAATCCTAAACCCTAAACCCAAAAACCTAAAAAAAACAAAACCCTAACCCTAACCCTAACCCTAATCTTAACCATAACCCAAACCCTAAACCATAAACTGGAAGCCCTAAGCCAAAAATACCAAAACTCAAACATTAAATACTAAACCATAGATTTTAAACCACAAATACTAAATGCTAAACCATAAAATCTAAAAAAAACTACACTCTAACCCTAACCCTAACCCTAAACCCTAGACCCTAAAACCTAAACCCTAAGTCCAAAAAAAAGTTTTAAAAAAAAAACAAGCCCAAAATAGTGAAACCCAAACATTAAACACTTAACCGTAGATTTTAAACCTCAAATCCTGAACCACAAACCCTAAAACCTAAGAACAACCTAAACCCTAACCCTAACCCTAACCCTAACCTTAAACTTAACCCTAACCCTAACCCTAAACTATTACACTGAAACTTGAGCCCAAAATACCAAAACCCAAACATTGAACACTAAACAATAGATTTTAAACCAAAAATGCTAAACCTAAAAAAATCCTAAACTCTAACCCTAACCCTGTCCCTAACACGAACTTTAACCCTAAACCCTAAACCCATATCCTAAAATACAAAAATCCTAACATTAAACACTAAACCAAAGATATTACAACTCAAATCCTTGACCCCAAACCCTAAAACCTAAACTACAACCTAAAACCTAACCCTAACACTAGCATTACCCCTAACCCTAACCCTACCATACACCCTAACCCCCAAGACAAAAATACCAAAACCCGAACATTAAACACTAAACCATTGATATTGAACTCAAATCCTAATCCCTAAACCCAAAAACCTAAAAAAAACTAACCCTAACCCTAATTCTAACCTTAACCCTAACCCTAACCCTAACCCTTAAACCCAAAACCCTTAGCCCAAAATAACAAAATCCAAACATTAAATACTAAACCATGGATTTTAAGCCTCAAATGCTAAACACTGAATCATAAAACCTAAAACAGCCTACACACTACCCCTAAACCTAACCCTATGTAACGACCCGGATTCTCTAATTCGATTGCCACCGGCGTCGTTGACCTCTCAGAGGAAGCAGACAAGCCTCATCTTACATTCATCACATTCATCTTGTTAAATTTACGGAAAATTTAAAAGTTTTTATATGTATGAAGTTTACTTAGACTTCATATAGTCTTTAGATATTTAAATCATATACTAAGCTCAACATAAATAAAACAACCATCTAACATAAAGAATAAATTCGAAATTGAAGATGAATATATCGTAAATAGTGTGCCAAACACGGCCTTACATCAAAAGGTTCGAAATGAAATATGAAAGAAACGCTAGGGACAACATCCACTAGCTATGTCTACATCTAAAGCTGGACTAATGCGTGTAGCATCCTCGAAATCAATAGGACCTACGAAATGGTCTGGAGAAACGCTAAAGTCCAAACCGCTGCAAGTGTCGTCACTCTGCTCTCTGACTTGCACCTATAAAAATAATAAATAGTAGGGGTTAGTACACCACTTGTACTAAGTATGGGTGTATGCACACATACACATAAAGCTATGTATGATCAATGAAAGCTCTTCCTAAACAACATGTCATTTCTGGAAAGTCTAGTCATTAGACTTTCCTAATTCGTTATTTGTGAATTGTGGTATGAATATGATGTATTTTAATGCATTCAAAGCACACAACTCATTTTTTATATGATTACAAGACATTAGTATCATTAACATAATTTTAGAACCACTCGAGGATTTGAAAATTTGATGCCCCAAACCTGAGAGCTCCAATTTTGACACTTAGATTATTTTTCAGTCTTTTTCTTCCTCTTGTTGTGTAGTTCAATAATTTCTTTAGTCCTATGTTTTACTTACAAGTGCAATGACTCATTGTAGTCCCATACTCACAATGAATCGATGTAAGTAATCCAAGGACTAAGGAATGATTTCCCTACCTTATAGTGAGTCATTCTTTACACTATATATTCATTGCATTTCATAAGCCATTCTATATTGGTCATGCCATTTATTTCACTACTTTCATCTTAGGGAAGTTATGAGGTATTTATTTAACTTTATGTTTCTACTTCCCTTTATTGGTATCATATAAGAAGTCATTATAAGCCAATCTTATTTGGCTTTGCCCATTATTTGCTGAAACTTCATGAGTGTGACATTTGGCAATTGATATTCTTAAGCTCTTCATCATTTCTCACTTTGAACATACGTTCAATCATCATCATCATTCTCACTTTTATTGTGAAATCTAGTGTGTTCCCCACACTGAAAAGAGGTGATTCACCGGTTAAAATGAGTGTTAGACCATTTGAGCTACTCATGGAATCCGGTGTCTGTCCCACACCAAATAGGGGTGATCCCCAGCTAAGGCGGATCCATCTCAAGTGTTCACTCCACACCAAAAAGCAGTGGCTCATGGTTATAGTGAACCAAGAACATATCGTGAGCATTAACCGACATAGATCATGTGAGCTAAACAAGAAATATTGTGTCTTCCCCACACCGAAAAGGGGTGGAATCACCATCCAAGGTGAAACCGTACATGCCTAGCTCGCTTAGGTGGAAACCACTGGCTAGTTCTTATGTTGGCTAGACATAGTTCGAAAACTAGGGACTTAATGAGACTACTTATCCACCTCGGTGGTAGCCTCGTCGCATGAGACTTACACGTGCAAGCACATGCTCATAATTAGTCTATCGGTGCTGTGCTGACTTTCATTATCTTCTTTATATTTTTAGAGTTTACTCAAGCATTATGGAAGCTTACTTCTAGATTGAGATTTATTTACTCTTTTGATGACTTGTCATCCTACTTTACATTGATGAAATGTGAATTGTCCTTACATGTCATCCTTACTTTACATTGATGAATGTGAATTCTTCTTACATATCATCCTTAGGTGTTAATGAGACTAGTCTCACACATTCTAGCACCTTCATTCGTGAGTATTCTTTTAACATAGTAACTTAGGTGTAAAAAAGACTTGTCTCACTTCCTTTAACACCCCATTCTGGTCATTTACTTAATTTAGACCTCTTTAATTATGTTATAGACTCACGTTACTTCTTTACTTTAGTGTAGTAGCTTCATTTCATCGTTTATGGACAATGAGCACTTCTTTCAATGAGTTACATGTGTTCATAGTTCATTCTTGTAGAGCATGTTGGGAGTTGTCCCAATGAATGGCATGCCCTTGGTTATGGATTCATTGAGTTACTTTAGAAGTGTTTATAATATCATTTGATACTCTAACACACAAGATTGGCATTTTATTAGTATTGGCCTCAACGTTTGGATATTAAACTACATAACCATTTTTGTTGGTATAGACCAATTTTACGTATGTCCATATTTAAATTGAATATGTATGAACCTTTAGCCAATCTTTCAATCATTTACATAAGCCCCTAGCCATTAGCATACATTCGTGTTGACAAAGTAGTGTTATCTAATTTTATAGGCACCAGATAGTCAATTCATTCAAGATGTGATTTCATAGAGATCTTTTAAGACAGTCTTAGTTCATGACTTTAGGCATAACGTTTTTAAGCATCTTGGACATCATCATATAACATTTGATAAGTATAACACTTTCATAAAGTCACCTTAACAGCAAATATGCATTAAGACATCACACATCACACCTAACATTTTTCGAACATATCTTAGTAATACATTTTTCTGTAATTCACGTAAGAAACCCTTAGGATCAAACGAGTCCAATTAATAGGTTCATTCAACATTATTTAATTAAAAACCATACACATTAAGATCAGCCAGCACCACATACCAGAAACATGATCTCTAACCTATTCAACATTGAAATGTAACAAGGATACTAGGGAAAGGGAAGTTCGACGAGAACTTTGGGAACAACCCTAGTTTTCGAGATTTCATGAATTACGATGATGGAATATACTCTTGGAGAAATAATTCCAGGAAAGACACCCATACCTTATGTAGATTCGAATCTACGACGATCACTCTACACGAAATCCTTGAAAAGCACTTTGAAATCGCCTAAGAGAGACTTTAGCGTTCTACGTTTTTGCGGTTTGTTGTTTTCTGCCTTAGTCGTGAGGTCTCCCAAGATTTGATCGTGAATTATAGGTTTAGGAACTGATCTTGAATTATAAAACTTAAGACTTAATTAACTTAATTAATAAATTAATTAGTTAATTACTAAAATACCCCTCCTAAGTTGACTAGACATAGGAGGACCATTGACTTAGCCAATTGCAATTTTGACTAAGTGTCTCCGCTGACCAAGGATTAATTTAATTAATTTGATGTCTTAATTAATTAAATTGAGACTTAAGGAAATTACCAAAACACCCCTAAGTCAGTATGACCACAACTAACAACTTTGAACCACCCTAGGTTAGGTACTAGGTTGTCCCTATGTTATTTAGGTGCCACCCGACCAAGTCCTAGGTTGTCGGGTGCATTAGGGGGTCCAATTCGGTTAGTCCTAGGTTAGTTGTCTAGTTAGGATGGTTGGTTAGGACATAGAGTTAGTTAGGCTGGTTGGTCCCACTTGGAGGGACCCGCCCATACGTGTCTTGCCTAACCTCCCTAACCGAATTCGGTTAGGGTGGTTCCGTGGTCCCCCTTGGCCGGTTCCTTCACGTGTGATGCCCATGTGCTTGCACATGGGTTTGTTGCACTTTCCTAACTAATTTATCTTGATGGCTCATTTGGAATATTTACTTATTGTCCCAAGGACCCTCACTATGTCCTTGGGCACTGCTTAATCTACATGATCATTTTAATTGATCATGTGTCATGGTATCTAGGCTTGACACTTGGATGCCTCATACCTTTTGTGAGTTGGACGACATATATTTTTATTAGCTTAGGGTCTTCATTGCAGGTACATTTCTTAAACGTCAATCTTGGATTGGGGTATGGCAACCCAAAAAGTATATTTCATGTTCGTATATAGAAAATTGGCTAATATCTATTAGCCAATTTTTCTATACTATGCCCAATATTCTCAATAGGGCATTGGGGTGCCTATGTACCCCTAATAGGTTATCCTAAGGGCATACTAGGATCTTCATTAGACATATGATTTTTTGGAACCTTACATTATCCCCCCCTTAGGAACATGCGTCCTCGAATGACAGACACATCATTTAAACAACGAGGGTGATTTTTGAAAGTTACTTTATCATGCTTAAACTTTTCTCTTTTGTGAATATCTGATTCACAGGTATTTGGATGATGCATAACATTCAAGCTTATCTGAAGCTTCATATTTGAGATTGAGAAATTTCCTTCTCAATCACACTTAACTTAATGCACATCACAACTCATGAAATACAAAAATCATGTCTATGCTACACAAAAACAGCAACATGAAATGCAAACATGACTTAATTTTAACTCACATAGTGCTATTATAAGACGTATGATTAGTGGCCTATCACACCTAATCGACTAAAGCACTTATACTTAGAGTTTTCTTAAACATAAACCAAACTTAGGAAGAAAACATCTAACCTTAAGAACTGAACAAATAAGGGTAGCGGGATCTCATATCGGCCTCGGCCTCCCACGTTGATCCCTCAACAAGATGGTTCCGCCATAGGACCTTCACGGTGGCAACCTCCTTGTTCCTCAGCCGCTTCACTTGGCGATCTAAAATTTCGACTAGAACCTCTTCATAAGAAAGGTTCTCATCAACTCCTAACCCTTCAACAGGCAGGATGGATGTTGGATCTCCTAGATATTTCTTAAGCAAAGAAACGTGAAACACTGGATGAACAGAAGCTAAGTCTTGAGGTAATTTCAGCTCCTATGCAACGTTTCTAAATCGCTGCAACATCTCATAAGGACCTATATACCTCGGACTCAACTTGCCCTTCTTACCAAACCTCATCACCCCTTTCATGGGTGTTATCTTTAGGTAGACTTGATCACCCACCTCAAACTCAAGAGCTCCCTTACGCTTATCTGCATAGGATTTCTGACGACTGTAAGCAGTAGCTAATCTATCCCTAATCATCTTCACCTTCTCCACAGCCTCATGCACGATCTCAGGACAAAGGATGGCCGATTCTCATACTTCAAACCATCTAATCGGAGATCTACATCTTTGGCCAAATAATTCTTCGAAAGGTGCCATTCCAATACTGGAATGGTAGCTATTATTATAAGTGATACGCTCAAACTTACTTCTCAAATAAGAAGTAAAGCGGTCGTATCAAGTAAAGAACCCAACTAATGAGGTTGGGATCGATCCCACAAGGAAAATAGTTCAGACTTAACTTTATTTTATTATTACTATTATTTAGCCAACTGTTTTCCAATAAACCAAAAGACAAAAGGGGGGGTTTTATTTCTAAATTAATGAAAATAATTAACTAAATAAGAATGAACAACTAACAATTTTAACTTTCGGAGTTTTAATCAAATTGTAAAATTAACTAGGGCTTTAGTGTTCCCCAAAGGTTCCTAACTTGGTAAATCTAACTATAACATCTCTATCCTGATATCTTGCATGTAAAGTGATAAGTTATGTATCTCTAAATCCTTGGTCCGGCATCTAGAGAATTTCACTCCGCACCTTGGTCCGGCTACGTGTGTTGCTATACTAACCCTTATCTTTACCTCATATTAAACATCGTATTCGGTATTTGACTAAGCTATTAACTCGTACCAACCAATACTAGTCTATTAGATAGTCTACACTAAATCTATGTTGATAATTCTTTTCCTATTATCTACCTCCTTGGTCCGGCAAGTAGCATTAAGGCGAGTTCTAACGTTGGCCACCGTTAAAAAGAATTCTAAACGAAAGAATTATCAATACATGCAAGACACCACTCTAGAAATTGTTATTGAAGTTAGATTTCTACCTTGTTATTCACCCATGGTTCCCACAACCCTAGCTATGAGGTTTAGTTACCCATGTTCGTAATTACACAATTCATATCGTTAATGGAAAAGTTCATGCACTTACTTTTATGAAAACGAATAATTTCCCAGAATTCAACTTGATTAATCACCGAAATCCACAACAATCAATTCCCGGAAAATATCTTAATTTCCAAAATCAAGAGTTTACTAATATAATCGAAGAACTATAAACTAAAAATTATCCAGAAAGTCTAACCTCAAAAACGAGGTTTTTCCAACTATTTATAAGAAAAATAAAAACCTAATCAAATAAGGATTCTATTTACTAAAAATCTGTCCAAACGCGTCTGGGTCGACGGACCACGTGACGGACCGTCATGGACACGACGGACCGTCATAGCCTCCGTCGTCCCATACTTCACATCTTCTCACGTTGCTTTCTTCATTCCCCCCACGGACAGGTATGACGGACCGTCGCGAGCATGACGTCCCGTCGAGGGTCTTCGTTCCAATACACTTGAACTTTGGAATTTTGGGTACTGGGATTACTCTCTGATAATTACGACGAACATGCAGGACGGACCGTCGTATATGTGACGGTCCGTCACGAACTTCCGTAATCCCACACTTGGTCAGACTTCCCCAAATTTCCTTCAGCAACTTCTTCCTTCACTACGATGCCACCTACGGACCGTCACAGCCGCGACGGACCGTCATAGGCTCCGTAGGTGGTCTCTTCTGCAATTCTTTCTCAAAAACTCCCGCGTTCTTCCTTAGACAGATTTTCTGCAAACAAAGATAAACTTATATCAAAATCAACACAAAAAGGCTCTCGACACACACTAAACTTAAGGAAAAAGTATTAGAAATACCGTGAAACCACGGTACATCAACACCCTCAACTTAAATTCGTTGTTTGTCCTCAAGCGACGCACTATGACTCACTACAAATTCTTTGTACAAAAGTATCCATATTTTAATTTCCGCAATCATTTGGCTATCAACCTCGATTATTCTCATTATGTTCATGCATGGTCTCACTATTAGGCATTGATTTGTGTAGAATCAAACCATAACCCAGATTTACTACGCAATGATGCCTATCCTCTTCAATTTCTCACCGAGATGCTAATATTTCTGGTATTACAACTCCTGTCCTTACTTCAAATAACATCCTCATTTTTCACACAATGATTTTAGTTTGAGTATAAGGATCACGTTTCGACACTCACTCTCAGAACAAATTCACCACTCATTTATACATATTGCCATAGGCTTGCCCTTATTTTCACTACTTCAAATTCCTCATACGCACTTAGGATCACAATAGGACTTTTTTAGATTGTAACATAGGCTCAGGGTCAGGTAGGGTGTATTTAGATATACTTTAGTGACTTGTTGCCCTCCTTGACATATCATTCTTATTTCGCCCTATTACTCAATTTTCTTTTCACTTTGCTGTTTTCCCTTTCTTATCCTTATGTGTAAGTGACTTTTCTCTTTTCTTGTGTTTATTTTGCTTTTGGTTATTATTAACTTTTTTTTTTTTTAGTCACTTCTGTTTTATTCTTTCTTTCTCTTCATTCTTTCAACCCCACTTTCCGTGGTTTTCCTTATAGCAGCCACCCTCAACTCATGATTTTGCCATGAGTCAAGGTTCACAATACCCATGGTTGGGTCAGGGCCAAAACAAGGTTGCTTTCTGCATTAGCCACCCTCAACTTATGCTTTTGGCATAAGCTGAGGTGCACATGTCCAAGGAGGGACCAGGGCCAACACATTGCTCCCAGAGAAGATCATTTGGGGTAAAAAAAAAATCTAGTTTAGGCTCAATTCATTTGGATCAAAAAGGGATTAACTTCATTTGGTTTTCTGTTATTTTTAGGCTCAAGATTGACTATTTCGAACAAGGGCCTATGATCCTTTCCTAAGTGATTGTTTTGACTCACTTTCAGTAGGACTAACCAGGCAAGTTCTAGCTCAGTATTAATGGTGGTCATTCGACTTTACCTCACACTCACATGACATTCCTTGCATTCCCAGAGTATTAGACACCTAGTTCAAATCTTAGATTCAGGATCATGCAGAAGTGTATCCTTGTTTCATGTTTCAAACCACACAATTATCACTTACTGTGCCTAGTCATGCAAATGATTATCGAGATATCATATTTATATTAGCCATCATGCTTCAGATTTATACTGTGTACATAAGATATGACATGCCGGTTCAACAGTAAAAGTAATCAGTCTTTTGGGGAAAAAGAACACAGGCAAGAAAACCCCAAAAGAGGATCGTGAACTTGGGCTACTCAGAATTCACCCAAGTGTTCACTTTCCATTTACCCCACCCCCTACAAAAAAAATATGCAATTGTCCCCAATGCATAGAAAAGTTAAACTACGTAAAAGGGTAAGTGAAGCAAACCTGAGGCGCTAAGCGCCGGTGATCAGCAAGCTGGTGGGTCCGGTTCCCCGGAACCTGCTCCCTGCGTAGTCTGGACATCCTCAGTAATGTCCGCAGCATCCACAGCACCATCAGTAGCGCCTCCCACAGAATCTACAATTTTGGAGCTAGACGCCCCGGCAGCTACTTCTACAGCCCTCAACCTACGGGCCTCCTCATCGGCAATCGAGGCTCTCCTCGCAGATTCCATCTCACGGCGCTCCTTCTTCCTTGCCCTAGCCTCATCCTCCTCTCGACCCCTGCGTCTCTTGACATGCTCTTGTGGGGGAGGTGGTGGAACATCAGAAGTGGTAAACAGGGCGGCCATCACGGTGTCATCGGCAGGCTCCGCAGAAGGGGCCTCAGACTCAGGCACCCTCGCCTCTAAAATCATATCAAGATCCGCCCGCAGACTCTCAACCGCAGCCTGGAGAGTCGACATGTCCACCGGAGGGGCTGGTCGGGCTAGTACTCGTAATTCAAATGCGTCTAAGCGCTGGTGTACCCCGGCGATCTGCCTCTCTGTGTGCTGTATCATCTTGCGCTCCATGCGCTCCTCTGCCTCGGCAATAGTCTGCTGCATCCACGGCTGAATGTGATGCAGAAGAGTAGCCATCTGTGCCTCAAGTTTCTGAACCCGAGCTAGTGGGACCAGAGTGGCAGAAGGAGCCCAGCGAGAGGAGCTCGGGGCAGTGCTACTACCCGGGATAGACTCGACCGGAGTAGTGTCAGTGTGTGCAGAAGCAGCACGGGAAGCATCATGAGCATGCTCTACGGTGTCGGCCAGGTTCTCACCAAATGGGGCCACCTCTGGACGGGGCCCTCTGCGTGGGGCCAACTCATTGGCCTCATCCCTGATGAGGCCGATGTCAACATTTCCTGGCGGGGTCTTGAGCTGGTCAATGTGCCAAATGGGCACACCTGCTGATCTGCACAAAGAGAAAATCATGCAAGGGAAAGGGTAAGTTGTGGTGACCTTGAAGGCCCTCTCGTGCATGACCGCTTGGAGAAGCCAAGCGAAATCGACCTCGAACCCTGCCATCATAGCAGCCATCAGCACTGCACGATCCCAGGTGACTATGTTATCCGCAGCAGTGGGGGAGAGACAATGGCGGACGATCAACCAGAGAAACTTGGCCGTAAAGGTCAAGTTGGCCTTCCTGATGGCCCCCTTCGGCTCCATCACCCAATCCGCAGCCTCTCCATCAATAGATAGGTGCAGTGCCATCCACCTCTTGGTGGTCTCTCGCAGTGAAGGCTCACGTAATAACCGGCCCTCTTTAACAATTTGCCACCGGTAATCAAACTCGGCGGTGAGAGGTGTGCTGGTGGAGTCAGAATCCGTGCCGTACAGATATCGGCGGATGGCTGGTAGGGAGATGTCAACCTGGATGCCTCGTACTAGGACGTGCTCAAGTGGGGCCTATTTGGCGGGGGCAGACCGCCTATCGATCTGCGAGCGAAGAGTAGCCACATAAGAGGCATAGAACTCGCGGACTAGCTCCTCACTGTAGCGACCCAAAGAACGAGCCGTCCACTCTAGCCGGTGTCTGGTGAAGAGGGTGTGAATATCTGGCATGGTGGGGAGACTTCCCGTGAGGACCCGCCTCTCCAGTGTAAGAGTCCGTGTCATGACGCCTTTGTCATTGAGAACCTTGGCGTCTAAGTATACCTTGTATTGCCCGTCAACACACCACCGGTTGGGCTGATCGGCAACCGGGGCAGGGACTCCTGTTGGTGAGCCAGGGGTGGAGTCGGTGCTGTCAGCCTCATCATCTGAAGCAGACTGTGTAGCTGTGGCAGGAGCAGAGGCGTCTGCAGACCCAGAGGCTTCCTCTGACCACGAAACTCTTAAGGAGCCAGATGCTCCTTCGTCTTGGGCAGTTGACCCAGAAGGAGTGCCGGTCAGTGTGCGCTCCTCATCAGACTGGGAGGCAGTGACTACGCCGGGCGCCACCTTCTTGGGCGTGACTCGCGGTACACGTGGAGCTCGTGCTGGAGTAGCAGTAGGGGGCACGTATTCTGGATCATGCTCATCATCAGAGCCTATCACCAATCGGGCAGACGGGGCGACAGATTTTGAACGCCCACGTGCGTAAACGCGATCTTGTTTAGGTGCCATGATAGGTAGTACCTGTAACGAATCATCATTAGTACTTGAAGGATGAAGCATGACACAAAAGAAATAAACATTTGAGACAATAATACTCAGACACTCAAACCAGTGATAACAGCTCTGAAGTAGCAGTAGGTCACGACGGACCTGGTGACGGACCGTAGTGCGTATGACGGACCGTCATGTAATACTTGGCAACATAAAATATCAGAGGGAAAGTCTCAGACCGATACGACGGTTAAGCAGGACGGACCGTCATGGGTATGACGGTCCGTCGCAAGTGTCCGTCAGAGGACACTTGGAAAAAGTGTTGAGACCCATAGGACAGGGGTCTCTGACCGTCACGACGGTTGTGCAGGACGGACCGTCGTGGGTGTGACGGTCTGTCACATATGTCCGTCAGTGGACACTTGGAAAAAGTATTGAGACCCATAGGACAGGGGTCTCTGACCGTCACACGGTTGTGCAGGACGGACCGTCATGCAGACGGACCGTCATGGATCATGACGGTCCGTCACACTGTGTTGAGACCCCTAGGACAGGGGTCTCTGACCGTCACGACGGTTGTGCAGGACGGACCGTCATGGATATGACGGTCCGTCACAAGTGGACACTTAGAAAAAGTGTTGAGACCCCTAGGACAGGGGTCTCTGACCGTCACGACGGTTGTGCAGGACGGACCGTCATGGCTACGACGGTCCGTCACATGTGTCCGTCAGTGGACACTTAGAAAAAGTGTTGAGACCCCTAGGACAGGGGTCTCTGACCGTCACGACGGTTGTGCAGGACGGACCGTCATGGGTCATCGGGTTGTCGTGCTGTGAAACAGAGACAGAACTGAGGGGTGCCAAGTTTTACCCCATGTGAGTCAGAATGACAACCCAAATTGGTAAGTTTTAAAGCCCTAATTTCTCTAGTATTGTCCAGGCAGTTTGTGGAATTACAGACCTAAGTTAGATAATATCTAGGCAAAAGCAGAAACCCATATGCAATCAATAGGGAAAAACAGTAAAACAACCAAAAAAAATAGTAAAGGGTAGAGTTTCAGGAATACATACCTTGGAAGAGGAGACAATAATGCACAAATGATGGCACTCAAGTTAGAAGGTTAAGAATCACTGCAGCAAATTCCGACCAAGAGGGAAAATTTTGGGATGAACAATGGGAGAAGATGGGGACTTTGGGAAGAGAGTGAAGTTGGAAGGGGAGAAAATGGAGGGAAGATTAAGTGAAAACTAATAATGAAGGGGTGGGGGGGTTTAAAACGTTTTAAACTTTTAAAATTCTGAAGCCGGGTCGGGTCGGGTAGCCGGGTAATGGCGTGACGAAACCCCGATGACGGTTCGTCGCAGTTGTGACGGTCCGTCACATGGTCCGTCGCCTGTGCCCTAGTTTTTCAAAATTACAAGAGAGCGTACCTGGCACGACGGAGGCATGCGACGGTCCGTCACAGGAGTGACGGTCCGTCGATGTATCCGTCAGTGACTGATGTAGAGTAACTTGTCTGCAGTACTTCCTGTAGATGTGCTACCTGAAAATTTACAACCCATAAATAGAAAATGCTACTGTTACTAGAAAGAGAAAAAACACAAAAACTATAAACGTGATTAGATGATAACTATTGGGTTGCCTCCCAACTAGCGCCTGATTTAACGTCGCGGCACGACTGAGGACACTTGATTACTCAGACTTCATCAAGATAATATGCCTCAACCACCTCATTCGCTGATTCCGCATGACCAATATAGATTTTGAGACGTTGTCCGTTCACCTTAAACCGCACACCTTCCTTGTTTTCCAACTCAACGGCTCCGTGAGGGAATAATTTGGTGATCAAGTACGGTCCAGTCCATTTAGACTTTAGCTTGCCCGGAAACAAGCGCAATCTAGAGTTGAATAAAAGCACCGAATCCCCAATCATAAACTCTCGTTTCTCGATTTTTAGGTCATGGTACTTCTTCATCTTCTCTTTGTAGAGGGCTGAGCTTTCATAAGCCTTAAGGCGAAATTCATCGAGTTCATTTAACCCATTTAATCGTTGTTCTGCAGCTTCGTTCCAGTCCATTTTTAGCTTCTTCATAGCCCACATGGCTTTATGCTCTAATTCAACCGGAAGATGACATGCTTTCCCATATACTAGTTGGTATGGGGACATACCTATGGGAGTCTTATATGCTGTCCGGTAAGCCCAAAGAGCATCATCAAGCCTCCTTGACCAATCTGTTCTACTAGCGTTCACTGTTTTCGACAAAATCTGTTTGATTTCCCTATTTGATACTTCAACTTGCCCACTAGTTTGAGGATGGTAAGGAGTGGCCACATTATGGCGAACCCCATATTTCTCCAATAATCCCTTGAACAATTTGTTGCAAAAGTGGGATCCCCCATCACTAATAATTGCCCGTGGGGTACCAAATCGAGAAAATATATTCTTTTTCAAGAATGCAGTGACACTCTTCCCTTCATTGTTTGCGAGGGCGATAGCTTCCACCCACTTGGATACATAATCCACTGCTACTAAAATATACTTCATTCCATGAGAACTCACAAACGGACCCATAAAGTCAATACCCCAAACATCAAATAACTCAATTACAAGAATGGGATTTAGAGGGAGCTCTTGCTTTCTTGAAATGCCGCCATCTCTTTGACATCTATCACATGCTTTGGCGAACTCATGAGCATCTTGATGAATAGTTGGCCAATAGTAACCACTTTGGAAGATCTTGTGAGCAGTCCGGACACCACTATGATGTCCACCAAAGGGTGAGGAATGGCATGCCTCTAAAATACTCAACATCTCGACTTCTGGCACACAACGCCGAATAAGCCCGTCAGCACAACTCCTGTATAAGTATGGTTCATCCCAAAAGAATTTCTTCACATCGTACATGAACTTTTTCCTTTGATGAAAAGACAAGTCCGATGGAACAAGATCACTAGCTAGGTAGTTCGCAAAATCTGCAAACCACGGAATCAGGTCTTGTGAGGCAGCCAAGACATGCTCATCGGGGAACGTGTCATCAATATCAGTCTTATCCCCCAACTCTCTCATAGCTTCATCTTCTAAACGGGACAAGTGATCAGCAACTTGATTTTCGGTCCCTTTTCTATCCCTTACCTCAAAGTCAAATTCTTGCAGTAGTAATACCCAACGAATTAACCTTGGTTTTGCGTCCTTCTTCGCCATCAAATATCTCAGGGCTGAATGGTCAGTATGCACTATGACTCTAGTACCTAGCAAATAGGAGCGAAATTTTTCAAACGCAAATACTACAGCAAGGAGCTCTTGTTCAGTGACTGTATAGTTCTTCTGAGCTTCATTGAGGGCTTTACTAGCATAGTAAATGGGATGAAGGATTTTGTCCCTTCTTTGTCCCAATACCACACCAAGGGCAACCCCACTCGCATCACACATTACCTCAAATGGACTGTTCCAATCCGGAGAAATAATGATAGGTGCAGATACCAGTTTTTCTTTGAGATCGCCGAATGCTTTCAGACAGGATTCATCAAAAGAAAACTTACAATCTTTCTCCAACAGTTTGCACAATGGATGTGCAATTTTCGAGAAATCTTTGATGAATCTCCTGTAAAAACCTGCATGCCCAAGAAAGCTTCTCACACCTTTTACGGAGATAGGTGGAGGAAGTTTCTCTATCACCTCGACTTTGGCTCGATCAACTTCTATGCCTTTTTCTGAAATACGATGGCCCAAAACAATACCTTCTTTGACCATGAAGTGGCATTTTTCCCAATTGAGAACTAAATTGCAATCTTCACATCTCTTAAGAACCTCAGACAAATGGCTCAAACATTGCTCGAAAGTTTCACCAACCACTGAAAAATCATCCATAAAGACCTCAATAGTATCTTCCACCATGTCGGAGAATATAGACATCATACATCTCTGAAATGTGGCGGGTGCATTGCACAACCCAAACGGCATTCTCTTGAACGCAAAGGTCCCATATGGACAGGTAAAAGTGGTCTTCTCTTGATCTTCTGGTGCAATAGAGATCTGATTATACCCTGAATAACCATCAAGAAAACAGTACCACCCTTTTCCGGCGAGTCTATCCAACATCTGATCCATGAAGGGCATGGGAAAATGGTCCTTTTCGGTCCATGCATTTAATTTCCGATAATCCATACACACCCTCCATCCAGTCACCGGCCTCATTGGAACCAGTTCATTTTTTTCATTGGGGACCACAGTCATTCCCCCTTTCTTAGGTACACACTGAACAGGACATACCCAACTACTATCGGCGATTGGATAAATTACTCCTGCATCTAACCACTTTATGATTTCCTTCTTCACGACCTCTTGCATAGGTGGGTTTAAGCGTCTCTGGTGCTCAATACTTGGCTTATGATCGGGCATGAGTTGGATTTTATGAGAACAAATACCAGGAGGGATCCCAATAATGTCCGCAATGGTCCACCCAATAGCTCTTTTGAACCTTTTTAGCACTTTGACCAGACTCTCAACTTGTTGTTCATTTAGATCTGATGCAATGATTACCGGTAATGTGTCACCGGTTCCTAAGAATTCATACCTTAGATGAGGTGGGAGAGCTTTTAGTTCTAGCTTTGGAGCCTCCTCAATGGATGGTTTAGCGGGTGGAGACTCGCGATTCTTCATGTCTAGCTCATATTTCTTCGGTTTAAACCGGACATTACCACGATCAAGGGCAGCAACTAATGACATATATTCTTCAATGCCTTCATTATCAAGATTCATTATCACTGCCGCCAGTGCTTCTACACCTAGTCGTTCTTCTATTTGTGTCTTGGATGATTCACCAATTTTGTAGGATATGGCAGATACCGATTGGAGCTCACCACTCTGCCGCATGGACCTACAAATGTTGAAAGTCACTTCTTCATTGTTCAACCGAAATTTCATCTGCCCTTTTTCCATATCAACTAAAGCTCTACCCGTAGCAAGGAATGGCCTCCCAAGAATAATAGGCACCTCAAAATCGACTTCACAATCAAGAATGACAAAATCTGCTGGAAATATGAACGACTCCACTTTTACTAGCACATCATGGAGTATCCCTATAGGCCTTTTTACTGTTCGATCGGCCATCAGTAGCCGCATCGCAGTGGGCTTTGGGTCACCCAAACCCAACTTCTTATAAATCGAGAGGGGCATGAGATTTATGCTTGCCCCCAGATCACATAATGCTTTCGCAAAATGTAATAACCCGATTGTACAAGGAATAGTAAATGCACCCGGATCTTCTTTCTTTTGCACTAACGACCTTGTAGCAATAGCACTACAATGCTGCATTCTGTCATCATCCTCAAAAGTGACCGATCTTTTCTTTGTAACCAAATCTTTCATAAACTTGGCATAACCGGGCATTTGTTCAAGAGCTTCTACCAAAGGAACATTGATAGAAAGTTGCTTCAACATTGTTATAAAACGCCGATATTTGCCATCTTCGGTCTTTTTCACTAATCTTTGAGGAAAGGGGGGTGGAGGTCTAGGCATGGGAGTTACCTTTTTAGGCACTTCAGCAACTTCCTCAGTGTTATCTTCTACTTCATCACTAACCTCTACCACTTCATCATTGTCTTTCATCACCTTTTCCACAATAGACGGCATAGGTGGGTCAATAGTTTGTTTACCACCACGAGTAGTAATTGCCATGCAGTGTCCATCATTTTTCGGATTTTGGACAGTGTTGCTAGGAAGAGTGCCCGGTTGCCGTGTGTTCACAGTTGCAGATAATTGAGCCATTTGCAATTCAAGCTGCTTGATTGATATGGCATGTGTATCAACTTTCTGTCCAATACCTGCTACATCACTCCTTAACTCTTTGGTGTGCTCATCACTAGCATCGAACCTCCTCATCATCTTGTGCAACATATCCTCAACTCGCGCCATACTACCTCCACCATCCCTAGGAGCAACTTCACGATTTTGAGGAGGAACATATGGCCCACTCCTCTCATTTCTGTTACCATAGTTACCCCTGTTGAAGTTGTTGTCGCGGTTGTAATTTCCATCACGAACATAATTACCCTCGCGGTTGTAGTTACCATAGTTCCGACCTTGATTTCCTTGACCTTGGCGCCAATTCTCCTGATTGGAGCCTTGGGCATTTGGTCGGAAACCCCCCGTCTGATCATTTACTGCATAAGAATCTTCCTCATAATAATATTCATCAGTTGGTGGTGGTGGTTTAGACAAGTAGTTCACTGCGTTTATCTTTTCTGCACCCCCAGTGACATGTTTTAACACTAACCCAAGCTCAGTTCTCATCTGTGCCATCTCTTCACGAATCTCATCTGTGGCTGGGTTGTGTGTGGATTGCACTGCAAAAGTATTTCTCCCAGTATCTGTCTTTCTAGTACTCCATGCTTTATTATTTCGGGAAATTTTCTCTAATTTTTCGGCAATTTCAGCATAAGGACACTCCCCATAAGAACCACCTGCTATAGTATCCAATACCGCCTTATTATTATCATCCTGTCCCCGGATAGAAGTATTCTTTGAGTGACTCATCATCTATGCGGTGATTGGGGACACTTCTCAGAAATGAAGTGAACCTATCCCAAGAACTACTAACTGATTCTCCTGGTAGTGCCACAAAGTTGTTAACTCTATCTTTGTGATTTAGTTTCTTGGAGACCGGGTAGTAACGTGCTAAGAAAACGTCCCTTAATTGGTTCCAAGTGAAGATTGAGTTATAAGGAAGCTCAGTGAACCAAATGGCAGCCTCTCCCGTCAGTGAAAGAGGAAATACTCTTAGCCCTATTACATCCAAATTCAAATCAGGCCTCCCTACACAGCTTTTACACACTGCCCTCACCTTAGCTATATGAGCATGTGGATCCTCGGACGGTAGTCCGGAAAACAAACCTCTAGCAGTGAGCATTTGCATTAGACTACTAGTGACTACAAAGGTGTGACCTTCAGGTAGAGGGGGCAATACAAGTGGCCCATCAGAATCTGCAATATTGTCATAGCCTCTGTAGTATTCTTGAGGACGTGGTGCGGGATTTTGTCCCCTTTGTGCACCTGGATTAGGATTATCAGGTAATAATCGACCATGAGCATCAACCGGAGCTGGGTTGTTCAGGTTTGGATCATCATCATTTATACCCAAGTTTCGATTCATTCTTCGTAGTGTACGCTCTAACTCGTGATCGTAGGGAAACAAGGGTTCTCTTCCGCTCCGTGTATTTGGCATACAAGGACGTCAAACCTAAAAAAAATCAAAAACAACAGAAAAAGTAAAATCAGGAAAATATTAACTAAATTTTAGTAATAAATTAAAGTTAATCTAAAAGCTACTTTCCCCGGCAGCGGCGCCAAAATTTGATACGCTCAAACTTACTTCTCAAATAAGAAGTAAAGCGGTCGTATCAAGTAAAGAACCCAACTAATGAGGTTGGGATCGATCCCACAAGGAAAATAGTTCAGACTTAACTTTATTTTATTATTACTATTATTTAGCCAACTGTTTTCCAATAAACCAAAAGACAAAAAGGGGGGTTTTATTTCTAAATTAATGAAAATAATTAACTAAATAAGAATGAACAACTAACAATTTTAACTTTCGGAGTTTTAATCAAATTGTAAAATTAACTAGGGCTTTAGTGTTCCCCAAAGGTTCCTAACTTGGTAAATCTAACTATAACATCTCTATCCTGATATCTTGCATGTAAAGTGATAAGTTATGTATCTCTAAATCCTTGGTCCGGCATCTAGAGAATTTCACTCCGCACCTTGGTCCGGCTACGTGTGTTGCTATACTAACCCTTATCTTTACCTCATATTAAACATCGTATTCGGTATTTGACTAAGCTATTAACTCGTACCAACCAATACTAGTCTATTAGATAGTCTACACTAAATCTATGTTGATAATTCTTTTCCTATTATCTACCTCCTTGGTCCGGCAAGTAGCATTAAGGCGAGTTCTAACGTTGGCCACCGTTAAAAAGAATTCTAAACGAAAGAATTATCAATACATGCAAGACACCACTCTAGAAATTGTTATTGAAGTTAGATTTCTACCTTGTTATTCACCCATGGTTCCCACAACCCTAGCTATGAGGTTTAGTTACCCATGTTCGTAATTACACAATTCATATCGTTAATGGAAAAGTTCATGCACTTACTTTTATGAAAACGAATAATTTCCCAGAATTCAACTTGATTAATCACCGAAATCCACAACAATCAATTCCCGGAAAATATCTTAATTTCCAAAATCAAGAGTTTACTAATATAATCGAAGAACTATAAACTAAAAATTATCCAGAAAGTCTAACCTCAAAAACGAGGTTTTTCCAACTATTTATAAGAAAAATAAAAACCTAATCAAATAAGGATTCTATTTACTAAAAATCTGTCCAAACGCGTCTGGGTCGACGGACCACGTGACGGACCGTCATGGACACGACGGACCGTCATAGCCTCCGTCGTCCCATACTTCACATCTTCTCACGTTGCTTTCTTCATTCCCCCCACGGACAGGTATGACGGACCGTCGCGAGCATGACGTCCCGTCGAGGGTCTTCGTTCCAATACACTTGAACTTTGGAATTTTGGGTACTGGGATTACTCTCTGATAATTACGACGAACATGCAGGACGGACCGTCGTATATGTGACGGTCCGTCACGAACTTCCGTAATCCCACACTTGGTCAGACTTCCCCAAATTTCCTTCAGCAACTTCTTCCTTCACTACGATGCCACCTACGGACCGTCACAGCCGCGACGGACCGTCATAGGCTCCGTAGGTGGTCTCTTCTGCAATTCTTTCTCAAAAACTCCCGCGTTCTTCCTTAGACAGATTTTCTGCAAACAAAGATAAACTTATATCAAAATCAACACAAAAAGGCTCTCGACACACACTAAACTTAAGGAAAAAGTATTAGAAATACCGTGAAACCACGGTACATAAATAAGAGAACTCTATCAGCGGCAAGTGATCATCCTAACTCCCCTTGAAGTCAATAACACATGCTCTCAACATGTCGTCAAGAGTCTGGATGGTACGCTCTTCTTGCCCATCTGTCTGCAGATGGAAAGGAGTACTAAGCTTCACCTATGTACCCAAAATTTTCTGGAAAGATCTCCAAAAATGAGAAGTGAATTGAGCCCCTCTGTTCGAAATAATAGATAGAGGAATCCCATGCAATCTCACTATCTCAGCTATATAAAGCTTGGCATAGTCTTCGGCCTTGAAGGTAGACTGCACAGGTATGAAGTGAGCGGACTTGGTCATTCTGTCAATAATAACCCAAATGGAATCATGTAGTTTCCTAGTCTTTGGAAGACCAACCACAAAATCCATATTGATAGCCTCCCACTTCCACATTGGGATCTCAATCGTCTGACTGAGACCTCCAGGCTTAAGGTGTTCGGCCTTAACCTGTTGGCAGTATGGACACTCCTCAACGAACTTAGAGATATCTCTCTTCATGCCTTCCCGCCAATAGACCTCTTTAAGGTCTTGGTACATTTTGGTGGCACCTGGATGGATGGAATATCGGAAACCATGAGCTTCTACCAAAATACTTGACCTCAAATCATTCACATTAGGCACACATAATCTGTTATGATATCTGAGTACACCATCTCCACCTAACGAGAATGACTAATTCAACTTACTCAATATCGAGTCTTTCAACTCCATGAGTACTAGGTCAAGGTGTTGATTGGCTTTAACATCTACAACAAATAAGGATTCGGAACTTGAGTGAACCGAAACACCCCCACTTGGTGCATCTGTTAGCCGTACACCCAATCTTGCCAATCGGTGCACCTCTTTAACCAGATCCTTCTTCTCATCATCAATATGTGAAACGCTGCCCATGCTCAGTCTGCTCAACGCATCGTCCACCACATTGGCCTTACCTGGGTGATAGTGCACACTCATATCATAATCCTTGAAAAGTTCTAACCATCTCCTGCGACGAAGATTCAACTCCCTCTGCGTGAATACATACTGAAGACTCTTATGGTCAGTATACACATCAACATGTACACCATATAAATAATGTCTCCACATCTTCAACATAAAGACAACCTCGGCTGGTTCAAGATCGTGAGTAGGGTAGTTCTTTTTGTGTATTTTCAATTGTCTTGATGCGCATGCAATCACCTTACCATTCTGCATGAGAACACATCCCAAACCTACTCAGGAAGCATCACAATATACCAAGTACCCCTCACCACTTCTCGGCAACGTCAATACTAGGGCCGAAGTGAGTCGGTCCTTGAGTTCTTGAAAACTCTTTTCGCATTTCTCGGACCACTCAAACTTCGCCTACTTCTTTGTCAATGCGGTCAATGGTGCAGCAATAGTGGAAAACCCTTCCACAAACCTGCAATAATAATTGGGTAAGCTTAGAAAGCTTCGAATATCTGTAAGAGTAAGGGGTCACGTCCAATTCTTCACCCCCTCAACCTTCTTAGGATCAACTTCAACACCTTCGTCGGTCACAACATAACCAAGAAAGGTCACTGATCTCAACCAGAATTCACATTTGCTGAACTTTGCTTACAGCTGATGTTCTCTGAGTACTTGCAATGTCTTTCTTAAGTGTACCTCATGCTCTTCTTTAGACTTAGAGAATACGAGAATGTCATCTATGAATACTATGATGAAGGAATCAAGGTACTCACGGAAGACCCTATTCATAAGGTCCATAAATGCGGCTGGTGCATTAGTGAGACCAAAATACATGACCAACAACTCATAGTGCCCATATCTAGTACGAAAAGCCATCTTAGGGACGTCTTGTCGCCTCACTCTAAGCTAATAGTAGCCTGACCGAAGGTCTATCTTGGAAAAGAAACTTGAACCTTGGAGTTGGTCAAACAGATCATCGATTCTGGGAAGAGGGTACTTATTCTTTATAGTGACTTTGTTGAGTTGCCGATAATCGATGCACATTCTAAGGGTTCCATCCTTTTTCTTTACGAACAAAAATGGAGCACCCCATGGAGATATGCTCGGCTGGATGAAGCCCTTATAAAGTAGATCTTTTAACTGCAACTTCAACTCTTTTAGTTCAGCTGGTGCCATCCTATACGGGGGAATAGAAATTGGCTTGGTGTTGGGATCTAAATCAACACCAAAGTCAATCTCACGTTCATGAGGGACTCCTAGTAAATCCTCCGGAAAGATATCTGGGAACTCATTCACTATTGGCACAGAATCTATGGAAGGGACTTCTTGATCTAAGTCATTGACTCTAACTAAGTGGTATAAATACCACTTAGCTATCATCTTATTGGCCTCTAAGTTTCAAACAATTTGGCCGACTGGAATTGAACCACGCCCTTCCCATTCCAGTTCTAACTCATTTGGAAACTGAAACCTAACTACCCTGTTTCGACATTCTATTGTGGCATAACACTTGTGAAGCCAACCCATACCCAAGATTATGTCAAAATCGAGCATGGCTAACTCCACTAGATCAGCGTGAGTGACTATATCAAGGACGTTAATTGGGCAATTTTTGTACACTTTCTCGGCTCTAATGCCGTCCTCTATTGGAGTACTTACTAAGATCGGATCATGCAAGATTTCAGGAAGCACATCAAATCTACTAGCTATCAATGGGGTGACAAATGATAGAGTGGATCCTGGATCTAATAATATATACACAGGGAAAGTAAAGACATGCAACGTACCCGTGACTACATCAGCTGACTTCTCTTGCTCTTCTCTGCCTTTTAGCGCATAAAACTTGTTCCTCTTGCGAGGTTTGGCTGCAGCATTTGCATTTGGCCGAGGCTGAGCATTTACCTTGGCTTGATTATTCACTTGAGTATAGTCTCGGACGATGTGTCCACTTTTGCCGCACCCGAAATAAGTGTTAGTACCTACCAAACATTCCCCTCCATGCAAACTCCCACACCTACCACAAGGCCTGTTGGTTCGCTGGACGATACGGTCGTTGACCTTTCTGGGCCATACTTATTCACCTGAGCTCTTAAATTATCTGAAGGAGTGAAGTTACCTGAGTGCCTCTTGAACTTAGGCCTGTTTTGGACTCCAAATGAGCCCCTACCCGAGCTCGAACTAGGCTGGTCCGCGGCCTTAGGCTTCTTGCCTTCGTGAATCACCTCTTGCGTCGGCTCTCCTCTACTTGCTGAGCATGTACCATCAACATGCCCAGATCCATATTATCATGCAACATGGATTCCCGACAATCATCTGCTAGATCCTCCGACACGCCAGTCACGAATCTGCTCATTTCATCCCTGCTATTTGCCACCAGAAAAGAAGCATACTTTGAAAGTTTAACAAACTTCAACGACTACTCCTTGACAGACATACCTGCCTATCTCAAGTTGATGAACTCTTCAACTTTGGCTTCCCTTTGATCCCTGGGGAAGAACCTCTCCAGAAAGGCAGTCTTGAGAACATCGCAAGTGATGGGAACAACTCCTCTAGCTCGGCCATCACCCCACATCCGGTACCAAACCTGTGCCACATCCTTGAGTTGATATGCAGTCAACTCAGGCTTTGCCTCCTCCTCAACTCCCATGGCACAAAGAATCTTGTGGACCTCATCTACAAACTCATGAGGATCCTCGCTGGCCTTGGACCCGTAGTACACTGGGGGATTCATCCTGATGAAGTCCCTCAACCTGCTAGCCATGGTACTAGCATGAGGGTTCTCTCTGGGAGCACCCTTTCTTGCGGCTTGAGCCGTGATGGCTTGAGCCTGAGTCATGATGGCATGTGCCATATGCAGCAAAGCATTCCTCACCTCACCATCCGTCAACCCATCTGGGTTGACAGGCACTTTTTCAGCAGCAGCTGGGTCTTGAGGAGGAGCTTGATTCTCTTCCGCAGCTGCTTCCACAACTCTTCTCGCGGCATTTCTCCTTGTGTTCATTTTCTACACGTATACACAAGAAAAGAGTTAGATCCTCAAAATGACATAAAATGTCAGAACTCTACATGGCACGATAAAGAGTAGAAGAAGGGATTTTTCTATCATCGCGTAGTCTTTAAGTCATGATTGTGGAGCGCTTCACAACCATAAGCTAGAAACTACGTAACGTGGTTGTGTTGAGCTTTAGATCCTAGGTAACTTAACCTCATGCTCTGATACCAAGTTTGTAACGACCCAGATTCTTGAATCCGAATCGTCACCGGCGTCGTTGACCTCTCAGCGGTCGCAGACAAGCCTCATCTTGCATTCATCACATCATCTAGTTAAATTTGCGGAAAATTTAAAACTTTTTATATGTATGAAGTTTACTTAGACTTCATATAGCATTTACATATTTAAATCATATACTAAGCTCAACATAAAGAAAATAATCATCTAACATAAAGAATCAATTCGAAACTGAAGATGAATATATCGTAAATAGTATGCCAAACACGGCCTTACATCAAAAGGTTCGAAATGAAATATGAAAGAAACGCTAGGGACAACATACACTAGCTATGTCTATATCTAAAGCTGGACTAATGCGTGTAGCATCCTCGAAATCATGAGGACCTACCAAATGGTCTGGAGAAACGCTGAAGTCCAAACCGCTGCAAGTGTCGTCGATCCGCTCTCTGACCTGCACCTATAAAAGTAGTAAATAGTAGGGGGTTATTACACCACTTGTACTAAGTATGGGTGTATGCACACATACACATAAAACAATGCATGATCAATGAAAGCTCTTCCTAACAACATGTCATTTCTGGAAAGTTTAGTCATTAGACTATCCTAATTCGTTATTTGTGATTTGTTGTATGAATATGATGTATTTTAATGCATTCAAATCACACAACTCATTTTTTATATGATTACAAGACATTTGTATCATTAACATAATTTTAGAACCACTCGGGCGAGGATTTGAAAATTTGATGCCCCAAACTCGAGAGCTCCAATTTTGACACTTAGATTATTTTTCAGTCTTTTTCTTCCTCTTGTTGTGTAGTTCAATAATTCCTATAGTCCTATGTTTTACTTACAAGTGCAATGATTCATTGTAGTCCCATACCCACAATGAATTGATGTAAGTAATCCAAGGACTAAGGAATGATTTCCCTACCTTATAGTGAGTCATTCTTTACACTATATATTCATTGCATTTCATAAGCCATTCTATATTGGTCATGCCATTTATTTCACTACTTTCATCTTAGGGAAGTTATGAGGTATTTATTTAACTTTACATTTCTACTTTCCTTTATTCGCATCATATAAGAAGTCATTATAAGCAAATCTTATTTGGCTTTGCCGATTATTTGCTGAAACTTCATGAGTGTGACATTTGGAAATTGATATTCTTAAGCTCTTCATCATTTCTCACTTTGAACATACGTTCCATCATCAGCATCATTCTCACTTTCATAGTGACATCATTAGGAATAAGATCATGCGAGCTAACATGAAATCTAGTGTCTTCCCCACACTGAAAAGAGGTGATTCACCGGTTAAAATGAGTCTAAGACCATGTGAGCTACTCATGGAATCCGGTGTCTGTCCCACAGCAAAAAGGGGTGATCCCCGGCTAAGGCGGATCCATCTCAAGTGTTCACTCGACATCGAAAAGGAGTGGCTCACGGTTATAGTGAACCAAGAACATATCGTGAGCATTAACCGACATAGATCATGGGAGCTAAACATGAAATACTGTGTCTTCCCCACACCGAAAAGGGGTGGAATCACCGGCCAAGGTGAAACCGTACATGCCTAGCTCGCTTAGGTGGAAACCACTGGCTAGTTCCTATGTTGGCTAGACATAGTTTGAAGACTAGGGACTTAATGAGACTACTTATCCACCTCGGTGGTAGCCTCGTCGCATGATACTTACACGTGCAAGAACATGCTCATAACTAGTCTATCGATGCTGTGCTCACTTTCATTATGTTCTTTCTCTTTTTAGAGTTTACTCAAGCATTAGGGAAGCTTACTTCTAGATTGAGATTTCTTTACTCTTTTGATGACTTGTCATCCTACTTTACATTGATGAAATATGAATTGTTCTTACATATCATCCTTACTTTACATTGATGAATGTGAATTGTTCTTACATATCATCCTTAGGTGTTAATGAGATTAGTCTCACATATTCTAGCACCTTCATTCGTGAGTGTTCTTTTAACATAGTAACTTAGGTATAAGTAAGACTTGTCTCACTTCCTTTAACACCCCATTCTGGTCATTTACTTACTTTAGACCTCTTTAATTATGTTATAGACTCACGTTACTTCTTTACTTTAGTGTACTAGCTTCATTTCATCATTTATGGACGATGAGCACTTCTTTCAATGAGTTACATATGATCATAGTTCATTCTTGTAGAGCATGTTTGGAGTTGTCCCAATGAATGGCATACCCTTGGTTATGGATTCATTGAGTTACTTTAGAAGTGTTTATAATATCATTTGATACTCTAACTACACAAGATTGGCATGTGATTAGTATTGGCCTCAACGTTTGGATATTAAACTACATAACCTTTTTTGTTGGTATAGACCAATTTTACGTATGTTCATATTTAAATTGAAAATGTATGAACCTTTAGCCAATATTTCAATCATTTACATAAGCCCCTAGCCATTAGCATACATTCGTGTTGACAAAGTAGATTTAGCCAATTTTATAGGCACCAGATAGTCAATTCATTCAAGATGTGATTTCATAGAGATCTTTTAAGACAGTCTTAGTTCATGACTTTAGGCATAACGTTTTTAAGCATCTTGGACAGCATCATATTAACATTTGATGAGTATAACACTTTCCTTAACAGCAAATATGCATTAAGACATCACACATCACGCCTAACATTTTTCGAACATATCTTAGTAATACATTGTTCTTTAATTCACGTAATAGGTTCATTCAACATTCTTTAATCAAAAACCATACACATTAAGATCAGCCAGCACCACATACCAACAACATGATCTCTAACCTATACAACATTGAAATGAAACAAGGATACTAGGGAAAGGGAAGTTCGATGAGAACTTTAGGAACAACCCCAGTTTTTGAGATTTCATGAATTACGACGATGGAAAGTACTCTTGGAGAAAGAATTCCAGGAGAGAAACCCATACCTTATGTAGATTCGAATCTACGATGATCAATCTACACGAAATCCTTGAAAAGCACTTTGAAATTGCCTAAGAGAGACTTTAGCGTTCTACGTTCTTGCGGTTTGTTGTTTTCTGCCTTAGTCGTGAGTCTCCCAAGATTTGATCGTGAATTCTAGGTTTAGGAACTGATCTTGAATTATAAAACTTAAGACATAATTAAATTAATTGATAAATTAATTAGTTAATTACTAAAATACCCCTCTTAAGTTGACTAGACATAGGAGGACCATTGACTTAGCCAATTGCAATTTTGACTAAGTGTCTCGGCTAACCAAGGATTAAATTAATTAATTTGATGGCTTAATTAATTAAATATGGGACTTAAGTAAATAACCAAAACACCCCTAAGTCACTAGGACCACAACTAACAACTTTGGACCACCCTAGGTTAGGTACTAGGTTGTCCCTAAGTTAGTTAGGTGCCACCCGACCAAGTCCTAGGTTGTCGGGTGCATTAGGGGGTCCAATTCGGTTAGTGCTAGGTTAGTTGTCTAGTTAGGATGGTTGTTTAGGACTTAGAGTTAGTTAGGATGGCTGGTCTCACATGTAGGGACCCGCCCGTGCGTGTCTTGCCTAATCTCCCTAACCGAATTCAGTTAGGGTGGTTCCGTGGTCCCCCTTGGCCGGCTCCTTCACGTGTGATGGCCATGTGCTTGTACATGGGTTTGTTGCACTTTCCTAACTAATTTATCTTGATGGATCATTTGGAATATTTACTTATTGTACCAAGGACCCTCACTATGTCCTTGGGCACTGCTTAATCTACATGATCATTTTAATTGATCATGTGTCATGGTATCTAGGCTTGACACTTGGATGCCTCATACCTTTTGTGAGTTGGACGACATATATTTTTATTAGCTTAGGGTCTTCATTGCAGGTACATTTCTTAAACGTCAATCTTGGATTGGGGTGTGGCAACCCAAAAAGTATATTTCATGTTCGTATATAGAAAATTGGCTAATATCTCTTAGCCAATTTTTCTATACTATGCCCAATATTTCTCAATATTGGGCATTGGGGTGCCTATGTACCCCTAATAGGTTATCCTAAGGGCATACTGGGATCTTCATTAGACATATGATTTTTCGGAACGTTACATTATCCCCCCTTAGGAACATTCATCCCCGAATGACACACACATCATTTAAACAAAGAGGGTGATTTTCGAAAGTTACTTTATCACGCTTAAACTTTTCTCTTTTGTGAATATCTGATTCAGACGTATTTGGATGATGCATAACATTCAAGCTTATCTGAAGCTTCATATTTGAGATTGAGAAATTTCCTTCTCAATCACACTTAACTTAATGCACATCACAACTCATGAAATATAAAAATCTTGTCTATGCTACACAAAAACAGCAACATGAAATGCAAACATGACTTAATTTTAACTTACATAGTGCTATTATAAGACGTATGATTAGTGGCCTATCACACCTAATCGACTAAAGCACTTATACTTATAGTTTTCTTAAACATAAACCAGACTTAGGAAGAGAATATCTAACCTTAAGAACTGAACAAATGAGGGTAGCGGGATCTCATATCGGCCTCGGCCTCCCACGTTGCTCCCTCAACAAGATGGTTCCGCCATAGGACCTTCACGGTGGAAACCTCCTTGTTCCTCAGCCGCTTCACTTAGCAATCTAAAATTTCGACTAGAACCTCTTCATAAGAAAGGTTTTCATCAACTCCTAACCCCTCAACTGGCAGGATGGATGCTGGATCTCCTAGACATTTCTTAAGCAAAGAAATGTGAAACACTGGATGAACAGAAGCCAAGTCTTGAGGTAATTTCAGCTCGTATGCAATGTTTCCCACTCGCTGCAAGATCTCATAAGGACCTATATACCTCGGACTCAACTTGCCCTTCTTACCAAACCTCATCACCCCTTTCATGGGTGATATCTTCAGGTAGACTTGATCACCCACCTCAAACTCAAGAGCTCTCTTTCGGTTATCTGCATAGGATTTTTGATGACTTTAAGCAGTAGCCAATCTATCCCTAATCATATTCACCTTATCCACTGCCTCATGCACGATCTCGGGACCAAGGATTGTCAATTCTCATACTTCGAACCAGCAAATCGGAGATCTACATCTTCGGCCATATAATTCTTCGAAAGGTGCCATTCCAATACTGGAATGATAGCTATTATTATAAGAGAACTCTATCAGCGGCAAGTGATCATCCTAACTCCCCTTGAAGTCGATAACACATGCTCTCAACATGTCTTCAAGGGTATGGATGGTACGCTCTGCTTGCCCATCTATCTGCGGATGGAAAGCAGTACTAAGCTTCACCTGTGTACCCAAAATTTTCTAGAAAGATCTCCAAAAATGAGAAGTAAATTGAGACCCTCTGTTCGAAATAATAGATAGAGGAATCCCATGCCATCTCACTATCTCAGCTATATAAAGCTTGGCATAGTCTTCGGCCTTGAAGGTAGACTGCACAGGTATGAAGTGAGCGGACTTGGTCATTCTGTCAATAATAACCCAAATGGATTCATGTAGTTTCCTAGTCTTTGGCAGACCAACCACAAAATCCATATTGATAGCCTCCCACTTCCACGTTGGGATCTCAATCGTCTGAGTGAGCCCTCCAGGCTTAAGGTGTTCGGCCTTAACCTGTTGACAGTTTGGACACTCCTCAACGAACTTAGAGATATCTCTCTTCATGCCTTCCCACCAATAGACCTCTTTAAGGTCTTGGTACATTTTGGTGGCACCTGGATGGATGGAATATCGGGAACCATGAGCTTCTGCCAAAATACTTGACCTCAAATCATACATATTGGGCACAGATAATCTGTTATGATATCTGAGTACGCCGTCTCCACCTAACGAGAATGACTCATTCAACTTACTTATTACCGAGTCTTTATACTCCATGAGTACTGGGTCAAGGTGTTGATTGGCTTTAACATCTACAACAAATGAGGATTCGGAACTTGAGTGAACCGAAACACCCCCACTTGGTGCATCTGTCAGCCGTACACCCAATCTTGCCAATCGGTGCACCTCTTTAACCAGATCCTTCTTCTCATCATCAATATGTGAAACGCTGCCCATGCTCAGTCTGCTCAATGCATCGGCCACCACATTGGCCTTACCTGGGTGATAGTGCACACTCATATCATAATCCTTGAGAAGTTCTAACCATCTCATGTGACGAAGATTCAACTCCCTCTGCGTGAATACATACTGAAGACTCTTATGGTCAGTATACACATCAACATGTACACCATATAAATAATGTCTCCACATCTTCAACATAAAGACAACCGTGGCTAGTTCATGATCGTGAGTAGGGTAGTTCTTTTTGTGGATTTTCAATTGTCTTGATGCACATGCAATCCCCTTACCATTCTGCATGAGAACACATCCCAAACCTACTCGGGAAGCATCACAATATACCACGTACCCCTCACCACATCTCGACAACGTCAATACTGGGGCCGAAGTGAGTCGGTCCTTGAGTTCTTGAAAACTCTTTTCACATTTCTTGGACCACTCACACTTCGCCTTCTTCTTTGTCAATGCGGTCAATGGTGCAGCAATAGTGGAAAACCCTTCCACAAACTTGCGATAATAATTGACTAAGCCCAGAAAGCTTCGAATATCTGTAGGAGTAAGGGGTCTCGGCCAATTATTCACCGCCTCAACCTTCTTAGGATCAACTTTAACACCTTGGTCGGTCACAACATGATCAAGAAAGGTCACTGATCTCAACCAGAATTCACATTTGCTGAACTTTGCATATACCTGATGTTCACTAAGTACTTGCAATGTCTTTCTTAAGTGTACCTCATGCTCTTCTTTAGACTTAGAGTATACGAGAATGTCATCTATGAATACTATGACAAAGGAATCAAGGTACTCACGGAAGACGCTATTCATAAGGTCCATAAACGCGGCTGGTGCGTTAGTGTGACCAAAATACATGACCAGAAACTCATAGTGGCCATATCTAGTACGAAAAGCCTTGTTAGGGACGTCTTATCGCCTCACTCTAAGCTGATAGTAGCTTGACCGAAGGTCTATCTTGGAAAAGAAACTTGAACCTTAGAGTTGGTCAAACAGATCGTCGATTCTAGGAAGAGGGTACTTATTCTTTATAGTGACTTTGTTGAGTTGCCGATAATCGATGCACATTCTAAGGGTTCCATCCTTTTTCTTTACGAACAAAACTGGAGCACCCCATGGGGATATGCTCGGCTGGATGAAGCCCTTATCAAGTAGATCTTTTAACTGCAACTTCAACTCTTTGAGTTCAGATGGGGCCATCCTATATGGGGGAATAGAAATTGGCTTGGTGTTGGGATCTAAATCAACACCAAAGTCAATCTCACGTTCATGAGGGACTCCTAGTAAATCCTCCAGAAAGATATCTGGGAACTCATTCACTATTGGCACAGAATCTATGGGAGTGACTTCTTGATCTAAGTCATTGACTCTAACTAAGTGGTATAAATACCCCTTATCTATCATATTATTGTCCTCTAAGTTTGAAATAATTTGGACGACTAGACTTGAACCACGCCCTTCCCATTCCAGCTCTAACTCATTTGGAAACTGAAACCTAACTACCCTATTTCGACAGTCTATTGTGGCATAACACTTGTGAAGCCAATCCATACCCAAGATTATGTCAAAATCGAGCATGGCTAACTCCACTAGATCAGCGTGAGTGCCTATATCAAGGACGTTAATTGGGAAATTTTTGTACACTTTCTCGGCTCTAATGCTGTCCCCTATGGGATTACTTACTAAGATCGGATCATGCAAGATTTCAGGAAGCACATCAAATCTACTAGCTATCAATGGGGTGACAAATGATAGAGTGGATCCTGGATCTAATAATGTATACACAGGGAAAGTAAAGACATGCAACGTACCCGTGACTACATCAGCTGAGCGGAGGGAGGATTTTCATCAAGGGGGTTCAAAATAAATAAATTAATCACATAAATAATATCCACAAACAAATGGGTCGAATTGGATATAAATGGATCGGATAAAAAAATTAATATATCTAAAAACTTAAATTTATCAAGTTTTCAATAACAAACGATCCAACAGAAGCAACAAGCAGCAGCCATCGCCCAACGGGCAACGGCAAGGAAGAAGAGACGATGAAAAATAAAACGTGGAAAAATCCTAAAAGAAGAAAAGGGTATTTAATATTTAACTTTGTAATTAGGAATTAAACTAATAAATCCTAAATTTCCTATCATGGTTTTAATTTTTTGGAACTAAAATCATTTTTTGATTCCATTATTATTTTAACAAAGCAATTTCTGATTCCATTATTATTTAAAAAAACAATTAAAACGCATAAAATGTAAGCTGATAAAAAATTGCCTCCATCTGGGTTCGAACTTGCAACCTTGCATGCCTCAGAGCAAATTCTTGAACCCCCAACACCACTGAGCTATGCCTTTGGTGTATGTTCAGGGGGTTCAATGATATATATATACACATATATTTAAAATTTAATCGTGTATATATAGTGTAATTTTTCTACGATGGGGGTTCGGATGAACCCCCTTGGTTGAAGATACATCCGCCCCTGCGGACGTTGCCCACACAAATTGCCTTAGTCCTGCACACTACAGTTCGCCGAAGTTAGACATGGGCTGCACCTATCATTTGTGGCCTTTGCACATAGGTTAGCCGATATCGGACGTGTCCTTCCATCATCATTCTTAACCTGTATACATTGGTATGTAGATTTCGTAAGTCGCCTGCCAGCATCATCCATAGTGTTCACACATCAGCCAGCCGATGTATGACGTGTCATGGTCGCATCGCATGTAGCCTAAACACTTTGCTCAGCCGATATCGGACTTTCCTATCCACACCATATGTGGCTTGCACTTTTTAGACAAGCGACGTCGCATGCGGCGACATTGATTGAGGTATTGTCGACAACATGCGGATGACCATGCAGAAAAAAATCAAAAGAGTTTGAACATCTTTTATTCGTACAAATATGTACTCTATCATTAGTTTCACATGTTTAAAAGTATTTTCGAGCATTTTCATATTTTTTCTGACCTTGATTACTTTTATAAAATTTATTATTATGGGCTTTTATTTTTTACGTCATATTTTAAAAATTAAAATTTATGAAATTTTTTATTTAAGGTTACTTTATTTATTTGTTAATTTTTTTCCTAATTTTATAATTTTCTATATTTTCCCTATATTTTATTAATTAATAACCCATTTTCATGAATTACTGAACAAAAATAAAAATTTTAAAAAATTGATAAAATTGTTGAAATTGAGGTTACCACATTTAATTTGTGATTTTGGGCCTTAATTTTATGTTTTTTCATATTTTTCCTATATTTTATTAACGAATTACCATTTTTGAGAATTACAGAACAAAAATAAAAATTTGAAAAATTGATAAAATTGTTGAATTTAAGGTTACTATATTTATTAGTGATTGTTGGGCGTTAATTTTATGTTTTTTTCCATATTTTTCCTATATTTAATTAATGAATTACCCATTTTTGAGAATTACTGAACAAAACAAAAAAATTTAAAATATTGTCGAAAGTGTTGAATTTAAGGTTACTATAATTATTTTGGAATTTTCGGTATTAATTTTATATTTTTTATTTCATATTTTTCCTATTTTTTATTCATGAATAACCCATTCACGGGATTTACTGCGTAAAAATAAAACTAGTTTTTTTTTGTAGAAATTGATGAATTTAATGTCACTATATTTTTTTCTGAATTTTTTGCAATATTTGTAAATTTTTTCATATTTTCATACTTTTTATTAATGAATTACCCATTTTCGGGATTTACTTAACTAAAATAAAAATTAGAAATTGTCAAATTTTTTAAATTTAAGGTTAGTTTATTTATTTGTGAATTTTTGGCGTCAATTTAGTATAATTTTTTAAATTTTTCCTATTTTTTATTCATCAATTACTCATATTTTATATATACCAAACATAAAGAAAATTTTAAAATAATTGCTAAAATTGTTAAATTTAAGGTTACTATATTTATTTGTGAAGTTTAGACATTATTTTAATATATTTTTTTCATATTTCTCTATGTTTTATTAATCAGTTACTCATTTTCAGGATTTACCTAAAAGTTAAAAAATAAAAAAATTGTTGAAACTATTATTTTAGATATATAAAAAAGTTATTTGTGCAATCTAATGAGTGTTTATACCTTAGAACGAGCATATTTGGGTTGTACGTGTTCATTATGAATCTCTAGAAAAATTATGTCTACTCCTCTTAGTTCTCCACGCCATAGAATCAAGAGCTCCAAGTAGGCCACGCATCAAACGTGGCATGTGGCATCGGGCAAGCGACGTCGGCCAACAACAGGCACATCAACCAAGGCTTGTAAGCATCAGATGTGTCGTGTGTGCACCTGGAAAGTGACATCAGCATCATCTAATAGCATCAAGCATTGTCCGTTGCTAGTGTGCATCAGGAAAGCGACGTCGGCCAACGATAGGCAACATTAGACAAGGCATGAACGCATATGTCATGGCGTGTGCGCATCAGCTGGGGGAATGAGCGTCGGACAATGTCAGAACATCATCTAAGACATTTGCACTTCAGGCAAGGGACATTCGCCAGCCGCAAGCGTCATCGGCCAGGCGACATTGGTCGTAGACATTCCGCATCGATCGTGGCTTGTGCATATCGCTAAGTCGACATTGGATATGGGATGCCCGCATTAGCCGTAGCTTGTGCATATCGCTTAGTCATTGTTGAGCGTAGACTACCCGCATCGCCTTTGGCCTACATATAATAGTCAGCCAACATAAGGCGTTGCCTGCCCGCATCGCCTTTATCCTGCACAGAATGGTCAGACGACGTCGAAAGTGGCCTGCCCTCATCGCCTTTGTCCTGCACAAAACGGCCAGCCAACGATGGACGTGGTCTACCCACATTGAGTTTGACCTTAACAAAACAATAAGACAATATCGGACGTGGGATGCACCAATTGTCCGTGGCCAGCACACATTCGTCAGCGGACGTCAGATGTGGCCTACCAACACTTTCCGCAGCCTGCACACATTGGTCTTCCAAAGTTGAATATGGCCTACCAGCATCATCAAAAGCCTGCACACTTCGGTGTGCCGACGTTGGACGAGGCCTTCCAGTATCGTCTATAGCCTACACACATTTGAGTGCCGATGACGGCCAATGGCAGGAAGAATCCGCCAAGGTCTGCACGCATCTGACAAGGCATGTGCGCATCTGGCATGCGACATCGGCAAATGGCATGTACATTCAGCCAAGGCATGCAAGCACATACGCGACTTGTGCTTATCTCGCAAGCGATGTCGGTCAATGGCTTGCGACATCAGCAAAGTACTATATGAACGGACGTGGCATATGCTCATTGTGGCAAGTGACGTCGGCCAACGGCATGCACCATTAGCCAAGGACTGCACGCATAATCCTTTGTGTGTGCACATCGGCTGGGCAATATGAGTCGTGGTCTGAGCCCATCGACCAAGGGACATCTGATATTGCCTGCATGCATCGGCTAAGCGACATTGGCCAATGGCAGGCAGCAAATGCAAAGGCCTGCATGCATCAGTCATGGCGTGTGCGCATTGACTGGCGACATCGGCCTTGGCCTGCGCGCATCGGTTATGCAACATTTGCATCGGCTAACATCAGGCAGCATCTTCCGTGGCCCATTTGCAACTGATCCACATCATCAGCCAAGGAATGTGTGCTTCGGGCAAGCGAAATGGGCCAACGGCAAGCGATAAGTGACATCGGCCAACGCAAATGGTAAGAGACATCGAGCATGCGATAGTGGTTATGGACATCCCCATCGGTCATGGCCTGTGGTCATCGCTCAGCCGATGTCAGGCGTGGTCTAGCCGCATCGGTCGTGTCCTCTGCACATCACTTAACGATCGTCGATCTTGGAATTTCGGCATCGCCATTGGGCTGCACACAATGTCAAGTAGACATTGGACATTGGATGCCCACATCGGTCGTGGCCTACACATTGCTCCGTCGACGTCGACCGTGGACTTCCTGCATCGATCGTGGCTTGTGCACATCGCTCAGCTGTCGTCAGGCGCAGACTTCCCGCATCTCCACTGCCCTACAAACAAAAGTTAAGCGACATGAGGTGTTTCCTACCCCCATCGCCTTTGGGAAGCACGACGGTCAACCGACTTCGGGTGTGGCCCTCCCACATTGCCTTTGCCTGCACACAACGGTCAACCAAAGTCGGATATGGCCTTCTTGCATTGCCTTTGTCCTGTACATAATAGTCAGGCGACTCGGACGTGGCCTACCCGTATCTCCATTTGCCCGCACACAACGGTAAGCTAACGTCGGATGTGGGCTACACCTATTTTCCATGGCCTTCACACATCACTTAGCCAACGTCGGATGTGGCCTGCCAGCATTGTTCGTAGCATGCACACATTTTTCTATCGATGTTGGACGTGGCTTGCAAGCATCGTCTGTAGCCTGCACATATTGGTCTGCCGATGTTAGACGTGGCCTGGCATATTGCTCATGGCCAGTGCACATCGTCCGTAGCCTGCACATATTGTTCATATTTTTTCTATTTATTATTCATGTATTACCCATTTTCGGAATTTACCAAATGAAAACAAAATTAAAAGTAATTTGTTGAAATTTATGATTTTAAGGTTACTTGTTTGTAAATTTTTGGCGTTAATTTAATATTTTTTCATATATTCCTAGTTTTACTCATGAATTACCCATTTTTTGGGATTTACCAAACAAAAATAAAAATTAAAAGAAATTGTTGAAATTATTGAATTTAACGTTACTATATTTATTTGTGAATTTTTGGCGTTAATTTTATATAATTTGTTTTTCATATTTTCATATTTTTATTCATCAATTACTCATCTTCGAAATATACCGGTCAAAAATAAAAATTAATTTTTTTTTTGAATTTAAGGTTACTATTTTTTAAATAAAAAGTTATTTGAAGCATTAAATGTGTGATTGTACTTTGGAACGTGCATATTTGGGTTGTACTTGTTCATCATGAATCTTTGGAAAAATCAGTCTACTCCTCTTAGTTAGAATCCGCGCCATGGAATCAAGAGCTTCAAGTAGGCCATGTTTAGATGTGGCATGTGGGGATCAGGCAAGCGACGTCAGCAAACTGTAGGCGGTATCAACAAAGGCCTGTACGCATCGGACGTAACATGTCTGCATCTTGCAAGAGACATCGACGTCGGCGACTGGGCAACATTGTCAAGCGACGTCGGCCAATTACACGCAACATTAGCCAAGGCCTGCACGCATTAGTCATTGCGTGTATGCATAAGTTGGGCGACATCACCGTCAGCTAATAGCAGGCAGCATCAGCCAAGGCTTGTGCTCTTTCAGCAAGCGACGTCCACCAACGGCAAGGGGCATCGACCAGGCGACATTGGTCGTGGACTGCCCACATCGATTATAGCATGTTGCACATTGCTTAGTTAACGTTGGCCATGTACTACCCGCATCGACCATGGCTCGGGCACATCGCTTAATCATTATTGGATGTGAACTATCCGTATCACACATGATGTGTGTGCATCAGCTGGGCGACATTTGCATCGGCCAATGTCAGGCAACATCAGCCAAATCCTATGCGCTTCATGAAAGCAACGTTGGACAATGAAAGGCGGCATCAACCAAGGCCTGCACGCATCAGCCACTGAATATGCGCATCGGCAGGGCAACATCGACGTCAGCGAACGGCAAGCAACATCAGCCAAGACCTGTTTGTTTGGAGCAAGAGACATCAGCCAACGGCAAGCGACATCGGCCAAGAGACATTTGTCATGGATTACCACATTGGTTGTGGCCTATGCACATTGCTCAGTAGACGTCGGGCGTTGCCTGCCCCCATCGCCTTTGAACTGCACAACGGTCAGCCAACGTAGGGCATTGCCTTCCTGTATGGCCTTTGGCCTGCACACAACAGTGAGCCGACATGGGACATGTCCTTGCCGCATCTACTTTGACATGCACACAACAAACAACCGACTTGGCCTGCATACAACGTTCATCCGACGTCGGCCAACGACAAGCGGCATCCATTAGGAGACATTAGTCATGGACCGCCCGCATCATTCGAGGCGTCCGCACATTGCTCAACTGATGTTGGTGTGGACTGCCCGCATGGGTCATGGATTGTGAACGTCGCTCAGTCATTCTCAGGCGTGGACTGCACGCATCATCCATGGCATGCACACAATAGTTAGTCGACACCGGGAGTTGCCTACCTGCGTCGCCTTTGGCATGCACACAATGGTGAATTGACATCGGGCATCCCCTTCTCGTATCTCCTTTGGCATGCACATAACGTCAGCAACCTCAGACGCGGTTTGCCCGCATAGCCTTTGGCCTGCACACAAAAATTAGTTGATGTCAGATATGGGCTTCGAGCATCGTCCATAGCCCTCAAACATCGGTCTGCCGAAGTCGAACATGGCCTGCCAGCATCGTCTGTAGCCTACACACATTGGTTAGCCGATGTCAAACATGGCATGCCAACATTGTCAGAAACCTACACACATCATTCTGCCTAAGTCGGACATGTCCTTCCAGCTTCATCCATATCCTCCACACATCGGTGTGTCGATATTAGTAAATGACAACCTACATCAGCCAATGCACACATCTAACGTGGTATGTGCGCATCAGGAAAGCAATGTCGGCCAATTGTATGTGGCTTCAACCAACGCCTGTACGCACAGACGTGGTATGTTACATCTGGAAACCGACGTCGGCCAATGGCATACAACATCAGCCAAGACCTGCATGCATGGGCGTAGCATGTGCGCATCCTGCAAGCGACGTCACCCAATGGCATGTTGCACGCATCAGTCGTGGCTTGTGCACAACGGTTGGGCAACATCAGTCGTGGTCTGAGAGCATTGGCCATGCAATATATGTTATCACATGCACACATCGGCCATGCAACATCTGTTATGGCGTGCACGTATCGACCAAGCGACATCGGCGAAAGGCAGGCAACAACAGCCTAGGCCTGCCACATCAACCGTGGCGTGTGCGCATCTAGCAAAAGACATTGGCCAATGCAATGCAGCATCGGCCAAGGCCTGCACGCATCATATGTGGCGTGTGAGAATCAGTTGTGGGATATTTGAATTGGCCAACGTCAGGCAACATCAACTAAGGCCTGTGCACTTCGAGCTAGAGACGTTGTCCAACGGCAGGCAACATCAGCCAAAGAGTTCACACATCAGCCATGGCGTGAGCACATCGACAGGGCGACATCAGCGTCGGCCAATGTTAGGCAGCATCATCCAAGGCATGTGTGCTTCGGGAGAGAGACATCAGCCAACGACAAGCGACATATGTAAGGCGACATTGGTTGTGGACTACCACTTTGGTTGTGGCCTATGCACATCGCTCAGCCTATGTCGGGAGTGCACATCAATCAGCGGTCGTTGCGACAGGCCTTCCCTTATCTCCCTTGGACTGCACACATTGACGATTCAACGTCGAACATGGGCTTCCCGCATCGGCCGCATCTTGCACATTGCTAAATCGACGTTAGCCATAGACTACCTCAATCAGCCATGGCTTGTGCACATCGCTCAATCGTCGTCGGGCATGGACTACCTGCAACGCCCTTGTCCTGCAAACAATGGTCAGGCTACATCCGGCATTGCCTACCCCCATTACCTTAAGCCAGCTCAACGGTTAGCAAAACGTCACGCGTAGCCTTTCCATATAGCCTATGGCCTTCGCACAAAGGTGAGATGACATCGGACGTGTCCTTCCCAAATCCCCTTTGGACTGCACACAACTATCATTCGACATTAGATATGGCCTACCCTAATCGCTTTTGACCTACACACAACAGCCAGCTGACGTCAAACGTGGGTTGCACCTATCATCCCTGACTTACACAATCAGTCAGCCAATGTCATATGTGACTTGCCAGCATCTTCTGTAGTCACACACATTGGTCTGCCGACGTCGGATGTGTCCTGCCTACATCGTCTGTAGCGTGCACACATCGGTATGCTGACATCAAATATGTCCAAGCCGCATCGTCTGTGGCTGCACATTGCTCAGGTAATGTTAGCCGTGGATTGACCGCATCGGCTGTGTCTTGTGCACATCGCTTATTCATTGTCGTGTGTGGACTGCCTCTATTGCCTTTGTCCTGATAACAATGGCCAGGCGACATCGTGCACTGCCTACCCTCATTGCCTTTTGCCTGCACAAAATAGTCAACCGACAACGGACGTGGCCTTCTCGCATGCCTTTGTCCTGCACACAATGGCCAGCCAATATCAGATGTTGCCTACCCGAATTACCTTATTCCTGCACACTATAATTTACCGACGTTAGACGTCGGCTGCACCGATCATATGTGGCCTTCATACATCGATCAGCCGATATCGGACTTGGCCTGCCCTCATCATCCTTAGCATTTACACATTGGTATGTCGATGTCGTACGTGGCCTGCCAGCATTGTTCATACATGCACACATCAGTCAGTCGATGTATGACGTGTCATGGTCGCATCCCGTGTAACCTACACACTTCGCTCAGCCAATATCGGACTTTCCTACCCGCACCATCTGTGGCTTTCACTTGTTAGACTAGCGACGTCGCATGCAGCGACATTGATCGAGGTATTATTGACAATATGCGGATTTCCTTGCAGAACAGAAATCAAAAGAGTTTGAAACATCTTTTATTCGTACAAATATGTACTATATCATTAGTTTCACATGTTTAAAAGTATTTTACAACATTTTCATGTTTTTTTCTAACCTTGATTCATTTTTTAAAATTTATTATTATGGGTTTTTATTTTTTACGTCATATTTTAAAAATTAAAATTTATGAAATTGTTGAATTTAAGGTTACTTCATTTATTTGTGAATTTTTGTGCCTAATTTAATAATTTTCTATGTTTTCCCTATATTTTATTAATTAATTACCTATTTTCAGGAATTATTGAACAAAAATAAAAATTTTAAAAATTGATAAAATTGTTGAAATTAAGGTTACTATACTTATTTGTCATTTTGAGCGTTAATTTTATGTTTTTCATATTTTTCCTATATTTTACTAAAGAATTACCCATTTTCGAGAATTACTGAACAAAAATAATTTTTATTTTAAAAATTGATAAAATTATTGAAATTAAGGTTACTATATTTATTTGTGATTTTTGGGCGTTAATTTTATGTTTTTTCATATTTTTCCTATATTTTATTAATGAATTACCCATTTTTGAAAATTACTAAACAAAAATAATAATTTTAAAATATTGTCGAAAGTTTTGAATTTAAGGTTACTATAATTATTTTGGAATTTTTTATATTAATTTTATATATTTTATTTCATATTTTTCCTATTTTTTATTTATGAATTACCCATTCTCGGGTTTTAGTGAATAAAAATAAAATTACGTTTTTGTAGAAATTGATGAATTTAATGTCACTATATTTTTTTGTGAATATTTTGCAATAATTTAATGTTCTTTTTCATATTTTCCTACTTTTTATTAATGAATTACCCATTTTCGGGATTTACCGATCTAAAATAGAAATTACAACTTGTCAAAAATTTTGAATTTGAGGTTACTTTATTTATTTGTGAATTTTTATCGTAAATTTAATTAATTTTTTTTTATATTTTTCCTATTTTGTATTCATTAATTACTCATTTTCGAGATATACCAAACAGAAATAAAATTAAAAAATAATTGCTAAAATTGTTGAATTTAAGGTTATTATATTTATTTGTGAAGTTTTGACATTATTTTTATTTTTTTTCATATTTCTCCTATGTTGTATTAATCAGTTACTCATTTTCAGGATTTACCTAAAAAATAAAAAATAAAAAAATTGTTGAAACTATTATTTTATATATAAAAAAAATTATTTATCCAATATAATGAGTGTTTATACCTTAGAACGAGCATATTTGGGTTGTACATGTTCATTATGAATTTCTAGAAAAATTATGTCTACTCCTCTTAGGTAGAATCCATGCCATAGAATCAAGAGCTCCAAGTAGGACACGCATCAAACGTGGCATGTGGACATCGGGCAAGCGACGTCGGCCAACTAAAGGCGCACCAACCATGGCTTGTACGCATCAGACGTGATGTGTGTGCTCCTGGAAAGTGACATCAACATCGTCCAACAGCAGGATGCATTGTCCGTAGCTAGTGTGCATCAGGCAAGCGGCGTCAGCCAACGAAAGGCAGCATTAGACAAGGCATGAACGCATAAGTCGTTGCGTGTGCGCATCAGCTAGGGGAATGAATGTAGGCCAATGGCAGAATATCAGCCAAGGCATGTGCACTTCGGCCAAGGGACGTTCGCCAGCCGTAAGCATCATCGGCCACGCGACATTGGTCGTAGACATCCCGCATCGATCGTGGCTTGTGCATATCGCTCCGTCGACGTTGGACATGGACTGCCCGCATTAGCCGTAGCTTGTGCACATCGCTTAGTCATTGCTGAACGTGGACTACACGCATCTCCTTTGGCCTACACATAATAGTCAGCCAACATAACGTGTTGCCTGCCCGCATCGCCTTTAACCTGCACAGAATGGTCAGACGTCGTCAAAATTGGCCTACCCACATCGTCTTTGTCCTGCACACAACGACCAGCCAACGATGGACGTGGTATACCCACATCGACTTTGACCTGAAAAAAACACTCAGCCAATATCGGACGTGGGATACACCTATCGTCTGTGGCCAGCACATGTTCGTCAGCGGACGTCAGATGTGGCCTGTCAGCACTTTCAGCAGCCTGCACACATCTGTCTTCCAACGTGGAATTTGGCATACCAGCATCATCAAAAGCATGCACACTTCGGTGTGCCGATGTCGGACGAGGCTTGCCAGCATCGTCTATAGCCTGCACACATTTGTGTGCCGATGACGGCCAATGGCAGGCATCATCCGCCAAGGTCTGCATGCATCTGACAAGCCATGTGCGCATCTGACATGCGACATCGGCCAATGGCGTGTGTTTTAGCCAAGGCATGCAAGCACATACGCGACTTGTTCTTATCTCGCAATTGATGTCGGTCAATGGTTTGCGACATCAGCAAAGTACTACATGCACAGACGTGGCAAGCGACGTCGACCAACGGCATACACCATGAGCCATGGACTGCACGCATAAGCCTTGGTGTGTGCAAATCGACTGGGCAATATGAGTCGTTGTCTAAGCGCATCGACCAGGCGACATCTGATATTGCCCGCATGCATCGGCCAAGCAACATTGGCCAACGGCAGGCAACAAATGCAAAGGCCTGCATGCATTAGTCATGGCGTGTGCGCATTGACTGGCGACATCAGTCGTGGCCAGCGCGCATCGGTTATGTGACATTTGCATCGGCTAACGTCAGGCAGCATCTACCAAGGCCCGTGCACTTCAGGAAATCAATGTTGGCAACCGATCCACATCATCAGCCAAGGAATGTGTGCTTCGGGCAAGCGACATCGGCCAACGACAAGCGGTAAGAGACATCAACCATGCGATAGTGGTTGTCGACGTCCCCATCGGTCATAGCCTGTGGACATCTCTCAGTCGATGTCAGGCGTGGTCCAACCGCATCGGTTGTGTCCTCTGCACATCACTCAACGGTCGTCGAGCTTAGACTTCCGGCATCGCCATCGGGCTGCACACAACGATAAGTAGATATTGGATATTGGATGCCCACATCAGTCGTCGCCTACACATTGCTCCGTTGACGTCGGCCGTGGACTTCCTACATCGACTGTGGCTTGTGCACATCGCTCAACCGTCGTCAGGCGCGGACTCTTCGCATCTCCATTGGCCTACAAATAAAAGTAAAGAGACATGAGGTGTTGCCTACCCCCATCGCCTTTGGCCTGCACGACGGTCAGCCAACGTCGGGTGTGGCCCTCCCACATTACGTTTGGCCTGCACACAACGGTCAGCTGAAGTCAGATATGGCCTTCTTGCATTGCCTTTGTCCAGTACGGAACTATCAGGCGTCGTCGGACTTGGCCTGCCCGTATCTCTATTTGATTGCACACAACGGTAAAATAACATCGGACGCGGGCTACACCTTTTTTCGTGGCCTTCACATATCGGTTAGCCAACATCGGGCGTGGCTTGCCAGCATTGTTCATAGCATGCACACATCTGTCTACCCACGTTGGACGTGGCTTGCAAGCATCGTCCGTAGCTTGCACATATTGGTCTGCTGATGTTAGACGTGGCCTGGCTCGCTCATGGCCAATGCACATCGTTCGTAGCCTGCACATATTGTTCATATTTTTCCTATTTATTATTCATGTATTACCCATTTTCGGGATTTACCGAATGAAAACAAAAATAAAAATAATTTGTTGAAATTGATGATTGTAAGGTTACTGTATTTATTTGTAAATTTAATATTTTTTCATATTTTCCTAGTTTTTATTCATGAATTACCCATTTTTCGGGATTTACCAAACAAAACTAAAATTAAAAGAAATTGTTGAAATTGTTAATTTAAGGTTACTATATTTGTTTGTGAAATTTTTGCGTTAATTTTGTATAAATTGTTTTTCATATTTTTCCTATTTTTAATTCATCAATTACTCATATTCGAGATATACCTGTCAAATATAAAAATTATAAAAAAATTGTTGAATTTAAGGTTACTATATTTGTTTGTGAAGTTTTATGTTATTTTAATATTTTCTGATATTTTTCCTATGTTTTATTAATCAGTAAATCATTTTAGGATTTATCGAAAAAAATTAAATATAAAAAAAATGTTGAAAACTATTCTTTTATACAAAAAGTTATTTGTGGAAACTAATGTGTGATTGTACTTTAGAACGTGCATATTTGGGTTGTACATGTTCATCATGAATCTCTAGAAAAATCAGTCTACTCCTCTTAGATAGAATCTGCGCCACGGAATCGAGAGCTCCAAGTAGGCCATGTTTAGACGTGGCATGTGGGCATCGGTCAAGCGACGTCAGCCAACTGTAGGTGGTATCAACAAAGGCCTGCACGCATCGGACATAGCATGCCTGCATCTGGAAAGAGACATCGGCGTCGGCGAATGGGCAACATTGTCCAGTGCGAATCTGGCAAGCGAGGTCGGCCAATAACACGCAGACTCATCCAAGGCCTGCACGCATTAGTCGTTGCATGTACGCATAAGATGGGAGACGTCACCGTCAGCTAATAGTAGGCACCATCAGCCCAAGGCCTGTGCTCTTCGAGCAAGCGACGTCCTCTAACGGCAAGCAGCATCGATCAGGCGATATTGGTCGTGGAGTGCCCACATCGGTTGTAGTCTATTGCATGTCGCTCAGTTAACGTTGGCCATGGACTACTCGCATCGGCCATGGCCTGGGCACATCGCTTAATCATTATTGGACGTGAACTGCTTGTTTAACCCATGATGTGTGTGCATCGGCTGGGCGACATTTGCATCGGCCAATGTCAGGCAACATTAGCCAAGGCCTATAAGTTTCAGGAAAGAGACGTTGGACAACGAAAGGCGGCATCAACTAAGGCCTGCACGCATCAGCCATTGAATGTGCGCATCAGAACGGCAATATCGGTGTCAGCCAACGGCAAGCAACAATATCCAAGCCCTATTTGCTTTGAGCAAGCGACATCGGCCAAAAGACATAAGTCTTGGATTACCACATTGGTCGTGGCCTATGCACATTGCTCAGTCGACGTCGAGCGTAGACCGTCCCCATCATCCTTGGCCTGTGCAAATCACTCAACGGTCTTCAGACTAGGCCTTTCTGCATTGCCCTTGGCCTGCACACAACGGCCAGTTGACATGGGACGTGGGCTATACACATCTGCGTGGCGTGCACATTGCTCAGCCAACGTCGGCTATGGACTGTCCGAATCAGTTCTGGCTTGTGCACATCACTCAACTATCATCGGGGGTGGACTTCCCAAATCGCCTTTGTCCTGCACATAATAGTCATCCAACATAAGGTGTTTCCTACCCGCATCGCCTTTAACTTGCACAGAATGGTCAGACGACGTTGAAAGTGGCCTACCTGCATCTGTCACAACCCAAAAGCATACCCTAGAATATAGGGTACAATCTTGGATTGTAATCGGCGTCGTCGACCACTCGGAGGTCTAAGACAAGCCTCTCATATCATTCATTGCATTGACATAGTAAATTTAGCGAAAAATTTAAAACTTTTCATAGCACATCATATGCTAGAAACATCACATCGTATATATATAAAACATAAGTCATAATACATATTTAGACTCTAAGTCCCTTTGCCATCTTAGACTCAATAACTTTAGAGTACATTAGGGACACGGCCCATACTACACATTACATAACTATACAATATTTAAAGACTTTACATTAAAGACATTAGTAGGACATCCTTGAACTTAAGGATTCCTTTCCTTGAGCTTGGGAAATCACCTATCAAGCTCCTCAATCATAGACCTTCTTTAAGCATTCCAATACCTACACTTTGTGTAAAAAGTAAAGAAGAATGGGATTAGCACAAGAATGTACTAAGTATGGCAACCATGCGAAAACATGCATTTAAAAGGGACATTTCCTTTGAAATCATACTTCATGCCATTTTGAGTAAATCATCATAAAACCTTTATTAACATCATTTATATCATCCACATACTTAATAGAAACACAATCAAAGGCCAAACATCATAGAAAAGCACATATAGAATATAAGTACACATAAAGGTCACTTCACAGTGAACTCACTCTTCTTAGCATTTAACTCTTTCTTTCAATTCATTAACCTCCTAAGTAATCCTTTAGGGATACTTGGTGCAATGCATCACCTTAGGAACATAAGAGAAAACCATACATAGCATCTACACAAGACAACACATGCCATCCTAGAAGTATAGTACAACATAAACATAGTCAAACCAAGACTACAATATCATACATAAAGGACACATACATAATCATAAGTATTAAGGTACGCTCCTAAGACTTCCTAAGGAGTCACTTGTGCAATGTCTAGATGGGTTCATTACTTCCACCTATCCTAATTAACTTACCTTAAGTCCTCCTAGTTAGGATCCTATTCAATTACTTCCATTGTCCATTTTATCTTTAGGGAAACCATAACCTCAACTGACATAGACCATGTGATGCTAAACATGGAATCCGGTGTCATCAAATCCTTACACCGATGGAAGGTGTTCTACCGGCCAAAGTAGAACCATCATAAACATAGCTATCAAGGTAGAATCCTCTAGCTAGTATCCTATGGTGGCAACATAGTTCAAGAACTAAGAGGTAGATATCCCTATTCATACCATATGGTAAAGTGGGCCGCTCCTCATGGGAATCCCTTAAAGTGACACATCCCTCAAACACGGGAATTATCATCACATGGGCAACTTCTAGGATGAATCTTTCCTTCTAGGGATTACTCATCACCTCCCATTGTCAAGTTCGCTCGGTGCTAAGTTAGGTTCCCTTTATTGAAAAGCCTTTATTACGTTTATTTATAAAACATAAGCTTTAGAATATCCATCATTCATATGCTTATAGCATATTCAAACACCTATCTAGAATATATAACATTCTTGGGCACCCCTATCAAGGCCCCTCTAAATTACTAGATCATCCATGTGCGAGTGTATATATATATATGTGAGCGAACCTTTCACATAACACATCAAGTCACACACGTTCATATATCAATGTATAAGTCTATAGGCATAACTATATGAGCAATCCTTTCACATAAACCTACTAAGACACTATACACATTCATACCTCATCATATCATATACATCATATTCATAACATATTCATATAATCATCCTTCATATGCATAAGAACCAAGCCTAGGAACTATCCTATCAAGATACACATGTGCAATGCATAGACAAGGTCCCATAACCTTGTCCATACTAGTAAACCTATCAAGTCATCCTAGTAAGGGAATACAAATCATACATTCATGAACATCACCTTAACATACATAGTGGTAGACACTAGTGAATATGCAAACTACCTTTCATTTAGACACCATGAGTTATACTACTTATAATATGCATGGGGGTGAGAGTGTGTGTACATTGACCAACATGATCACATAATGTATATCAATTACTCCATAAGTCATCCACCCTATTGGACCACATTACACTTCCAAGCACATAGCACACAACACATAATAGCATAGAAGACAAGACTATCTATACATTATAATCAAGACTCCTAACTTTAGCTATTTACACTTCCATATAGGGGATACATGGGTAGAGGTTATTAACCACTTTAAATCAATGGCAGCACCTATACAATACCCTAACATGATTATACTCATGCCCATACAATAGCCACATAACCTAATTCACAACTAGAATAGGAAAGTAGGCATAATCTTCTCATAGTATCATTTTAACCACATATTCATAAGTTCATCAATTTTCCTTGATGGCCATGGTCAACACATTTATAATAACAATAAAGTAAACACCGTCACCATAAGTGGACCATACCACACAATGCCATACAAGGGTTCATCAACATTACTATAAAGAATAGAGAAGTAGAAGAGTAAAGAGAATAAGCATTCTTACCAAATTCTCATCCTTTGATCATCATTGATCAATACACCTTATTCATCAATAAAACACATATATGGCAGTAGCTAAATGTGCTTTAAACATATAAGAAACCATGTACAAGTCACTACAAGATTATACCATAACGTAATACAACATATCAACATACTAGGAAAGTAGAATAACATAGATCATTAGCTATGTTCCCTAACATTGATTTTTGACAATAGTTCATACATATACAAGTCTAAGGCAGTAGCTAATTAGGTAAGAAATCAAGCCTAAGTCATGCAGCATCTAATCACAATTCAAGATCCATCACATACTTAGCCTCTTGACTTCATAACCTAAAAGAATATATACCAATTCATGCAAGCCCTTCTTAATTTGAACATTAAGGATTTATACCTATAACATTCATCCATGACATCACCCTAAAACAGTAGCTACAACAGTTCATACATAATCAAGAGTCTACTCAACCGATCTCACAATCGACTTCAAGACAACATGTAGAAACATAGGCTATTCATGTTCAATTCTTCATATATTTATCATCATGGACTGATCATCATCAATTAAACATCAATTAATGTAAATAACAATAACCACAAGCAATTCAACGTAAGAGAATCACTAATTCATCAAGAACAAGCCATAATCACAAAGCCCATGCAAAGGCTAAACCAATTTTGGAAAGAACATGGGTTCATCATGCAATTGGAGTGAAAACACATTTAAATCATTGTATTAACTTCAATTAATCATGATTCAATCATTAAAAAGCTTTTGAGAAAGAACCCATGGCTAGATTAGAAGATTGGAAACTTGATCATAAGGTTTCTTTTGAAAACATTGAGAATGGCTCTCTAGATGAAAAGATAACTAGAGATGAAGATCACCATACCTTTGTCTATAAGAAAACCTCTAAAACTTCATCATTCATCCATGGAAAACCCAGCTTGAATCTGTTCTTGAGCTTCACCAACAATGGTGGTTTTAAAGAGATCATTTTTGGAGGGAAAGGCTTAAAATATGTGAGAGGGTTTTTTTGGGAATGGGTTGATCACGTTTTTAAAGACTTATATACACCTAAAATTACTTAAATAAACCTATTATAGTCAGGTTAGGACGTGGGGTGAATTTACCATTCACCCCTTTCAGTGGCAGCACGCAGCAGCGAACTTGCAGGCCACTTGCGACGTGGGCCTCGACGGGGCGTCATGGCCATGACGGGCCGTGGTAGCCTCCGTCGCCCACTCCTTAGCCAATTGCTTGGCTCAAGACCTGACCAAGGCAAGTCTCCTTCGATGAGACCTGCTTGACGGTCCGTTGGTGGCCCAACGGTCCGTCATTGGGTCCGTCAAGGGACACTGCCCAGGCAGTGTATAGGCAGCCTTGGGGTCCTTCTTTTGGGGCCTCTTGTGGGGCCCTTTAGAAGTCGTACCCGGACGTTTCCAACGCGATTACAAACCTTAACATGTTATAGACCTACCACATACGTTTCATCCAAAACAAATACCTACAAGACGTCCAAACAGCCTTGACCCCAACATGACATACGATGAGCGTCTTAGGGGCTATCTTTCGAACGCCTTGGATGTTCTTGGGCGTTTGACCTCCAAACTTCACGAAACTTCATACAGTAACATTAAACATCATTTAAAACCATTTCAAGACTTATTTGACTCATTTCACACAATTTAGGCATTTATACACACATGAGGCACATAAGCGACTATTCGTCGAACGTCTTGGACGTCCCTTGACGTTCGACTTCCAAATCACTTCAAACTTTGCACACTGACTCTATATGACATAATAAGGCATTTTAGGACCTTATAACATTAAGACGAACATGTTAGGCTCTAGACACCTTATCTCATTTTTGAGGTCTTACAATATCCCCCACTTGGGAACATTCGTCCTCGAATGACACTTAGGACTCTTTAATCACATCAAAGACTTCAATGCACATAAAAGCAGTTCATCACATTTAAAATATCATCAAATCATTTTAGCACTCAATGCACATGAGCAAGCAAAAACCATTACTCACTCACTCAAAGTTAATTAAGCACTCATACTTCAATTCATATAAACTTGAGTTAGCTAAATCACAAAAATCTTCATTAGTTAGACCTAGTATTATAATGGTCATACTCAACCATACCATACTTAATGGGGTACATGGAGGAATATCTTCCTACTCAACACATTTACATGCATCAAGAGTTCACACCTTAACAAAGTACAAGATCAATTTCTTAAAAAAATGAGAAATCTCTACTTTCAAGCAAAGACATGCATACATTTTCTTCCTAGTGAAATCTAAATGGCAATTCACACCAAGTACATCACCACAAAACAGGAAGTCACTCCACAATTTCTTTTCTTAACATAATACTCACCCTTATAGTAAGCCTCATTTTAGAAAAATAACATGATTTATAGGCACACACATGTACACTTAGCTAAACATGCTTTCACTTTTCAAGAATGAGCCTACAATTTTGTATTTCAAATCATCAAATCACTAAGTTTTAAAGAGAGTTCACATTTTTCATTGTAAAAGAGACTCAACTTCCATTACAAGACTAAACAATTTAACCTACAAGTGACTAGTACCAAGTTCCTTGTCTTACCTCATGAAGTAAACTTCACAATTAGCACATTAAAATGCAAGTCAACAAGAGAAAACATGGATTTTTACAAAAAATTCTTTTCATGCTCTTTGGAAAATTCACCATGTTTCTAAGATGATGTCAATCAATTCATACCAATCATATAAAGATCATGCAATTCATATTTTATGCAAGATTATCTTCATGAATAAGCATACTAAGAATTCACATTTTTCCAATTCAAGTAAGAATAGAAGGACAATGTAGACAATTTCTACAATCTCATTACTCAAACATCATCCCCCACTTAGGGTAAACCTAATTAAGAGCAACTTAACCCAACATGTAGAGGATCTCAAATACAAAACCTTCATATTCATCACTTAGAGTGATTACTACTTTAGAGGAAATTTTCATAAAATCAATTTAGCAACACTAAGGCATTCTAAACCTTATCATGTGATCACAAGCCTTTACATTCAAATCCTATATCAACATGCGTAGAGGAGAAAACTACACTTATGTCAACTAATACCATCACCATATAGTCAATAAGATTAACATCATGTATAAATAATCGTATCATGCACATCTTCATGATCAATAGACAAATAATATAATATCATACTATTTAATTCACATAAGGTCTTCCTACAATGCAATAGACACTAAGGTCATACATCATTAGGAAAAACAACAAGGAAGTTCATAACACGACAAGAAGTTTAGAAATAACTCTACGACTCATCATGTCATAAGATTCTCATCCTTTCAATTTAAATGGCAAAAAAAAATTATTATTTTCTACATTCCTTATCATGTTCATATTCGTAAATTCTACACATATTTTCAACAATATCTAATCAAAAGACAAATTAGTATGTTCTCCAAACATGATACAATAAGTTGCCTAGTCTTTATAACGAGCATGCTTCCAAATACCCAAAAGTGTAACATTTAGACATTCGATGGAACAAGTATGGAATTATAAGAAATAAAGCTTTACCAACTCATTCTTCATAAGCATGCATACTATATTTACCATTCAAGTCTCCACAAAAGACTCCAATTTATACTAGCAACTCATCAAGTACCATTTATATACAAAGGAAAACAATGCACACTTTTAATCACATATACTCATAGGATAACATACCTTTATAGATAGTCATTAAACAATCCAAGTTCAAATCCAAATATTTGGCTACTATCATACAAAACCATATAGGAATACACAATTTAAGAGAAATCACTTTAACCACCATAACTTCTAGCATGCTTTAACTACATCATGGCATACATTATTCGACATAACATACTATTTCACATAGATTTCATATATTGCCATAATTGGCATCACATCATTAATATAAGAGATATTTCATATAAAGCAAGGTAAGATGACCAATCATAATCCTCATAGAGTTAACAGGTGCAATGATCAAGTAAATCTCCATAACTTCACTAAACCAAGTAACCCAACAAGAACTACAATTAGCATCATACTCCACTCATCTATAACCTTCATGCATGGATAACTCCATATCTTTACCTCACTAGGCTATTTACATGTTTACAAGCATAGAGATCATCTCATAAGCACATTCACATTTATCATCATACACATAAATAGTATTAACCTCTTAAGGTCTCCATCAAGGAAAACTAGTGCAAGACATAGGTAGAGTCCCATACCCCTACCTAAGTCTAGTTAACCCTTCAAGTCGCCTTAGTTAGTATATACATCATCAAATAAGGACAAATGTCACCTTCACACATACTTATTCAAACCATAAAACAAAGATAAGCATTTTAAACTCACCTTTTCTCCCTCAAGCATAGAGAACTCTCATCCAAGCAATCATATCTAAAATACCATCGGACAAGAAAACATAAGAGAGAGATCTTATAGAATTAAGTTCTATGGCACGATATGAGATTGATGAAGAAGGGAAACTCTATCGTCCTATAGCCTCTCGTACCATTTAATGTGTCGCGACTCACCACCAATGATACGAGACTCTACTAGACGTGGCAATATGAGACTTTTTAGAACCTAAAACCGCTTCATAAACCTCATGCTCTGATACCAAGTTTGTCACAACCCAAAAGCATACCCTAGAAGATAGGGTACAATCTTGGATTGTAACCGGCGTTGTCGACCTCTCGGAGGTCTAAGACAAGCCTCTCATATCATTCATTGCATTGACATAGTAAATTTAGCGAAAAATTTAAAACTTTTCATAGCACATCATATGCTAGAAACATCACATCGTATATATATAAAACATAAGTCATAATACATATTTAGACTCTAAGTCCCTTTGCCATCTTAGACTCAATAACTTTAGAGTACATTAGGGACACGGCCCATACTACACATTACATAACTATACAATATTTAAAGACTTTACATTAAAGACATTAGTAGGACATCCTTGAACTTAAGGATTCCTTTCCTTGAGCTTGGGAAATCACCTATCAAGCTCCTCAATCATAGACCTTCTTTAAGCATTCCAATACCTACACTTTGTGTAAAAAGTAAAGAAGAATGGGATTAGCACAAGAATGTACTAAGTATGGCAACCATGCGAAAACATGCATTTAAAAGGGACATTTCCTTTGAAATCATACTTCATGCCATTTTGAGTAAATCATCATAAAACCTTTATTAACATCATTTATATCATCCACATACTTAATAGAAACACAATCAAAGGCCAAACATCATAGAAAAGCACATATAGAATATAAGTACACATAAAGGTCACTTCACAGTGAACTCACTCTTCTTAGCATTTAACTCTTTCTTTCAATTCATTAACCTCCTAAGTAATCCTTTAGGGATACTTGGTGCAATGCATCACCTTAGGAACATAAGAGAAAACCATACATAGCATCTACACAAGACAACACATGCCATCCTAGAAGTATAGTACAACATAAACATAGTCAAACCAAGACTACAATATCATACATAAAGGACACATACATAATCATAAGTATTAAGGTACGCTCCTAAGACTTCCTAAGGAGTCACTTGTGCAATGTCTAGATGGGTTCATTACTTCCACCTATCCTAAGTAACTTACCTTAAGTCCTCCTAGTTAGGATCCTATTCAATTACTTCCATTGTCCATTTTATCTTTAGGGAAACCATAACCTCAACCGACATAGACCATGTGATGCTAAACATGGAATCCGGTGTCATCAAATCCTTACACCGATGGAAGGTGTTCTACCGGCCAAAGTAGAACCATCATAAACATAGCTATCGAGGTAGAATCCTCTAGCTAGTATCCTATGGTGGCAACATAGTTCAAGAACTAAGAGGTAGATATCCCTATTCATACCATATGGTAAAGTGGGCCGCTCCTCATGGGAATCCCTTAAAGTGACACATCCCTCAAACACGGGAATTATCATCACATGGGCAACTTCTGGGATGAATCTTTCCTTCTAGGGATAACTCATCACCTCCCATTGTCAAGTTCGCTCGGTGCTAAGTTAGGTTCCCTTTATTGAAAAGCCTTTATTACTTTTATTTATAAAACATAAGCTTTAGAATATCCATCATTCATATGCTTATAGCATATTCAAACACCTATCTAGAATATATAACATTCTTGGGCACCCCTATCAATGCCCCTCTAAATTACTAGATCATCCATGTGCGAGTGTATATATATATATATGTGAGTGAACCTTTCACATAACACATCAAGTCACACACGTTCATATATCAATGCATAAGTCTATAGGCATAACTATATGAGCAATCCTTTCACATAAACCTACTAAGACACTATACACATTCATACCTCATCATATCATATACATCATATTCATAACATATTCATATAATCATCCTTCATATGCATAAGAACCAAACCTAGGAACTATCCTATCAAGATACACATGTGCAATGCATAGACAAGGTCCCATAACCTTGTCCATACTAGTAAACCTATCAAGTCATCCTAGTAAGGGAATACAAATCATACATTCATGAACATCACCTTAACATACATAGTGGTAGACACTAGTGAATATGCAAACTACCTTTCATTTAGACACCATGAGTTATACTACTTATAATATGCATGGGGGTGAGAGTGTGTGTACATTGACCAACATGATCACATAATGGCTATCAATTACTCCATAAGTCATCCACCCTATTGGACCACATTACATTTCCAAGCACATAGCACACAACACATAATAGCATAGAAGACAAGACTATTTATACATTATAATCAAGACTCCTAACTTTAGCTATTTACACTTCCATATAGGGGATACATGGGTAGAGGTTATTAACCACTTTAACACATCAATGGCAGCACCTATACAATACCCAAACATGATTATACTCATGCCCATACAATAGCCACATAACCTAATTCACAACTAGAATAGGAAAGTAGGCATAATCTTCTCATAGTATCATTTTAAGCACATATTCATAGGTTCATCAATTTGCCTTGATGGCCATGGTCAACACATTTATAATAACAATAAAGTAAACACCGCCACCATAAGTGGACCATACCACACAATGCCATACAAGGCTTCATCAACATTACTATAAAGAATAGAGAAGTAGAAGAGTAAAGAGAATAAGCATTCTTACCAAATTCTCATCCTTTGATCATCATTGATCAATACACCTTATTCATCAATAAAACACATATATGGAAGTAGCTAAATGTGCATTAAACATATAAGAAACCATGTACAAGTCACTACAAGATTATACCATAACGTAATACAACATATCAACATACTAGGAAAGTAGAATAACATAGATCATTAGCTATGTTCCCTAACATTGATTTTTGACAATAGTTCATACATATACAAGTCTAAGGCAGTAGCTAATTAGGTAAGAAATCAAGCCTAAGTCATGCATCATCTAATCACAATTCAAGATCCATCACATACTTAGCCTCTTGACTTCATAACCTAAAAGAATCTATACCAATTCATGCAAGCCCTTCTTAATTTGAACATTACGGATTTATACCTATAACATTCATCCATGACATCACCCTAAAACAGTAGCTACAACAGTTCATACATAATTAAGAGTCTACTCAACCGATCTCACAATCGACTTCAAGACAACATGTAGAAACATAGGCTATTCATGTTCAATTCTTCATATATTTATCATCATGGACTGATCATAATCAATTAAACATCAATTAATGTAAATAACAATAACCACAAGCAATTCAACGTAAGAGAATCACTAATTCATCAAGAACAAGCCATAATCACAAAGCCCATGCAAAGGCTAAACCAATTTTGGAAAGAACATGGGTTCATCATGCAATTGGAGTGAAAACACATTTAAATCATTGTATTAACTTCAATTAATCATGATTCAATCATTAAAAAGCTTTTGAGAAAGAACCCATGGCTAGATTAGAAGATTGGAAACTTGATCATAAGGTTTCTTTTGAAAACATTGAGAATGGCTCTCTAGATGAAAAGATAACTAGAGATGAAGATCACCATACCTTTGTCTATAAGAAAACCTCTAAAACTTCATCATTCATCCATGGAAAACCCAGCTTGAATCTGTTCTTGAGCTTCACCAACAATGGTGGTTTTAGAGAGAACATTTTTGGAGGGAAAGGCTTAAAATATGTGAGAGGGTTTTTTTGGGAATGGGTTGATCACGTTTTTAAAGACTTATATACACCTAAAATTACTTAAATAAACCTATTATAGTCAGGTTAGGACGTGGGGTGAATTTACCATTCACCCCTTTCAGTGGCAGCACGCAGCAGCGAACTTGCAGGCCACTTGCGACGTGGGCCTCGACGGGGCGTCATGGCCATGACGGGCCGTGGCAGCCTCCGTCGCCCACTCCTTAGCCAATTTCTTGGCTCAAGACCTGCCCAAGGCAAGTCTCCTTCGACGAGACCTGCTTGACGGTCCGTTGGTGGCCCAACGGTCCGTCATTGGGTCCGTCAAGGGACACTGCCCAGGCAGTGTATAGGCAGCCTTGGGTCCTTCTTTTGGGGCCTCTTGTGGGGCCCTTTAGAAGTCGTACCCGGACGTTTCCAATGCGATTAAAAACCTTAACATGTTATAGACCTACCACATAAGTTTCATCCAAAACAAACACCTACAAGACGTCTAAATAGCCTTGACCCCAACATGACATACGATGAGCGTCTTAGGGGCTATCTTTCGAACGCCTTGGACGTTCTTGGGCGTTTGACCTCCAAACTTCACGAAACTTCATACAGTAACATTAAGCATCATTTAAAACCATTTCAAGACTTATTTGACTCATTTCACACAATTTAGGCATGTATACACACATGAGGCACATAAGCGACTATTCATCGAACGTCTTGGACGTCCCTTGACGTTCGACTTCCAAATCACTTCAAACTTTGTACACTGACTCTATATGACATAATAAGACATTTTAGGACCTTATAACATTAAGACGAACATGTTAGGCTATAGACACCTTATCTCATTTTCGAGGTCTTACAGCATCGCCTTTGTCCTGTACACAACGGCCAGCCAACGACTAACGTGGTCTGCCCACATTGACTTTGACCTGAACAAAATAGTCAGCCAATATCGGAAGTGGAATGCACCTATTGTCTGTGGCGAACACACATTAGATTGCCGACGTCAAATATGGCCTGCCAGCAATTTCCGCAGACTGCACACATCGATCTTCCAACGTCGAACGTGGCCTACCAGCATCATCAAAAACCTGCACACTTCGGTGTGCCGACGTCGGACGAGGCCTGCCAGCATCATCCATAGCCTGCACACATTTGTGTGCCGATAACGGCCAATGGCAGGGAGCATCCGCCAAGGTCTGCACGCATTTGACAAGGCATGTGCACATCTTGCATACGACATCGGCCAATGGCATGTAGTTTCAGCCAAGGCATGCAAGCACATACACGACTTGTGCTTATCTCGCAAGCGATGTTGGTCAATGTCTTGGGACATGAGCAAAAACCTGCATGCACGGATGTGACATATGCTCATTGCGGCAAGCGATGTTGGCTAACAATATGCACCATTAGCCAAGGCCTGCACGCATAAGCCTTGGTGTGTGCACATCGACTGGGAAATATTAGTCGTGGTCTGAGTGCATAGACCAAGCGACATCTGATATTGCCTACATGCATCGTCCAAGCGACATTGGCCAATGGCAGGCAGCAAATGCAAAAGCCTGCATGCATCAGTCATGGCATGTGCGCATTGAATGGCGACATCGATCGTGGCCTGCGCGCATTGGTTGTGCGATATTTACATCGCTAACATCAGGAAGCATCTGCCAAGGCCTGTGCGCTTCAAGAAAGCGATGTTGGCAACTGATCGACATCAGCAACCAAGGAATGTTTGCTTAGGGCAAGCGACATGGGCCAAAGGCAAGCGGTAAGCGACAACGGCCAATGGTAAGCGGGAAGAGAGATCGACCATGCGATAGTAGTTGTGGATGTCCCCGTCAGTCATGGCCTATGGACATCTCTCAGCCGATGTCGGGCGTGGTACAGCCGCATCGGACGTGTCCTCTGCACATCACTCAACGGTCGTCGAGCTTGTCCTTCCGACATCGCCATCGGGCTGCACACAATGACAAGTAGACATTGGACATTGGCTGCCCACATCGGTCATGGCCTACACATTGCTCTGTCGATGTCGGCCGTGGACTTCCTGTATCGCCCGTGGCTTGTGCACATCGCTCAGCATTCATCAGGCGCGGATTGCCCGCATCTCCATTGGCCTACAAACAAAAGTCAAGCGACATGAGGTGTTACCTACCCCTATCGCCTTTGGCCTGCACGACAGTCAGCCGATATCGGGTGTGGCCCTCCCACATTGCCTTTGGCCTACACACAACGGTCATTCGAAGTCGGATATGGCCTTGTTGCATTGCCTTTGTCCTGTACATAACGGTCAGGCGACGTCGGACGTGTCCTGCCCGTATCTCCATTTGCCTGCACACAACGGTAAGCTAACGTCAAATGTGGGATACACCTAATTTCCGTGGACTTCACACATCGGTTAGCCATGTCGGACGTGGCCTACCAGCATTGTTCGTAGCATGCACAAATCTGTCTACCGATGTTGGACGTGGATTGAAAGCATCGTCTGTAGCCTGCACATATTGGTCTGCCAATGTTAGACGTGGCCTGGCATATCGCTCATGGCTAGTGCACATCGTCCGTAGCCTGCACACATTGTTCATATTTTTCCTATTTGTTATTCATGTATTACCCATTTTTGAGATTTACCGAATGAAAACAAATTTAAAAATAATTTGTTGAAATTGATAATTTTAAGGTTACTATATTTGTTTGTAAATTTTTGGCGTTAATTTAATATTTTTCATATTTTCCTAGTTTTTATTCATGAATTACCCATTTTTGGGGATTTACCAAATAAAAATAAAAATTAAAAGAAATTGTTAAAATTGTTGAATTTAAGGTTACTATATTTGTGAATTTTTGGCGTTAATTTTAATATAAAATTTATTTCATATTTTTCCTATTTTTTATTCATCAATTTCTCATCTTCGAGATATACCGGTCAAAAATAAAAATTAAAAAAAGTTGTTGAATTTAAGGTTACTATATTTGTTTGTGAAGTTTTGCGTTATTTTAATATTTTCTCATATTTTTCCTATGTTTTATTAATCAGTAACTCATTTTTAGGATTTACCAAAAAAATAAAAAAAATTGTTGAAAACTATTTTTTTATATAAAAAGTTTTTTTTGGAAGCTAATGTGTGATTCTACTTTGGAACATACATATTTGGGTTGTACATGTTCATCATGAATCTCTGGAAAAATCAGTCTACTCCTCTGAGTTAGAATCCACGCAACGGAATCAAGAGCTCCAAGTAGGCCATATTCAGACGTGGCATGTGGGCATCGGGCAAGCGACGTCAGCCAACTGTAGGCAGCATCAACAAAGGCATGCACGCATCGGACGTAGCATGTCTGCATCTGGCAAGAGACATTGGCATCGGAGAATAGGCAACATTGTCCAGTGTGCATCTGGCAAGCGACATCGGCCAATAATACACAGAATCAACCAAGGCCTGCACGCATTAGTCATTGCGTGTACGCATAAGCTGGGCGACATCACCGTCAGCTAATAGCAGGAAGCATCAGACAAGGCCTGTGTTCTTTGAGAAAGTGACATCCACACATCGGTCTATCGATGTCAGCCAACAACAGCCTACATCAGCTATGGCATACACACATGTGACATGGCATGTGCGCATCAGGCAAGCGATGTCAGCCAATTGCATGTGGCTTCAGCCAACGCCTGTACGCACAAACATAGTACGTTCGTATCCAGCAACCGATGTCGGCCAATGGCATACAAAATCAGCCAAGATCTGCATGCATGGGAATAGCATATGCGCATCTTGCAAGCGACATCATCCAATGACATGCTGCATCAGTCAAGGCCTGCATGCATCAGTCGTGGCGTGTGCACAACGACTGGGTGACATCAGTCGTGGTTTGAGCGCATCGGCCATGCAACATCTATTATGGCATGCACACATCGGCCAAGAGACATCGGCCAACGGTAGGCAGCATCAGCCAAGGCTTGCACGCATCAGTTGTGGCGTGTTTGCATCTGGCAAGAGACGTTGGTCGATGCAATGCAACATCGACTAAGGCGTACACGCATCATGTGTGGCGTGTGAGCATCATTTAAATTGGCCAACGTCAGGCAACATCAACTAAGGCTTGTGTGCTTCGAGCAAATAACGTTGGCCAATGGCAGGCAACATCAGCCAAGAACTTTACGCTCATCCATAGCGTGAGCACATCGGTAGGGCGAAATCAACGTCAACCAATGGTAGGCAACATCAGCCAAGGTCTGTGTGCTTCGGGAAAGTGACATCAGCCAACAACAAGCGACGTCGGCAAGGCGACATTGGTGGTGGACTACCGCATCGGCCATGGCCTATGCACATCAATCAGCCTATGTCGGTCGTGGACCAGCCGCATCGTTCATGGCCTGTGCACATCAATCAGCAGTCATTGGGCTTGGCCTAACCGCATTACCCTTGCACTGCACACAATGACCATCTAACATCAAACGTGGGCTCTCTGCATCGCCCGTGGCTTGCACATTGCTAAGTCGACGTCAGCCGTAGACTACCTCAATCGGCCATGGCTTGTGCACATCGCTCAATCGTCGTCAGGCGTGGACTACCTGCAACGCCCTTGGCCTGCAAACAATGGTTAGGCGACATCCATCATTGGCTGCCCCCATCGCCTTTGGCTAGCTCAACCGTTAGCATACGTCAAGCGTAGCCTTCCAGTATAACCTTTGGCCTGCACAAAAAGGTATGACGTCGGACATGGCCTTCCCAAATTGCCTTTGGCCTGCACAAAACAATCATCCAACGTTAGACGTGACCTACCCGCATCACCTTTGACCTGCACACAACAGCTAGCCGACGTCAAACGTGGGTTGCACCTATCGTCCCTGACTTGCACACATAAGGTAGCCAATGTCGGACGTGGCCTACCATCATCATGCTTAGTCTGTATACATTGGTATGTTGACATCGTACGTGGCCTGCAAGCATTGTCCGTAGCGTGAACACATCAGTTAGCTGACGTAAGACGTGCCATGGCCGCAGTGTGGCCTGCACACTTTGCTCGGCCGATTTCAGACTTTCCTACCCGCATCATCTGTGTCTTGCACTTGTTAGACGAGCAACATCGCATGCGGCGACATTTATCGAGGTCTAGTCGATAACATGCGGATGTCCATGCAGAACAAAAATCAAAATAGTTTGAAACATCTTTTATTTGTACAAATATGTACTCTATCATTAGTTTCACATGTTTAAAAGTATTTTCGAGCATTTTCATATTTTTTCCGACCTTGATTCATTTTTTAAAATATATTATTATGGGTTTTTATTTTTTATGTCATATTTTAAAAAGAGAAAAGACATAAAGTCACCACTGAAGTTGTTTCAAATTTTCAAAAAGACACCTTAACTTTGTGGGTGTCCTATTACCCCACGAAACTATCTAAATCCACAATAAATATACCTTTTTGACTAATTTTAACACCACTCGTGTTGTCACGAAATTTGGGCGCGTGAAGGACTATTCATACAGCTTTAGACCAACGTAAAATTGCCATGTGGCACTCCCAGTTTGACTTATTTTGAAAAAAATACAAAAACCCATGTATTAATTTTTTTTAAAGCTTTATTAGGAACAGTTTTTAATTTTCAAATCTTTTTTCTCATCTTCCCTACCATCATTAACTTACCCATGTTTCTTGGGCATCTATGTCTTCCTTCATTTTTTTCTAAACTAATGTTATTGTGTTCATTCTTATTCTTTTTTATTTTGAAAAACAAATAGTTTAGTGATTTTATTACTCCTACAAATCAAGTTTGAAATTTAGGAACAGTGAAATTATGGAAAACTCGATTTGGGAGTAAGAAGTTAGAGAAGGAGGTGATCTAAATGTCAGATTTTGACTTGGTGATATTTTGAATATTTAAATTTTTATTATTTGATGATATTTATTTTCATACATAAACTAATTGGTGGTAGTTTGATAAATAATCAATAATGCTGCTGGAAAATTCCGTCCCACAATAGTGGGTTGGCGACTGCTCTTCTGGAAGAAGGAATGGCAGAAGCTACAGGACTGAGGCGAACAAGAAAGAGAACCAGAAAAAAAAGGAAAATATAAGGAAAAAGAAAAAGAAAAAGAAAAGAAATTATATAAAAATGATTAAAAATTACTTTTAACACGTGTCAAAGTGATTATTAGTGCGTGATTTACAAATATTTTTGTATAAGTGGTATTGACTGAAAAATGGGGTATACATACTATTGTGAAATTTTTCAATGGGGTAATAAGACATCCACAAAGTTAAGGTGTCTTTTTAAAAATTCGGGACAACTTCGGTGGTGATTTTGTCTTTTATCTTTTAAAAATTAAAATTTATCAAATAGTTGAATTTAAGGTTACATTATTTATTTGTGAATTATTGGCGCTAATTTTATAATTTTCTATATTTTGCCTATATTTTATTAATTAATTACCCATTTTCAGGAATAACCGAACAAAAATAAAAATTTAAAAAATTAATAAAATCATTGAAATTAAGGTTACTATATTTATTTGTGATTTGTGGGCGTTAATTATATGTTATTTTTCATATTTTTCTTATATTTTATTAATGAATTACCCATTTTCGAGAATTACAAAACAAAAATAAAAATTTTAAAAAATTGTCGAAAGTGTTGAATTTAAGGTTACTGTATTTATTTTAAAATTTTTGTCATTAATTTGATATTTTTTATTTCATATTTTTCCTATTTTTTATTCATGAAATACCCATTCTCGGGATTTACTAAATAAAAATAAAACTATTTTTTTTTGTAGAAATTGATGAATTTAATGTCACTATATTTTTTTTGTGATTTTTTTGCAATATTTTTATTTTATTTTTTTCATATTTTTCTACTTTTTATTCATGAATTACCCATTTTCGAGAATTACCGATATAAAATAAAAATTAAAAAATTGTCGAAATTTTAGAATTTAAGGTTACTATATTTATTTGTGAATTTTTGGCGTCAATTTTATATAATTTTTTTTATATTTTTCCTATTTTTTATTCATCAATTACTCATTTTCGAGATATACCAAACATAAATAAAATTTAAAAATTAATTGTTGAAAATTTTGAATTTAAGGTTACTATATTTATTTGTGATGTTTTAGCATTATTTCTATATTTGTTTTTTCATATTTCTCCTATGTTTTATTAACCAGTTACTCATTTAAAGGATTTACCTAAAAAATAAAAAATAAAAAAAATGTTGAAACTATTATTTTATATATATAAAAAGTTATTTGTGCAATCTAATGAGTGTTTGTACCTTAGAACGTGCATATTTAGGTTGTACATGTTCATTATGAATCTCTAGAAAAATAATATTTACTCCTCTTAGTTAGAATCCACGCCCACATAATCAAGAGATCCAAGTAGGCCACACATCAAATGTGGCATTTAGGCATCGGGCAAGCGACGTCGGCCAACTACAGGCACATCAAGCAAGGCTTGTACGCATCAGACGTGGCTTGTGTGCTCCTCAAAAGCGACATCAGCATCGGCTAACATCAGGAAGAATTGGCCGTAGCTAGTGTTCATCGGGCAAGCGACTTCGGCCAACGACAGGCTGCATTAAACAACGCATGAACACATAAACCGTCGTGTGTGCGCATCAACTAGAGGAATGAGCGTCGGTCAATGGCAGAACATCAGCCAAGGCATGTACAGTTTGGGCAAGGGACGTTTGCCAGCCGCAAGCGTCATCGGCAAGGCAAAATTGGTCGTAAATATCCCGCATCGATCGTTGCTTGTGCATATCGCTCAGTCGACGTTGCACATGGCCTACCCACATCAACCATAGCTTGTGCACATCGCTTAGTCATTGTTGAGCGTGGAATGCCCGCATCGCCTTTGGCCTGCACATAATAGTCAGCCAACATCAGGCGTTGCCTGCCCGCGTCGCCTTTACCTGCACAGAAAGGTTAGACGACGTCGAAAGTGACCTACTTACATCGCCTTTGTCCTACACACAACAGCCAGCCAACGACGGACGTGGTCTGCCCGCATTGACTTTGACATGAACAGAACTGTCAGCCAATATCAGACGTGGGATGCACCTATCGTCTATGGCCAACAAACATTAGTCAGCCAACGTCAGATGTGGCCTGCCAGTACTGTCCGCAACCTGCACACTTCGGTCTTCCAACGTCGAACGTGGCCTACCAGCATCAACAAAACCCTACACACTTCGGTGTGCCGACGTCGGATGTGGCCTTCCAGCATCGTCCATAGCCTTCACACATTTGTGTGTCTGCGATGGCCAATGGCAGGCAACATCCGTCAAGGTCTGCACGCATCTGACATGGCATGTGCGCATCTGGCATGCGACATCGGCCAGTGGCATGTAGTTTCAGCCAAGGCATGCAAGCACATACGTGACTTGTGCTTATATCGCAAGCGATGTCAGTCAAGGGCTTGCGACATCAGCAAAGTGCTGCATGCAGGGACGTGGCATGTGCTCATTGTGGCAAGCGACATCGGCCAACGACATGCACTATTAGCTAAGGCCTGCATAAGCCTTGGTATGTGCACATCGGCTGGGCAATATGAGTCGCGGTCTGAGTGCATCGTCCAGGCGACATCTACCTGCATGCATCAGCCAAGCGACATTGGCTAACGGCAGGCAGCAAATGCAAAGGCATGCATGCATCAGCCATGGCATGTGCGCATTGACTGGCGACATCGGTCGTGGCCTGCGCGCATCGGTTGTTCTACATTTACATCGACTAACGTCAGGCAGCATCTTCCAAGGCACGTACGCTTCAGGAAAGGGACGTTAGACAACGATCAAGAGCATCAGCCAAGGAATGTGTGATTCGGGCAAGCGACATCGGCCAGCGGTAAGCGACATCGACCATGCAATAGTGGTTGTGGGCGTCCGCATCGGTCATGGCCTATGGACATCGCTCAGTCGATGTCGGTCGTGGTCCATCCTCATCGGCCGTGTCCTCAGCAGATCACTCAATGGTCATCGGTCTTAGACTTACGGCCTGCACACAACGACAAGTAGATATTGGACATTGGCTGCCCACATCGGTCGTGGCCTACACATTGCTCCGCCGACATTGAGCGTGGACTTCCTGCATTGACCGTGGCTTGTGCACATCGCTCAGTCGTCGTCAGGTGGGGATTGCCCGCATCTCCATTGGCCTACAATTAAAAGTCAAGTGACATGAGGTGTTGCCTACCCCCATTACCTTTGGCCTGCACGACGGTCAGCCGACGTCGGGTTTGATTCTCCTACATTGCCTTTGGCTTGCACACAACGGTTAGCTGACGTCGGACATGACCTTCTTATTTAGCATTTGTCCTGTACGTAATGGTCAGGCGACGTTGGACGTGGCCTGCCTTTATCTCCATTTACCTGCACATAACGGTAAGCTATAGTCATACCTGGGCTACACATATTTTCAGTGGTCTACACACATCGGTCAGCCAATGTCGGACCTGGCCTGCCAGCATTGTTCGTAGCATGCACACATCTGTCTACCGACGTTGGACGTGGCTTGCAAGCATCGTCCATAGCCTGCACATATTGGTCTACCGATGTTAGATATGGCCTTGCATATCGCTCATGGCCAGTGCACATCATCCGTAGCCTACACACATAGTTCATTTTCCTTATTTGTAATTCATGTAATACCCATTTTTGGGATTTACCGAATGAAAATAGAATTAAAATTAATTTGTTGAAATTGATGATTTTAAGGTTACTATATTTGTTTGTAAATTGTTGGCAGTAATTTAATATTTTTCATATTTTCCTAGTTTTTATTCATGAATTACACATTTTTAAGGATTTACCAAACAAAAATGAAAATTAAAAGAAATTGTTGAAATTGTTGAATTTAAGGTTACTATATTTATTTGTGAATTTTTGGCATTAATGTTATATAAAAAAATTTCAGATTTTTCCTATTTTTTGTTCATCAATTACTCATCTTCGAGATATACCTCTCAAAAATAAAAATTTAAAAAAATTGTTGAATTTAAGGTTACTATATTTGTTTGCGAAGTTCTAGAGTTATTTTAATATTTTCTCATATTTTTCCTATGTTTTATTAATCAGTAACTCATTTTTAGGATTTACAAAAAAAATAAAATATAAAAAAATGAATGAGAACTTTTTTTATACAAAAGTTTATTTGTGGAAGCTAATGTGTGATTGTACCTTGGAACGTGCATATTTAGGTTGTACATGTTCATTATGAGTCTCTGAAAAAATCATTCTACTCCTCTTAGTTAGAATCCGCGCCATGGAATCAAGAGCTCCAACTAGGCCATGTTTAGACGTGGCATTTGGGCATCGGGCAAGCGATGTCAGCCAACTGTAGGCGGCATCAATAAAGGCATGCACGCTTCGGACATAACATGTCTACATCTGGCAAGAGACATCGGCGTCGGCGAATGGGCAACATTGTCCAGTGCGCATCTAGCAAGCAACGTGGGCCAATGACGCACAACATCAGCCAAGTCTTGCACGCATTAGACGTTGCGTGTACGCATAAGCTGGGTGACAGCACGATCAACTAATAGCAGGTAGCATCAGCCAAGGCATGTGCTCTTCGAGCAAGTGACGTCCACAAACGGCAAGAGGTATCGTCCAAGCGACATTGGTCGTGGACCGCCCACATCGATTGTGGCCTATTGCACGTTGCTCAGTGGAAGTTGGCCATGGACTACCCGCATCGGCCATGACTTGGGCACATCGCTTAATCATTATTAGACGTGAACTGCACACATCTCCCTTGGCTTGCACAAGACGGTTAGCCAATGTCAGGGGTTGCCTGCGCGCATCGCTTTTGATCTGCACAGAATGGTTAGTCGACGTCGGATACGACATGCTCGCATAACCTGTGTTCTGCACAATGGCTAGCCGACGTCGAACGTTGTCTGCCCGCATCACCTTTGACCTTCATACAACTGTCAGCCGATATCAGGCGTGGGTTGCACCTACCGTCCTTGACCTGCACAAATTGGTTAGATGATGTCGGACATGGTGTGCCAGTATTGTCCGCAGCCTGCACACATTGTCCTCTGATGTCTAACGTGGACTACCGCCATTGACTTTATCCTGCACACATCGATTTGCAGATGTCGAACATAGCCAATCATCATCGTCTATAGGCTACACACATCAGTATACCAACGTTCGACGTTGCGTGCCAACATCTTCTGTAGCATGCATAATTTGGTCTACCATTGTCAGCCAACAACAGACAGCAACAGCCAAGGCCTTAACAGATCTGACGTACCATGTGCACATCTGGCAAGTGACATCAGCCAGTGGCATGCAACTTCAGCCAAGGCCTGCACGCACACACGTGGCATGTACATATCTGGAAGTGACGTTAGCTAATTGCTTGCGACATCAGCGAAGGCCTGCATACACGGACTTGGCATGTGAGCATCTGGCAAGAGACATTGACCAATGGTATGCAGCATCAGCAAAGTCCTGCACACATCTGCTGTGGCGTGTGCACATCGGCTAGCAGACATCAGTCATGGTTTGAGCGCATCGGCCAAGTGATATCGAGTTTGGCTTTATGGATCGGCTAAGCGACATCGGCCAAAGACAGGAAGCAATGTCCAAGGCCTGCACGCATCAGTCGTAGCTGTGCGAATCGACTGGGAGACATCGTTCATAGACTATGCGCATCTTCCAGGCGACATCGACCAATGGCAATATGCATCAACTAAGGCTTGCACGCATCATTCGTAGATGTGCGCATCGACAGGGCAACATCAATTGTGGCATGCGTGCATCGGCCAGGCGACGTGGGCCAATGACAAGTAGCACCAGCGAAGGTTTTCATACATCTTACATGGTTTGTGCGCATCAGGCAAACAACATCGGACAACGACATGCAACATCATCCATGGCATGCACATATAACTTGTGGCATGTGTGCATCAACTGTACGAAATCGACATCGGCGAACTACATGCACCATCGGCAGTGGCTTGTGTGCCTCATGAAAGTGATGTCATCCAACGGCTGGAAACATCAGTCAAGGCCTGCATGCATCTTACATGGCATGTGCGCATCTAGAAAGCGACGTTGGCCAATGGAATACAACATCAGCCAAGGCCTGCACGTATCATGTATGACGTGTAGCATCAGTTGGGCGACATTTGCATCGGCCAATGTCAGGTAGCAACAGCCAAGGCCTATGTGCTTCAGGAAAGCAACGTTGGACAATGAAAGAAAGCATCATCCAAGGCCTGCACGCATCACCCATGACATGTGCACATTGGCAAGGCAACATCGGTGTCGGCCAACGGCAAGCAACATCAACCTAGACCTGTTTGTTTCGAGCAAGCGACATCACCCAATGGCAAGCGACATCGGCCAAGAGACATTAGTCGTGGACTACGACATTGGTCGTGGTCTATGCACATCTCTTAGTCGACGTCGGACGTAGACCGGCCGCATCATTCGTTGTCGGTGCAAATCGCTCAATGGTCATAAGTCTTGGCCTTTTTGCATCACCCTTGGCCTGCACACAATGACCAGTTGACATCGGATGTGGGCTACACGCATCTGCATGGCGTGCACATTGCTCAGCCAATGTTGGTTGTGGACTGCCCACATAAGTCGTGGCTTGTGCACATCACTCAACTATCGTTAGGGGTGGACTGCCCAAATCGCCCTTGGCCTGTTAACAACGTTCAGACAACATCGGGGCCATCGCCTTTAGCCTTCACAATGGTCATCCAACATAGGGTATGGCCTTCCCGCATGGCCTTTGGCCTGCACATAATGGTGAGCCGATATGGGACATGGCCTTTCAGCATCTCCTTAGTCTTGTACACAACAAACAGCCGACGTTTGAAGTGGCCTGCATACAAACGTCAGCCGACGTTGACCAATGGCAAGCGGCATGGATAAGGCAACATTAGTCATGGACCGCCCGTATCGATCGAGGACTCCGCATATTGATCAATTGATGTTAGTGTGGATTGCCTGCATGGGTCATGGATTGTGAACATCGCTCAGTCATTCTCAGGTGTGGACTGCACGCATCGTCCTTAGCCTACACACAACAGTTAGCTGACACCGGGATTTGCCTGCCTGCGTCGCTTTTTGCATGCACACAATGGTGAATTGACGTAGAGCATGTCCTGCCCGTATCGCCTTTGGCCTGCACAAAACGGTCATCCAACGTTGGACGCGGTTTGCCCGCATCGCCTTTGGGCTGCACACAACAATCAGTTGACGTCAGACAGCGAATGCTAGCATCATCGGTAGCCGCACACATTGGTCTGATGAAGTCGAACATGGCCTGCCAGCATCGTCTGTAGCCTACACACATTGGTCAGCCGATCTCAAACGTGGCCTGCCAACATTGTCAGTAACCTGCACACAAAATTCTTCCAAAGTCAGACATGGCCTACCAGCATCGTCCATAGCCTCCACACATCGGTCTGTCGATGTCAGCCAATGACAGCCTACATTAGACATCGCATGTACACATCTGACATGGCATGTGCGCATAAGGCAAGCGATGTCAGCCAATTACATGTGGCTTCAGCCAACGCTTGTACACACAGACATGGTACGTTCGTATCTAGCAATCGACGTCGTCCAGTGGCATACAAAATCACCCAAGACATGCATGCATGGGAATAGCATGTGAGCATCTTGCAAGCGACATCAGCCAATGACATGCTACATCAGCCAAGGCTTACATGCATCAGTAGTGGAGTGTGCACAATGGCTGGGTGACATCAGTCGTGGTCTGAGCGCATCGGCCATGCCACATCTATTATTGCATGCACGCATCGACCAAACGACATTGGCCAATGGAAAGCAGCATCAACCAAGTACGCATCAGCCGTGGCGTGTTCGCATCTGGCAAGAGACATTGGCCAATGCAATGCAGCATCGACCAAGGCCTACACGCATCATGCGTGGCGTGTGAGCATCAGCTGTGGGACATTTAAATTGGTGAAAGTTAGGCAGCATCAACTAAGGCTTGTGTGCTTTGAGAAAACGACGTTGGTCAACGGCGGGCAACATCAACCAAGGACTTCAGCATCAGCCATGGCGTGAGCACATCAGCAGGGAGAAATCAGCGTCAGCCAATGGTAGGCAGCATCAGCCAAGGTCTGTGTGCTTTGGGAAAGTCACATCAGCCAACGACAAGTGACAATGGTGGTGGACTAACGCATCAGCCATGCCCAATGCACATTGCTCAGCCTTTGTCCGACGTGGACCGGCTTCATCATCTCTGGCCTGTGCATATCAATCAACGGTCGTTGGGCTTGGCCTTACCGCATCGCCCTTAGACTGCACACAACAACCATCCGACGTCGAACGTGGGTTGCCTGTATCGGTCGTGGCTTGCACATTGCTAAGTCGGCGTCGGCCTTAGACAACCTCGATCGGCCATGGCTAGTGCACATCGTTCAATTGTCGTCAGGCGTGGACAATTTTTTGTGAATTTTTTGCAATGTCACTATATTTTTTTGGTGAATGTTTTGCAATAATTTGATTATTATTTTTCATATTTTCCTACTTTTTATTCATGAATTACCCATTTTTGGTATTTACCGAACTAAAATAAAAATTAAAAAACTTGTTTGAATCTGAGGTTACTATATTTATTTGTGAATTTTTATTTTTCCTATTTTTTATTCATCAATTACTCATTTTCGAAATATACCAAACATAAATAGAATTAAAAAAATTGTTGAAATTGTTGAATTTAAGGATATTATATTTATTTGTGAAGTTTTGGCATTATTTTTATATTTTTTTATATTTCTCCTATGTTTTATTAATCAGTTACTCATTTTCAGGATTTACCTAAAAATGAAAAATAAAAAATTGTTGAAACTATTATTTTATATATAAAAAACTTATTTGTGCAATCTAATGAGTGTTTGTACCTTAGAACGTGCATATTTGGGTTGTACATAATCATTATGAAGCTCTAGAAAAATTATGTCTACTTCTCTTAGTTAGAATCCACGCCACACAATCAAGAGCTCCATGTAGGCACATCAAACATGGCATGTGGGCATCGGGAAAGCGACGTCATTCGACTACAGGCGGCATCAACAAAGGCTGTACGCATCGGACGTGGAGTGCGTGCACCTGGAAAAGCAACATCAGCGTCCGCCAACAACATGAAGCATTGTCTGTAGCTAGTGTGCATTGGGCAAAAGGCGTCGGCCAAGGACACGAAACATTAGACAAGGCATGCACGCATAAGCCTTGGCCAAAATAGTACTCTTTCTCTTGTATAAATAGAGGGTTTTCCCTCATAATAAAATAAGCCTTTCCACATAATTCTCTCTTCTTCTTCATTCCGCTTCCACCCCCCGGCCGACATACTATTCACTACTTTATATATTATTCACTACTTTATACTATTCACTACTTTATACTATTCCCTACTTTATTACTTTACATATTATTCACTACTTTTCATAGTGATAATGCTTTTTCTCTTTACACATGTCTTCATTCTAGCTGTACATCTGGGACATAGTCATTTTCTCCGTTACATTTTGTACATAGGTGGTCTAGATATTTTTGTCCTACTAGTTTGCAGTATCTTGTCATTAGATTTGGAGAAATAAAGCTTTTCCTGATAGCTCTTGAGGTAGGTGTCTGTTCTGGCTTTAGCAAGCTTAATATCCATTGACGTAATTCTTCCATATCTGCTGCTCTTAGTTCTCTGCAATTGGAATATATCATTGTCTGGTCTCTATTGTAATAGCTCCAAATTGCATTTTCGTTTAGGTAGTTGTTTGATAATTCATTTAGTATAGTAGCTATCCCAATAGTCCTTTTATTTGCATAAAACGCTGGGATATTTACCTTCTGAATTTCTTCTTGTACATCTATTTTTTCTGGTATTATCATTTCTCTAGTTAATCCTATCTTAATAACTTGGATTGTAGGTTTGATTTCATCATATAGTATCTCTGCTGTTGCTGAGTAAAACTTTATATAAAATAAAGTTCCTTTAGTTATTCTTTTATATTGCAGAAATGCTTTGTGTAGCTCTGGTATTTTAGCTACTTCTTCTCCTGTTGCAGTATATACTGTACTTAACAGTCCGTAATTGTAGCAGGTTGCCACTAGATTTGAATTTGTTCCTGGTTGAGCTATGAGTTTGTTGTACCCTTGTAGGTATTGGGTTATATAATTTTCATTTGGATTTTTGGTATCTTTTGCTCTGGGGTTTAGGTTCAAAAAGGTTTGTATCTTATGTATATTTTCTATATACATTCTGGTAATATGGTTATATGTTTGCTTATCTGAGTCTAGGCTGGCTTTGTAAGTATTTATTTGTGGGGGTACAAATATATCTTTTTGGGTATTTTCTGGAGAATATGGTTTGGAAAATAGTTTGTTCATATTGGTATTTATATATTTTGTCTTACCTTCTTCCTTTTTTGTAGCTGATCCTCCTGTAGATGTGCTACCTGCAGCTGTATATATTATTTTGTTATGGGTTTTAAGGTGTTTCCCAACGTCACCTTCTAGCTCCGCATGTTTTGAGTCATGCTGCTGACTTAGCTCCGCATGTTTTAAGTCATGCTGCTGACTTTTAACTGTATCTTTTAATATTTGTACTTCAGTTTCTATCTTTTCCATTTTTTGACAGAGTGTTGTCATTGTAGCTAGTATTTTCTTCATTGTATCTTCCTCTGGAGAGGTAGTCTGCAATAAGATTTTTGTCAGTTTTAATTACTTCAATTGTAAATGTAAAATTTAATATATTTAATACTAATCTTCTTATTTCTTTTGTTGTAACTGAATCTTGTACCTTATTAGTTATCCACCACTTTACCTGTGTATTATCTGTTCTTACAATAAATTTGTTGTAAACAATATATGGTTCAAATGCTAATAAACATTTATATAATGCAAACAATTCTTTTCTATTTATCTCTCATTTTATTTGTGCTTCTGCATAAGATCCTGAGTAATATCTACAATGATGTTCTATTTTTTCTTTGTCATATCTATATTTTAGGACTCCTCCGTAACTATGATTGCTCGAATCTGTTTCAACAATATAAGTAAATGATTTATTTTTATCGGGAAAATATAGTTTTGGTAATTTCTTACATAAGTTTTTGATGTGTCTTATATGTTCTTTATCTTTACTGTCAAAATGATATTCTACATCTTTCTTAAATTTTTTATGTAATGGTTTTAAATGTTCTGCTAATTTTGGTATATATTCTCTTACTTGGTTTACTAATCCTAAGAAGGATTGTAATTTCTTCTTTGTATCTATATTTTCATCAAGGGTGATTATTTTTTGTACTATATGGGTCTGCATCTTTATTCCATTTTTATCTATTTGTATTCCTAGAAATTCTATCTGAGGTGTCATAATTTCTACTTTCTTTTTACTTAGGCTTATACCAGAATTTTGAATTATGTAGATAAATTTTTCTAATAACCTGATATGTTCATCTTGTGTTTTTGAATATAATAATATATCATCTATATAGACAATGCAATTTTCTAATTGATTAAAATAATTGTCAATAAAATGTTGATATCTACCTGGTGCATTTTTATATCCAAATGGTAGAACATTCCATTCATAAAATCCTTGTGGTACAGTAAATGTTGTTAGTTGTTTAGATTCTTCTTCTAGTTTCAAGTGATAAAATCCTGATTTACAATCGAATTTACTGAAATAATTATATCCTTGTATCTGTCTTATTTTTAGCATTTTATTTGGTATTGGGTAATTATATGTTTTAGTTTTAGCATTTAAGTTGCGATAATCTATAACCATTCTACTTTTACCTCGTTTTTGTTCACTATGTTTATTAACTATAAATGCTGGACTTGTATGTTTACTATTGCTTTCCTGTATATAATTATTCTTCAATAGTTCATCTATATGCATTTTAAATTCTTTTAAATCATCAAAATTGTATTTTAATGGTTTTTGTGTTATTATACTATTTTCATCTATTAATTCAATCTTTACTTTTATCTTATGCTTTTCCCATCCTTGCAATGGATTTTCACTATATAATAATTCTAGTTGTTCGTTAATTATTTTAACCTTATCTATTGTAAATATGATAATTTCTAATTGTGTTATTTGGTTTTTACTTATATTTTCCATTTCTTGGTTTATTGTTTCACTTCCTTTTGTCCATTCTTTGGGTTTTCTTTGTTTGTTATTTACTCTTTTTGCTCCTATTTTATTTCCACGGTGTAGTAAACCACCAATGTGTTTTTGTTATAATATGAGGGTATAATCTTTCTAAAAATGGCATTCCTAATAACATATCTTTTGTTGTAAATTCAAAATTGTACATTTCTTCTATTGTTAATATTTTATCCCATATTTGTATTTTTATATTTTTTGCTTTATATGTAATCATACTGCCTTCATTATTAAATCCTGTCACTACTATAGGTGTTTTTAATTTCTCCCATTTATCCTCTGGTAAACAATTATATTTACATATATTTGCTTCTGCTCCTGTATCTATCATGGGGGTATAATATCTGTTGTGGTATCCTTCTACAATAATTTTTGCAAGTATATATATTTTCATTATTCATTTTGTTCTTTTAATAATTATTTTCTTATTTTGGTAAGTTATTATTAATTGTTCATGCTCTATACTATATGGTTTAACTTTTTCTAACCATTTTATTCCTAGGGTAATATTTTGGTTTCCTTGGTATATTTTAAATGATATTACTATTGGTATTCCTCCTGTAATTATTTCTTTTTCTGTTACTTCTTCACTTGTGTTTACTATCTCACTAGGTAATCCAGGGCATAAATGTCCTGTTTTTATAATTTCTGTTTCTAATAGTAATTCTCTTGTTATATAATTCTCTTCTTGTCCTGTATTTATTAAAATTTTATATTTTCTTTGATCTACTATTCCTGTTATAAAATAATGGTATAATGTTGTTTCTTCTATATTTAATAAATTTTTCGAAACTTCATAGTTCCTTTTAGATGTGCTTGCTCTTGATGAGGTAGTTCTAGTTAATGCATTTGGTATACTTGAAGTACTCAATCTTTCTTTTACAATTTCTAAATCTTCTTCTATGTCAATTTCTTTATAGCTATAATCATTATTATCTAGTATAGTAATTATTCTTTCAAAAGGATTTTCTATTTTTATTTTATCAATTTTATTTCTTGTCGTTACTTTATGTTTTGTTGTTAATATATATAAGTTTTTACATCTTGCTGTAAATATTTTACTGCCTGGTGCTAGTTCTATTCCAGACATTTTCCAATATAGAACTAATGATTTATCTATGTTTCTATCTGTTAATGCTACTGAGTAGTTGACACTTATTATAAATTTAAATTTTTGGTATATTAAGTTTCCTCTTACTGCACTTATTACACTTTTTTCTATAGGATGTATAATTCTATCATCTGCTAAATATATTTCAATAGGTGTATCTATTCCTTCTCTAAAACAAGCTTTTATCAATATTTCTGTTCCTCCTAAGTGTACGTACTTTATGGGTGTTTTAGCTTTGATGTCTTGTATTTCTTTATTTATTATTCTCTTATTTAATATAGGAATTTGTGCTTTTCCTTTTGTATATTTACAATCTATGATGTGTTCTTTTTGGCTAACTACATAGTATTCATCTTTTTGTCTTTTAAACCAATTTCTTATTGTAGGTATTTCAAGTACTTTTTCAACACTTAAATCTAATTCTTTTCCTTTTATTTGTTCAAAAATTGTATTATCAAATATAATTTTTTGTTCTGCTGATTCTTCATTTTGATATTCTTCTTTAGATATTATTTTTATGTCTTCTTCAGACATTAGATTTATTCGTTCATTTCATTATCTAGATCAATATCTATTTCATTTTCTAATTCTGGTTCTATATCCGATACTTTATATATACTATCATTTTCACTTAATTCATAGTCTATGTAATCTATTTGCATGTATTCCTCATTATCTATAATTAATTCTGCAATTTGTTTTCCTTTGGGATTTTTAGGTAACTTACAATTTCTAGCTAAATGTCCTAACTTACCGTAGTTATAACAAGTACAATCTGATAGTTTTCTCTTTGGTCTATAAGGTCTTTTTATTTTATAATTTTTTACATAATATCTTTGTCTTGGTTTTTCGTAATTATATCTAGTTTTGGTTTTTCTATACTTGTTGTATCGTTTAGATTTCTTATAATATTTATCTGTACAACCAAACTGTGGTGCTGTTTTATTTTTACAACATGCTAAATTTTTTACTAGTACTTTCTCCATTTTTATTTTTTCTTTTTGGTTTTCACATAATTGTACAAACCATTGATGTAAAAATTTTATTCTAGCTCCTAACGTATCTGTTAATCCTTCATTATTCCAATCTTTAATTATTTTTGTACTAAATGGTTCTGGTAATTTTGTAAAATATTGTTGTCTTATTTCTTTTGCTTCATTTATATCATATCTTGCTTTGTAATAATATTCTTTAAATGCACATGTGTATTCTTCTATATAACACATTTTACATATAGCTAATTTTGTCATAAGTTGTCTATTTATTATTTTTTCTCTATTTTGTTCTTTTATTTCTGTAGTCATACCACCAAATTCATTTCTTATTGCTAATTCATATTTATCTAGTATGTCTATATTCGTTGTTGATGGAGATCCATCTATTTTCTTATCACTCCTAAGTGTTTCTAAACTTTCTAGGGGTAAATTTTCTATCCATAATTTTGTTGTTCCTACAAATGTTCTTTCTATATATCCAGGCGTTTCTTTTGTTGCTATTTTGTTGTCAATTAATTGTTTAGATATATTTCCTACCCATAGTAAGATTACTTTATTTATATCTATAACACAATCTAGATCTAAAAGTTATATTGTTCAATTATTGGTCTAGGCGTCCATTTTTTATTTAGTCTACTATTCCATATTGCATTTGTTCTATCTGATCTCTCATAACTATCTGTATAATAGGTTGGTGTTGTCCGTCTGAGATTACTCCTAGGACTATTATTCGGGGTTTTAACTTTTGATGTGCTAGGTTGATTTATATCTCCTGTATTTATTTCTAATTTTTTCGGCTTATTTACTTGTTCTAGAATTTCTGTGTATGTTTCACTTATATCACTTATTTCTGATTTTTGATCATTCATTGTATCTGATTCATTCATTTCATCATTCTTTTCATTTATTTCGTCTATTTCAAGATTTTCATTTAATATTTGTTTCATTTTATTTATTTCTTGTGTCAATTCAAATTCTTTTTCTTTTTCTTTTTCTATTTGTTTTTCTTTTTGTTTAGTTTCATATAATAATTTGGGCTTAGCTAATTCTTTTTCTAATTCACCTATTTTTGTATTTTTTAATTCTTCTATATGTTGTACTTCCTGCTTTGCTTTTATTTTTATTTTTTCAATCTCTTTTGATTTATCTATTTCTTCATTTTCCTTTGTTATTCTTATCATAGCTGTTAAACTATCTTCTAATTTTGATGTTTCTTTTTCTAACATTAAATACAAGTTATTTCCTATTTTTTTATATCGTCTTCCTAAATTTGAAAATATTATTTTTATTACTAATCCATCTTGATTTTCATATGTTTTTTCGTCTACTGCAAATTCTTCTTTATTCATTATGATTTATGTTGTAACTTATATCATGTTGTAATTTATATTCTAGGCAATTTATTTGTATTTCTAACATAAATATTACTTTTCTTTGTGCTAATATTGCTTTAGTACTTACTCCTGCAAATATATTTTCTTCTAGTCTTTCTTTTTTATATTTTAATTTTCAATTATTTTTTCTATCAATTGTTGCTTATATATTTCTCTGTTCATATTGTTTTTTCAGATAACAAACATATTTATATTCTGTTTTAGAAATTATATCTATTAAAAAATTTGTTTTTCTAGTATCTTTTTTAGTAAGTTGTAATAGTTCATATTCCATATATAAGTTTTTTAACTTTTTCTGTATTTTTCGTATTTTTCTTTCTATCTTAGATTTGTTAAAGTAGTCACTTTATTTGAATTATTCTTCATATTAATAAAATATTTTTTCATAATATTCTTTTTTAATTAAATTTAATTTTTGTATTTCATTAGCGTTGTTTTCTATATATTCTAAATATTCTTCTTCTCTAAAATATAAATATTTATTTACATTTTCAATTAATAATTTTTCTAGTAGATCTATTTCTTCTTTAGTTTTCCTCCAAAGTTGTAAGTATAAATAATCTATCATTGATCTCTGAATAATTCTAGATCATCATATAAATCATCTATGTCAAATTCATCTGGTATAATTAATTCTGCCCAACCATGAATTGTTTCTTCAATTATCTCGTATGTCAATAATTTTTCATAAATTGTTCTTTTCATATCAGTATTAAGACTTTTTAATACATAAAGAATTAATATCTTGTAGTTAACATCATCATCTAATAAGTAAGAATTCATTTTAACATGTTTTTGCTAAAATTTTATTCCTTCTAACCTCTTAATAGATTATACTTATTTATTATGTAATAATAATAATTTAATAATCATCTCGTCTAGCCACTACTACGGTTTTCTTCTTTGATTAGTTACCCTAACAGCGCCTCAACTGTGTTTACTCCCCTAAATGGCCTTCTTGCCTACCGGTTTCAACTTTAGGATGGCATAGTCTGGGCATACTGACACTAAGAATATTTCCGTAGCAAACCTTCTAAAGATGGTTATTATAACATTATTAAAACATAATAAACAATTATAATCAACAAGAGATTATTAGGAATAAATCAGTTTAGCTACTCGTGAATGAAAATGAGTATACCTGTTTCTGTATGTTTGTTAATTCTGCTTGGTTTTCCATAGATTTTTGTTTGTTGTTAGCTTCTTTTTTACCTGACTGCTCTGATACCAATGTGGGGGGTGGAAGCGGAATGAAGAAGAAGAGAGAATTATGTGGAAAGGCTTATTTTATTATGAGGGAAAACCCTCTATTTATACAAGAGAAAGAGTACTATTTTGGCCAAGTGGCCTATACTCTGATTTTAAGGTTACTGTATTTCTTTGTTAATTTTTGGCGTTAATTTAATATTTTTTCATATTTTCCTAGATTTTATTCATGAATTACCCATTTTCTGGATTTACCGAACAAAAATAAAAATTAAAAGAAATTGTTGAAATTGTTGAATTTAAGGTTACTACATTTATTTGTGAAATTTTTGGCGTTAATTTTATATACATTTTTTTTTCATATTTATCCTATTTTTATTCATCAGTTACTCATCTTCGAGATATACCGGTCAAAAATAAAAGTTAAAAAATTTGTTAAATTTAAGGTCACTATATTTGTGAAGTTCTTGTGTTATTTAATATTTTCTCATATTTTTCCTACGTTTTATTAATCAGTAACTCATTTTTAGGATTTACCAAGAAAAATAAAAAAAATTATTTTTTTGTATAAAAAGTTATTTATGGAAGCTAATGTGTGATTGTACCTTGGAACGTGCATATTTGGGTTGTACATGTTCATTATGAATCTCTGGAAAAATCATTCTACTCCTCTTAGTTAGAATCCGCGCCACGGAATCAAGAGCTCCAAGTAGGCAATGTTCAGACGTGGCATGTGGGCATCGGGCAAGCAACGTCAGCTAACTGTAGACGGCATCAAAAAGGGCATGCACGCATCGGACGTAGCATGTCTGCATCTGGTAAGTGACATCGGCATTGGTGAATGGGCAACATTGTCCAGTGCGCATCTGGCAAGCGACGTCGGTCAATGACACGTAGCATCAGCCAAGGCCTGCACGCATTAGCCGTTGCATGTACGCATAAGTTGGGTGGCATCACCGTCACCTAATGGCAGGAAACAGCAGCCAAGGCATGTGCTCTTCGAGCAAGCGACGTCCACCAATGGCAAGAGGCAACGGCCAAGCGACATTGGTCGTGGACCGCCCGCATCGATTGTGGCCTATTGCACATCGCTTAGTGGACGTTGGTCATGAACTACCCGCATCGGACATGGCTTGTGAACATCGCATACCATTATTGGATGTGAACTGCCCGCATCTCCCTTGGACTCAACACAACGGTTAGCCAATGTCAGGCGTTGCCTGCGCGCATCGCTTTTAACCTGCACAAAATGGCCAATCGACGTCGGATGCGGTGTGATTGCATCACATGTGGCCTGCACATAATGGCTAGCCGACATCAAACGTGGTCTGCCCGCATCACCTTTGACCTGCATACAACTTTCAGCTGACATCAGGCTTGGGATGCACCTAGCATCTCTGACCTGCACAAATTGGTCAGATGATGTCGAACGTGGCATGCCAGCATCGTCCACAACCTGCACACATCGGCCTGCTGACGTCTAACATAGCCTGCCAGCATTGTCTTTAGCTTTCACACATCGGTTTGCAGACATCGAACTTAACCTTCCATCATCGTCCGTAGCCTACACACATCAGTATGCCAACGTCAGACGTTGCCTGCCAGCATCTTTTGTAGCCTGCACACATTTGTCTAGTGATGGTCAGCCAACGCCTGGCAACATCATCCAAGGCCTTAACAGATCTGACATAGCATGTGCACATCTGGCAAGTCACATCAACCAGTGGAATGCGGCTTCAGCCAAGGCCTACACGCACAGACGTGTCATATGTGTATCTGGGAAGCGACGTCATCTAATGGCTTGCGACATCAGCCAAGGCTAGCAGACACGGACTTGACATGTGCGCATTTGGCAAATGACATCGACCAATGGTATGCAACATCAGCAAAGTCCTGCACGCATTAGCTGTGGCGTGTGCACATCGGCTAACAGACATCAGTCATGGTCTGAGCGCATCGGCCAAGTGACATCGGCTCTAGCTTGCACAGATCGGCCAAGCTACATCGGCCTAGGCCTATACGCATCAGTCGTGGCGTGTGTGAATCGGCTGAGAGACATTGGTCGTGGACTATGCGCATTTATCAGGCGACATCGACCAATGGCAAGATGCATTAACCAAGTCTTGCACGCATCAGTCGTGGCTGTGCGCATCAACAGGGTAACATCAGTCGTGGCATGCGTGATCGGCCAGGCGACGTGGGCCAACGACAGGTAGCATCAGCCAACATTTTCACACATCTTACATGGTTTGTGCGCATCTGGCAAGCGACGTCGGACAATGACATGCAACATCATCCATGGCATGCACATATCACTTGTGGCGTGTGTGCATCAGCTTGGCGAAATCGACATCGGCCAAGTGGATGCACCATCGGCAATGGCTTTTTTGCTTCAAGCAAGCGACATCAGCCAATGGCTGGCAACATCAGCCAAGGCCTGCACAAATCTTACATGGCATGTGCGCATCTGGCAAGCAATGTTGGCCAATGAAATGCAGCATTGGTCAAGGCCTGTACGTATCACGCATGACGTGTGAGCATCGGGTGGGCGACATTTGCATCGGTCAATGTCAGGTAGAATCATCCAAGGCCTATGTTTTTCAAGAAAGCGACGTTGGACAATGAAAGGAAGCATCAACCAAGGCCTGCATGCATCACCCATGGCATGTGCGCATCGGCAGGGCAACATCGGGGTTGGCCATTGGCAAGCAACATCAACCAAGTCTTGTTTGTTTTGAGCAAGCGACATCAACTAATGGTGACAAGACATCGACCAAGAGACACTAGTCGTGCATTACCACATTAGTCGTGGTCTATGCACATCGCTCAGTCGACGTCAGGCGTAGACTAGTCGCATCATCCATTGCCTGTGCAAATCACTCAATAATCGTAAGACTCGGCCTTCCTACATCGCCCTTGCCTTGCACACAATGGACAGTTGACATCGGACGTGGGCTACACATATCTGCATGGCGTGCATTGCTCAGCCAGTGTCAGTTGTGGACTGCCCACATCGGTCTTGGATTGTGCACATCTCTCAACTATCATCGGGGGTGGACTGCCCGAATCTCCCTTGGCCTGCTAACAACATACAAACAACATCGGGCGTTGCCTGCCCCCATCGCCCTTTGCCTGCATAATGGTCAGCCGACATAGGGCATTGCCTTCCCGCATGGCCTTTGGCCTTCACACAATAGTGAACCGACATGGGACATAGGCTTCCCGCATCTCTTTTTGCCTGCACATAACAAATAGCCGATATTCGACGTGGCCTGTATACAATGGTCAGCCAACGTCGCCCAACGACAAGCGGCATCGAAAAGGCAACATTAGTCATGAACCACCCGTATCGATCGAGGCCTCCGCACATTGCTCAACTGATGTTGGTGTGGACTGCCCACATGGGTTATGGACTGTGAACATCGCTCAGACATTCTTAGGCATGGACTTCACGCATCGTCCTTGACTTGCGCACAATGGTTAGCCACCACGGGAGTTGCCTGCGCGCGTCGCCTTTGGCATGCACACAATGGTGAATTGACGTCGGGTGTGTCCAGCCAGTATCTCCTTTGTCCTGCACAAAATGGTCAGCCAACGTCGGATGCGGTCTGCCCGCATCCCCTTTGGCCTGCATACAACAATCAGCTGATGTCGGACATGGGCTGCCAACATCATCCGTAGCCGCACACATCGGTCTGCCAAAGTTAAACATGGCCTGCCAGCATCGTCTGTAGCCTACACACATTGGTCAGCCGATGTCAAACGTGGCCTTCCAACATTGTTAGTAACCTGCACACATAATTTTGCAAAAGTCGGACATGGCGTGCCACCATCGTCCATAGCCTCCACATATTGCTCTGTCGATGTCAGCCAACGACAGCCTATATCACCCATGGCATGCACAGATCTAACGTGGAATGTGCGCATCAGGAAAGCGATGTCGGCGAATTGCATGTGGCTTCATACAACGCCTGTATGCATAGACGTGGTATGCTCATATCTGGCAACCGACATCGGCCAATGGCATACAACTTCAGCCAAGACCTGCATGCATGGGAATAGCATGTGCGCATCTTGCAAGCGACGTCACCCAATGGCATGTTGCATCAGCCAAGGCCTGCACGCATCAGTTGTGGCGTGTGCACAACGGGTGGGCAACATCAGCTGTGGTCTGAGCACATCAGCCATGCAACATCTGTTATGGTGTGCACACGTTGGCCAAGCGACATCGGCCAATGACAGGCAGCATCAGCCAAGGCTTGCACGCATCAGCCGTGGAGTATGCGCATCTGGTAAGAGACGTTGGCCAATGCAATGCAGCATCAACAAAGGCCTGCACACATCATGCTTAGCGTGTGAGCATCAGCTGTGGGACATTTAAATTGTCCAACGTCAGGCAACATCAACTAAGGCTTTTGTGCTTTGAGCAAACGACGTTGACCAGCGGCAGGCAACATCAGCCAAGAACTTCATGCATCAGCCATGGCGTGAGCACATCGGCAGGGCAAAATCAGCATCGGCCAATGGTAGGCAGCATCATCCAAGGCCTGTGTGCTTCGGTGAAGTGACATCAGCCAACGACAAGCGACATCGGTAAGGCGAAATTAGTGGTGGACTACAGCATTGTCCGTGGCCTATGCACATCACTCATCCTATATCCGTCGTGGACCGGCTGCATCATCTTTGGCCTTTGCATATCAATCAACGGTCGTTGGGCTTGGCCTTCCCGCATCGCCCTTGGACTGCACACAACGACCATCAGACATCGAACGTGGGTTGTCCGCATTGGTCGTGGCTTGCACATTGCTAAGTCGACGTCGGCCGTAAACTACCTCAATTGTCCATGGCTAGTGCACATCACTCAATCGTCGTCGGGCGTGGATGATTTTTTTGTGAATTTTTCGCAATGTCAATATATTTTTTTTTTTGTGAATTTTTTGTAATAATTTTATATTTTTTTCATATTTTCCTACTTTTTATTCATGAATTACCCATTTTCGGGATTTAAGGAACTAAAATAAAAATTTAAAAACTAGTCAAAATTTTTGAATTTAAGGTTACCATATTTATTTGTGAATTTTTGGAGTCAATTTTGTATAACTTTTTGTATATTTTTCCTATTTTTATTCATCAATTACTCATTTTCGAGATACACCAAACATAAATAGAATTAAAAAAAATTGTTGAAATTGTTGAAATTAATGTTACTATATTTATTTGTGAAGTTTTGACATTATTTTTATATTTGTTTTTATATTTCTCCTATGTTGTATTAATCATTTACTCATTTTTAGGATTTACCTAAAAAAAAAAAAAATTGTTGAAACTATTATTTTATATATATAAAAGTTATTTGTGCAATCTAATGAGTGTTTGTACATTAGAACGTGCATATTTGGGTTGTACATGTTCATTATGAAGCTCTAGAAAAATTATGTCTACTCCTCTTAGTTAGAATCCATGCCACCAATCAAGAGCTCCATATTGGCCACGGATCAAACGTGGCATGTGGGCATCGAGCAAGCGACGTCGGCCGAATATAGGCGGTATCAACCAAGGCTTGTACGCATCGGATGTGGCGTGTGTGCACCTGGAAAAGAGACATCAGCGTCGGCCAACAACAGGAAACATTGTCCGTAGCTAGTGCGCATCGGGCAAAAGGCGTTGGCCAACGACAGGCAGCATTAGACAAGAAATGCATGCATAAGCCTTGGCGTGTGCGCATCAGCTGGGGAAATAAGCATTGGCCAATGGCAGAACATCAACCAAGGCATGTGATCTTGGGGCAAGGGACGTTCCCCAGCCGCAAGCGTCATCGGCCAGGCGACATTGGTCGTAGACATCCCGCATCGATTGTGGCTTGTGCATATCGATAAGTCGCTGTTGTACATGAACTACCCATATCGGACGTAGCTTGTGATGTAGCTTAGTCATTGTTGTGCGTGGACTACCCGCATCGCCTTTGGCATGCACATAATAGTCAGCGAACATCAGGCATTGCCTGCCCCCATAGCCTTTAACTTACACAGAACGGTTACACGACATCAGGCGTGGCCTACCCGCATCGCCTTTGTCCTGCACACAACGGCCAGCTAACGACGGAAGTGTCCTGCCTGCATTGACTTTGAAGTGAACACAACATTCAGCCCATATCGGACGTGGGATGCACCTATAGTCAGTGGCCAACAGACACTAGTCAGCCGACATGAGATGTGGCCTGCCAGCAATGTCTGTAGCCTGCACATACCAGTCTTCCAATGTCAAACATGGGCTACCAGCATCATCAAAAGCCTGCACACTTCGGTGTGCCGACGTAGGACGTGGCCTGCCAGCATCGTCTATAACCTGCACATATTTGTGTGCCAATGACGGCCAATGGCAGGCAACATCTGCCAAGGTATGCACACATTTGACAAGGCATGTGCACATCTGGCATGCGACATCGGCTAATAACATGTAGTTTCAGCCAAGGCATGCAAGCACATACACGACTTGTGCGTATCTCGCAAGCGATGTTTGTCAATGGTTTGCGACATCAGCAAAGTCCTGCATGCACGGAAGTGGAATGTGCTAATTTTGGCAAGCGATGTCGGCCAACGGCATGCACCATTAGCCAAAGGCCTGCACACATAAGCCTTGGTGTGTGCACATAGGCTAGGCAATATTAGTCGTGGTCTGAGTGCATCGGCCAGGAGACATCATATATTGCCTACATGCATCGTCCAAGCGACATTGGCCAACGACAAACAGCAAATGCAAAAGCCTGCATGCATCAGTCATGGCGTGTGCGCATTGACATGCGACTTCGGTTGTGGCCTGTGCACATCGGTTTTGCAACATTTGCATCGGCTAACGTTAGGCAGCATCTTCCAAGGCCTGTGCGCTTCAGTAAAGAAACGTTGGCCAATGATCGACAACATCAGCCAAGGAATGTGTGCTTTGGGCAAGCGACATCGGCCAACGTCAAGTCTTAAGAGACATTGACCATGCGATAGTGGTTGTAAATATCCGCATCGATCATGGCCTATGGACATCGCTCAGCCGATGTCAAAGTGTGGTCCAGCCACATCAGTCGTATCCTCTACACATCACTCAATGGTCGTCGGGCTTGGCCTTCCGGCATTGCCATTGGCTTGCATACAACGACAAGTAGACGTTGGACATAGGCTGCCCACATCGGTCGTGGCCTCCACATTGCTTCGCCAATGTCGGCCATGGACTTCCTGCATCGACTGTGGCTTGTGCACATCGCTCAGTTGTCGTCAGGCGTGGACTACCCACATCACCATTGGCCTACAAACAACAGTCAAGCGACATGAGGTGTTGCCTACCCCCATCGCCTTTGGCCTGCACGACGGTCAGCCGACGTCGGGTGTGGCCCTCCCACATTGCCTTTGGCCTGCACACAACGGTCAGCCGACGTCGTACATGGCCTTCTTGCATCGCCTTTGTCCTGTACATAACGATTAGGCGACGTCGGATGTGGCCTGCCCGTATCTCCATTTGCTGCACACAACAGTAAGCTAACATCGGACATGGGCTACACCTATTTTCCATGGCCTGCACACATCGATCAGCCAACATCGGACGTGGCCTTCCAGCATTGTTCGTAGCATGCACACATTTGTCTACCGACGTTGTACGTGGCTTTCAAGCAACATCCATAGCCTGCACACATTGGTCTGTCCATGTTAGACGTGGCGTGGCCACATCGCATGTGGCCTGCACACTTCAGTCAGCCGACATCAGATGTGCCTACCCACATCGTTCGTGGCTTGCAATTGTTAGACGAGCAACGTTGCATGCCACGACATTAATCAAGGTCTAGTTGACAACATGTGGATGTCCATGCCATAAAAAATCAAAAGAGTGTGATACACCTTGTCTGCATAACAACATATTCATCTATTTTGCATAATCTATTCTCAATGTTTTTGCCTCACATGTTTCATTCGTTCCAATTTTTATTACATTTATTGTTCGTACGATATTGAAATATCTTTTACTCGTATAAATATATATTCTATTATAAGTTTCACATATTTAGAAGTATTTTTGAACATTTTCATATTTTTTCTACTTTTATTCATTTTTTAAAATTTATTTTTACGAGTTTTTATTTTTTACGTCACATTTGAAATATTTAAATTTATGAAGTTGTTGAATTTAAGGTTACTATATTTATTTGTGAATTTTTTGCGTTAAATTTTCAATTTTTTTAAATTTTTGCTATTTTTTATTGAATGACCCATTTCAGGATTTACTGAACAAAAACAAAAATTTTAAAAACTGTTTAAATTTTTGAATTTAAGGTTACTATATTGATTTGTGAATTTTCGGCATAAATTTTAATTTTTTTTCAAATTTTTCCTATTTTTATTATTGAATTACCCATTTTTGGGATTTGACGAACAAACATAAAAATTAAAAAGAAATTAAATTTTTGAATTTAAGGTTACTATATTCATTTGTGATTTGGTGGCGTCCATTTTATATTTTGTTTTCATATTTTTCCTATTTTTATTCATGAATTACACATTTTCGGGATTTACCAAAAAATATTAAAACCGTTGTTCAAATTGTTGAATTTAAGGTTACCATATTTATTTCTGAATTTTTGGTGTTAATTTTATATTTTTTTCATATTTTTCCTATTATTATTAATGAATTACCTATTTCCTAGATTTACCAAAAAAAATAAAAATTAAAACATATATTTGAAATTGACGAATTTAAGGTTACTATATTTATTTGTGAATTTTGGGGATTAATTTTATATTTGTTTTTTCATATTTTTCGTATTTTTTATCTATGAATTACCTATTATTGGTATTTACCGAAGAAAAATAAAAATTAAAAAAATTGTTTAAATTGTTGAATGTAAGGTTATTATATGCACTTAAGAATTTTTTGCGTTAATTTTATATTGTATTTTCATATTGTTCCTAATTTTTACGCATCAATCACTCATTTCAGGGATATATTAAACGGAGACAAAATAAACAAAATTGTGAAAATTGTTGAATTTAGGTTAGCATATTTATTTGTGAATTATTTGCATTATTTCTATAATTTTTGTCTACATATTTTCCCTATGTTTTACAAATATTCAATTTCGAGATTTTCGGAAAAATAAAAAAAATTGTCTAAAACTATTGTTTTATATATAAAAAAGTTATTTGTGCAAGTTAATGATTGTTTGTACCTTAAAACGTGCATATTTTGTTTGTAAATGTTCATTATGAATCTCTATAAAAATAATATCTACTCCTCTTAGTTAGAATCAGCGCCACGGAATCAAGAGCTCCAAGTAGGCCACATATCATACGTGGCACGTGGCATTGGGCAAAAGACGTCGGCCAACTGCAAGGGGCATCAACCAAGGCATGTACTCATCGGACGTGGCGTGTGTGCACCTGGAAATCGATATCATAGTCGGCCAACGGCAGAAAGCATTGTCCGTAGCTAGTTCATATCGGGCAAGCGACGTCGGCCAACGACAGGCAGCATTAAACAAGGCATGCACGCATAAGTTGTGGCGTGTGCGCATCAGCTGGGCGACATGAGCATCGGCCAATGGCATAACATCAACCAACGCATGTGCGCTTCAGGCAAGGGAAGTACGCCAACGGCAAGCGTCATTGGCCAGGCGAAATTAGTCGTAGACCTCCCGCATCGATTATGGCTTTTGCACATCGCACAGTCGACGTTGGCCATTGACTACCCGCATCGGCCGTGGCTTGCGGACATTGCTTAGTCATTGTTGAGTGTGGACTGCCCGCATCGACATTGTCCTGCACATAAAAGTCAGACAACATCAGGCGTTGCCTTCCCACATCGCCTTTGACCTGCACAGACTGGTCGGACAACGTCGGATGTGACCTGCCCACATCGTCTTTGGCCTGCACACAACGGCTAGCCAATGTCGAACATTGTCTGCCCGCATAGCCTTTGACCTAATCACAACAGTCACCTGATATCGGATGTTGGATGCACATACTATCCGTAGCCAACACACATCAATCAGCCGACGTCAGAGTTAGACTGCCAGCACTGTCCGTAGCCTTCACACACCGGTCTTCCAATGTCGAACATGCCCTACCAACATCATCCAAAGCCTGCTACTTCGGTCTGCCGACGTCGGACGTGACCTGCCAGCATCGTCCATTGCCTACACATATTTGTCATCTGATGATGGCCAATGGTAGGCAGCATCAACCAACGCCTGCACGCGTCTGATAAGGTATGTTCACATCTGGCATGCGACATCGGCCAATGGCATGCACATTCAACCAAGGCATGCACGCACATATGTGACATGTGCGTATCTCGCTAACGACGTCGGTCAATGACTAGCAACATCAACAAAGGCCAGCATGAACGGACGTGGCATGTGATATGTGGCAAGTGACGTCAGCCAACGACATGCACCATCAGCCATGGCATTCACACATCAGCCTTGGTGGGTGCACATCGACTGGGCAATATAAGTCGTGGTCTGAGCGCATCGTCCAGGCGATATTTGATGTTGCCTGCACGCATTAACCAAGCGACATAGGCTAACGACAGGCAACAAACACAAAGTCCTGCTTTTTATTAGTCGTGGCTTGTGCGCATTGATTAGCGACATCGATCGTGGCCTGTACGCATCGGTTGTGCGACATTTGCATCGGCTAACGTCAGGCAACATCTTCCAAGGCCTTTACGATTCAAGAAAACCACATTGGCTAACGATCGACAGCATCAGCCAAGGTATGTGTACATCGGGCAAGCGACATCGGCCAATGACAAGCCGCAAGTGACATCGGCCATGCGCATTGGTTGTGGACTGCCGCATCGGTCATGGTCAATGGACATAGTTTATCCGATGTCGGGCCTCGTCCGAGTGCATCGGTCGTGTCATGTGCACATCACTCAATAGTCATCGGGCTTGGCCCTCCCGCATCGCCAATTGCCTGCACACAACGGCCAGTCGATGTTGGATATTAGATGCTTACATCGATCGTGGCCTACACATTGCTCATCCGACTTCAATCGTGGGCTTCCTGCATCGGTTGTGGCTTCTAAACATCGCTCAGCCATGGTTGAGTGTGGACTGCCCGTATCTCCCTTGGCCTACAAACAATGGTCCAGTGACATGAGATGTTGCCTACCCCCATCGCCTTTGGCCTGCACAACGGTCAGTCGACGTCGGGTGTGGCCCTCCCACATTGCCTTTGGCCTGCACACAACGGTCAGCTGATGTAGGACATGGACTTCTTGCATCACCTTTGTCCTTTACATAACGGTCAGGCTACGTCGGACGTGGCCTGCCGTATCTCCATTTTCTTGGACACAACGGTCAGCTAACATCGTACATGGGCTGCACCTATTTTTTATGGCCTGCACACATCGGTCAGCCGACGTCGGATGTGGCCTGCCAACATCGTTCGTAGCATGCACACATCTGTCTCCCGACGTTGGATGTCGCTTGCAAGCATCATTCGTAGCTTTCACATATTAGTCTGCCAATGTTAGACGTAGCCTGGCCACATCGCCTGCACACTTCAGTCAGCTAACGTTAGACGTGCCTACCCGCATCGTCCGTGGCTTGCACTTGTTAGACAAGCGATGTCGCATGCGGCGACATTGATTGAGGTCTAGTTGACAACATGCGGATATTCATGCCGAACAAAAATCAACAGAATTTGAAACACCTTTCTTTGATAACAAAATATTCATCTATTTTCCATCATCTATTCTAACGTTTCGTCTCACGTGGTTCATTCGTACCAATTTTCATTACGTATTCGGTTGGTACGATATTGAACATTTTTTATTTTTACAAATATGTACACTAACATTAGTTTCACATGTTTAGAAGTATTTTCGAGCATTTTCATATTTTTCCAACTTTTATTCATTTTTTGAAATTTATTTTTACGGGTTTTTATTTCTTATGTCACATTTGAAAAATTCAAATTTATGAAGTTGTTGAATTTAAGGTACTATATTTATTTGTGAATTTTTTGCGGTAGTTTTTCAATTTTGTCCAATTTTTCCTATTTTTGAATGAATTACCCATTTTCGAGATTTATTGAATAAACATAAAAATGTTTAAAAAAAATTGTTTAATTTTTGAATTCAAGGTTATTATATTTATTGGAGAATTTCGGGAGTAAATTTTATATTTTTTTTCAAATTTTTCCTATTTTTTGCTATTCAATTATCCATTCTAGGGATTTACCAACCAAAAATAAAAATTTAAAAATTGTTTAAATTGTTGAATTTAAGGTTACTATATTCATTTATGATTTTTTGGAGTTCATTTTATATTTTTGTTTTTTCTATTTTTCATTCATGATTTACCCATTTTCCGGACTTAACGAACAAAAAAATTAAAAACAATTGTTGAAGTTGTTGAGTTTAAGGTTACTATATTTATTTTTGAATTTTTGGTATTAATTTAATATTTTTTCATTTCCTTTTTTTATTAATGAATTACCCATTTTTCGGGATTTACCGAAAAATTTTAAAATTCAAAACAATTGTTGAAATTGATGATTTATGGTTGCTATATTTATTTGTGAATTTTTATCGTTAATATTATTTGTTTTTCATTTTTTTTCTTTTTTTTATTCTTGAATTACCCATTTTCGGTATTAACCGAATAAAAATGAATATAAAAACAAATTATTAAAATTGTTGTATTTAAGGTTATTATATTTACTTGTGAATTTTTTTAGTTAATTTATATTTTATTTTCATATTTTTCCTAATTTTTATTCATCAATTACTCATTTTTGGGATAAAAGGAATAGAGAAAAAATAAACAAAATTGTGGAAATTGTTGAATTTAGGTTACTATATTTATTTTTCAACTATTTGCGTTAGTTTTATATATTTTTTCCATATTTTCCCTATGTTTTATTAATTCATTACTCATTTTCAAGATTTTTTGGAAAAATAAAAAAATTGTTGAAAACTATTTTTTTATATATAAAAATGTTATTTGTGGAAGCTAATGTGTGTTTGTACCTTAGAACGTGCATATTTGGGTTGTACATGTTCATTATGAATTACTGAAAAAATGATTTTTACTCGTCTAAGTCTGAATCTGCGCAACATAATCAAAAGCTCTGAGTGGGCCACACATCGAACGTGGCATGTGGGAATCAGGCTAGTGACGTCGGCATCAACCCTGCCCTACACACATCACACGCGACATGTTTGCATCTGGCAAGTGACAACGCATCGGCCAACGACAGGCAGTATCGTTTGTAGACAATGCGCATAGAGCAAGCGACGTCGACCAACGACATGGAACAACAACCAAGTCATGTGCGCTACGGGCAAGCGATGTCGTCCAATGGCAAGCGGCATCTTCTAGGAGAGATTAGTCATGGACCGCCCGCATCAGTCATGGCCAGTGCATATCGCTCAGCCGACGTTGGCCGTGGACTGACCACATCGGTCGTGGCTTGTGAACATCACTCAGTCATTCTCGGGCGTGGACTACCTGCATCTCTCTTGGCCTACACACAACGGTCAGCCGACGTCGATCGTTTTCTGCTCGAATCGCCATTGGCCTACACACAATGGTAAGCTGTCAGGTGTGGCCGCTGGCATCTCCTTTGGCCTACATGCGATGGTCAGCTGACGTAAAACGTGGTCTGCCTTCATCCCCTTTGGCCTTCATACAACGTTCAGCCAACATAAGATGTGGGATGCACCTATCGTCTATTGTCAGCCGACGTCGGAGTGGCCTGCCAACTTCTTCCACAACCTGCACACATTGGTCTACCGACGTCAAACGTGGCCTGCTAGCGTCATCCGTAGCATGCACACATCGTTCTACTGATGTCAAAAGTGGCGTGCTACCATAGGCCGTAGCCTACACAAATTGGTCAGCCGACGTCTAACGTGGCCTTCACACATCTTATATGGCATGTGCGGGTCATGCAAGCAACGTTGGCCAATGACATGTGGCTTCAACAAAGTCCTGCACCCACATACGTGGCATGTGTGTAACTGGCAAGGGACGTCGACCAAGGGCATTTGACATCGCCAAGGACTGCATGGACGGACGAGGCATGTGCGCATCTGGTAAGTGATGAACAACATGCAGCATCATCCAAGGCCTGCACGCATCAACCATGGTTGTGCACATAGGCTGGGCGACATCAGTCATGGTCGAAGCGCATTGGCCAGGAGACATCAACAGTGGCATGTGCGCATGCATCGGCAGAGCGACATCGGCCAACAGTAGGTAGTAAAAGCCAAGTCATGCACGCATCAGCTGTGGCGTGTGTGCATTGACTGGGCGATATCAATCGTGGACTGCACGCATCGACCAGGCGACATAGACCAATGGCAAGCAGCATCAGCGAAAGCCTGTACGCATCAGCCATGGCGTGTGCGCAGCGACTTGGAGACATCAGTCATGGCCTGCGTTTATCAGCCAAGCAACGTCGGCCAACGACAGGCAATATCATCCAAGGTCTTCATGCATCTAACGTAGTTTGTGTGAATTTGGCAAGCGACGTTGGACAACAACATGCAACATCATCCAAGGCATGCATGCATCACCCATGGCGTGTGTGCATCGGTTGGGCGACATTAGTCGGCCAATGACATGCACCATCAGTCAAGGCTTGTGCACTTCGGGCAAGCAACATCGGCCAATGCCAGGCAGTATTAGCCAAGGCTTGCACGCATCTGACATGGCATGTGCGCATCTGGTAAGCGACGTTGGACAATGGAATGCAACATCACGCAAGGCCTGCACGCATCAATCATGGTGTGTGTTCATCGGTTGGGCGATATTTGCATTAGTAAATGTCAGGCAGCATCAGCCAAGGCCTATGCACTTTGGGTAAGTGTTGTTGGCCAATGGCAGGCAGCACCTGCGAAGGCCTGCACGCATCAGTCGTGGCGTGTGCCTATCGACAGGATGATATATTCATCGGCAACTGGCAGGTAGCATCAGCCGAGGCGTGTGTGCTTCGGGCAATCAACATCGGCCAACAACAAGTGGCATTGGCTAGGTGACATTGGTCGTGGACTTACCCATCAACTGTGGCTTGTGCACATCGCTCAGCCGATGTCGGGCTTGGACAAGCCGCATCAACCATGGCCTGTGCACATTCCTCAATGATTGTCGGGCTTGTCCTTCCTGCATCACTTTTGGCTTGCATAGAACGACCATCGAGGTTGGACGTAGGCTTCCCTCATCGCTCATGGCATGCACATTGCTCAGCCGATGTTTGTTGTGGACTGCATGCATTTACCATGGCTTGTGCACATCGCTCAGCCATCGTCGGGTGTGGACCGTCTGCATCACCCTTGGACTGCGAACAACGGCCAGACGACATCGGGCATTGCCTGCCCCCATCGTTTTTGGCCTGCACAACTGATACGCTCAAATTTACTTCTAAAATAAGAAGTAAAGCGGTCGTATCAAGTAAAGAACCCAACTAAAGAGGTTCGGATCGATCCCACAAGGAAAATGGTTCAGACTTAACTTTATTCTATTATTACTTCTATTTAGTCAATTATTCTCCGAAAACAAAATAACTAAAGGGGGGTTTTAATTAATAAAAGCAATTAACTAAATTAAAGTAATCAACTAACAGATTCAAGTATTGAAGTTTAATCAAGTGATGAGATTAACTAGGGCTTAAGTGTTCCCCACAGGCTCCTAACTCGGTAATTCTAACTATAACAATTCTTTACTAATATCTTGCATGCAAAGTGATAAGTTAGGTATCTCTAAATCCTTCATCCGGCATCTAGAGAATTTCACTCCGCACCTTGGTCTAGGTACGTGTGTTGCTTTACTAAACCTTATCTTTACCTCATATTAAGCATCATAATCGATATTTGACGAAGTTGTTACTACGTACCAACCAACACTAGCCTATTAGATAGTATATACTAAATCTACGTTGATAATTCTTTTCCTATTATCTACCTCCTTGGTCCGGCAAGTAGCATTAAGGCGAGTTCTAACGTTGGCCATCCGTTAAAAAGACTTCTAAACGAAAGAATTATCACTACATGCAAGACACTATTCAAGAATTGTTATTTTAGCTAGATTTTACTTTGTTATTTACACATGGTTCTCACAACCCTAGTTATGGAGTTTAGTTACCCATGGTCATAGTCACACAATTCATATTGATAATATAATGATTCATGCACTTACTTTAATGAGAATGAATAAAACCCAGAAATTTACTTGATTAATCCACAAAATCACCTACAATCGATTCCAGAAAAAGTATATCAAATACCAAAATCAATAGTTCAACACTAAAACAAGAGTACTGAAAAATATCCAAGAGTCTAACCCCAAAAACGAGGTTTTTTGAACTATTTATAATAAAACAAAACCTAATAAAAGAAGGAATCTAATTAATGAAAATCTGTCCAAAACGCGTCTGAGTCGACGGCCCACGTGACGGACCGTCGTGGGCATGACGGACCGTTGTGGCCTCCGTTGTCCCATACTTGACAAAATCTTCTGCTCCTTTCTTCATCACTTCTCTGTTACCCTCGACGGACAGGTCTGACGAACCATTGCAAGCACGACGGTCCGTCGAGGGGCTCCGTTTCACAACACTTAGAAACTTCTTGGAATTGGGTACTGGGACTACTCTCTGACAACCACAACAAACAAGCAGGACGGACCGTCGTGACTATGACGGTCCGTCATGAACTTCCGTAATCCCACACTTAGTCAGACTTCCCCATCTTTCTTCAGCAGCTACTCTCCTCACTACGATGCCACCTACGGACCGTCACAATCACGACAGACCGTCGTGGGCTTCGTAGGTGGTCATTTCTGCACTTTTCTGCTCAAAACCTCCACCTTATCATTTGGACAGATTTCCTGCAAATAAAGAGAAACCTACATCAAAAATCAATACAAAAAGGCTTTGGACACCCACTAAACTTAAGGAAACAGCATTAAAAGTACCGTGAAACCACGGTACATCAACACCCTCAACTTAAATTCGTTGTTTGTCCTCAAGCGACGCACTATGACTCACTACAAAATCTTTATAGAAGAGTATCCATATTTTATCTTTCGCAATCATTTGGCTATCAATCCCGATCATTATCTTTCGCAATCATTTGGCTATCAATCCCGATCATTCTCATTATGTTCATGCATGCTATCACTATTAGGCTTGAATTATGTGGATCAGACCATGATACAGACTCACTACGCACTAACACCTATCCTCTTCAATTTCTCACCAAGGTGCTAATTTTTCCGGTATTGCAACTAGTGTCCTCACTACAAAATAACATCCTCATTTTTCACACAATGATTTCAGTTTGAGTATAAGAATTACTTTTCAACACTCGCTCTCAGAACAACTTCACAACTCATTTATACATATTGCCATAAGCTTGCCCTTATTTTCACTACTTTAAGTTTGCCATAACAACTCTTAGGATCACGATAGG